>JBBJZV010000050.1:0-81722 GCA_039700735.1 Pichia pseudocactophila
TATAAATGATGATAATATTAGCATCAAAACCAAATTAGTACAGGTAGTTGAGACCGTACTACAATAAATTAATATAGGAACATTGGAGATCAATCTAATGTTGATTCAATTTAGTCTAGGCATATACAAACCTAGAAGATGAATTACAAGAAACCACTTATTGCCAAAAAGACTTGAATGGCTTGATTTTATACAGCCTCCTCGTACGTATTTGAGTTTGGTAAAATAACAAAAGCATTGAGTATATCCACATGATTGAGTGATGATTATTTCACCCATAGGAATCTGTAGGAAGTGAATACTCAAGAGAATGCAACAGAATAAGATCTAATAACAATAAGATTCTACTAGAGAGTTTAGATCATGGTGGGGTGTTGAGATGAAACGCGTAGCTCATCAAGTTGATCTAAAATATCTAGCGCACTCATGTGAAAAGTTTTATAACATGTGAGAATAACGAACTATGTAAGAGTCTTTATAAAGTAACAGATCATACAGATAAATTATGGCACTTGATATAAAGAGACAGTTGCTAGAAAGAACACATGGTATCCAACATTTACAGTTATATTGATATGAAGTATATTGATGAATTTTAAGGATAACAAATGTAGGCACGACTTGAAGTTTGTCATACAATACTAAATTTAACGAGCCACCTAGCGAAATTTGTGAATGAATTTTTTTTTCACCGAAGATCGAAAATTTTTAGTTACAACAAGGGCTATTTACAATCGAAGTAATAGTAATATCATTCAATCAATCGAAAATGCCATCTAAGAATTCCATTAATAAACCAAAGATTACTGCGAAGCATCAAAGAAAATCTATTTTAGCATCCAAAAAGCGTCAAAATCGTGCGAGACAAGCTGTAACAGTTATCAAGAGTTCAAGTGGGTCAACTGAAATTGTACCACTTTCCAGTGGTGGAGGAGTTATTGCAAACAATGTTCTCTCTAACAAGAAGGCAAAGAAGCTCGAAAGAAACCTAAAGTATGCTCAACTTAGAAAGCAAGTTGGCAAAAAGAGAAGCACCGATATTGAAATGAGTGAAGAAGATATTGCCAATGTTAAGGAAAAGGAGAATATTTATAGAAAGGCACTTTGGGATGTTGTTGAGAATTCCAAGGTGAATGGATTGCCACTAGCCTTACCATCTGGTGAAGGTACAACGTTAGGCAGTGCATCGTTTTAAGATAACATAGATGAACAAAATTTAGCCCAAATCTGAAACAGCACAACTTGAGCTCATGCATTATCTTCCTTTCCTATTTGCTTTGTATAGTTTAACCATAGTTTACAATATACCACATAAAATTAGCGTAGTAGTTGTACGAAGAAAATCAGCCACAGATCACGTGACGTGAAATCACGTGCTCGCCCTTAGAAGTGTCCCAAATTTCAACAAGTTAGTGTAGCAAAGACAGGCAGGGACATCTTCCTTTGTTGGCAAACTCCAGTAGGTGGTATCTTTGAATAAAGGGTTTCTCCTGCTAGCTGTTTACACAACTAGTGCAATTTTCCAGAGTGCAATTTCCTAAGGAAATCTCGGAGACACCGAGGCGACGCTGGAAAGGCTCTGGCCTAAGCAAAGGGAACTCTGACTGACGTCACGATGACAGAGCAGCGACAGTGGTCCACGCTGCGCCACACACCAGCCCGCACCAGCCCCCAACGGCCCGCACCAGCCGCTTTTCGGCGCTTTTCGCAGCACTTGAGCGCGCAGATGAGCCTTCCAGGGGCTGGTGAACGTCGATCGGCGGTGTGCTGTGCTGTGCTGTGCTGTGCTGGGATCACGAGTGCGATACGTCATCGTCCACACGACGTCATAGTTTGCGGCAGCGAGAGAGCGGTTTCTCTTCACGGGTCCTGCCAGCGTGTTGACGGTTGTTATCATTACGTGCCCCCCTAATGCGGGCTTCCTATTGGGCGTTCCCCCCCCCTTATTGCAGGAGACAATAACTAGTCGGCAAATCTTGGGTGCTGTTTCGCAGGCCCCGATTTTGTGTGCACTGTGGAAATCGTTGCTTTTCGAGAAACATCATGGCAAATTTTGAGTAAAGTGAGGAATCAAAAGTACCGACTACCATAATCTTCGATTTATCGCTTCACCTTCGCCCTGACACAGTTGAAACTTATAAAGGACACACCATCCCTTCCTTTCCTTAGTTTTGATTTTTTGTTATATTATTTTATGTTCAATATCAAGCAAAGATTTTTGAATTCATTAAAGGACTTTAAAAATCTTTATTCACCTTTATCTACAAAACAAAGACAGGTTGCTAATACAATTACATCTACTAAATCACATTCCTTAAATTTAAATAATTCAAATATAAAAATGGTTTCCGCTGCTGAAAGATTATCTACAATTGCATCTGCTATTCAACCAAAAGTTAAAGATGCTACTAATTTAGCTCCTGAAGACTATCCTGAAACTCCGTTTAAAATTACAGTCATTGGTTCCGGTAATTGGGGTTCAACAATAGCTAAAGTTATTGCAGAAAATACTGTTGAAAGACCTCTCGAATTTCAAAGAAATGTTAATATGTGGGTTTACGAAGAAATTATTGAAGGTCAAAAATTAACTGAAATTATCAATACTAAACATGAAAATGTTAAATATTTACCAGGTATAAAACTTCCAGCTAATGTTATTGCTGTACCTGATATAGTAGAAGCATGTAAAGATTCTGATTTGATTGTTTTCAATATTCCACATCAATTTTTACCAAGAATTCTTGCTCAACTTAAGGGTAAAGTGAATCCAAGACAAAGAGCAATCTCTTGTTTAAAAGGTTTACAAGTTAATCCTGATGGTTGTAAATTACTTTCAACTTATATCACTGAAGAATTAGGTATATATTGTGGTGCATTATCTGGTGCAAATTTAGCACCTGAAGTTGCTCAATGTAAATGGTCTGAAACTACTGTTGCTTATACAATTCCTGATGATTTTAGAGGTAAGGGTAAAGATATTGATCATAATGTTTTAAGATCATTATTTCACAGACCTTATTTCCATGTTAGAGTTATTAGTGATGTTGTTGGTGTTTCAATTGCTGGTGCTTTGAAAAATGTTACTGCAATGGCTGCTGGTTTCGTTGAAGGTTTAGGTTGGGGTGATAATGCAAAGGCTGCAGTTATGAGAATTGGTTTATGTGAAACTATTCAGTTTGCGCAAACTTTCTTCAATACAGCTGAATCAAATACATTTACTAATGAATCTGCCGGTGTTGCAGATTTAATCACAACTTGTGCAGGTGGTCGTAACGTTAGAGTTGGTAGATATATGGCTCAACATCAAGTTTCTGCGCAAGAAGCGGAAGAAAAATTATTGAATGGTCAATCTTGTCAAGGTATTCATACAACGAAAGAAGTGTATGATTTCCTTTCGAATATGGGCAAAATTGATGATTTCCCATTATTCCAAGTAACGTATAAAATCATTTACGAAAATTATCCAATGGAAAAGATGCCAGAAAGCCTTGAAGCTTCTGAAGATTAAAAAAGAATATCATATCTGCTATCATTTGCTTTAACATAGACTAAGTTACACAGCTACATTCCTATAAATATATATATAACTCTTTTCTATATCATTAATCATAAACTCGCAATGTATCCATCTACATTCAAATCTTTGGTCGATCGTCGACATGAAATTGATGGCCCGCGATTCATGGAATCCTGAAACCACACGCTATAGCTACAAATGGCTTCATGATAACCAACAACATGCAACGTTCACCTCTATCTTTTCTTCTTGGCACACGTTCAACTACAGATAAAATTTGCCTTTAAAATGTTGGTGAATAAAATTGGCCTAAGAATGGCTAGACCTTCTTTGATGTTTACAAAGCCAAGATTCCAGTTCCGTTTAAATTCAACCATTAAAAAGTCTTACGAACCAACTAAGGCTGAATTTGAAGCTGCTTCAAAACTAAGTTGGGAACAATTTCTGAACTTGAGGAAAGTTCAAAAACGTTATGGTATGGTAGGATCAGTGCTTTCTGCACTTTTGGCTATGGGATGTTCTTTCTCTTATTTCTCAACTATTGAAATCGATCCAACTGAGACTGTATTTGGTTTAGATATTTTCACAGTTTATGTTGGTGCTATCTTGTGTACAGGTTTTGTTGGATTTATGTTTGGCCCTTCAGTAATTGGTGATCCATTATTTGGTTTGATGCACAGAAATATTATGAATACTTATAAAGTTAAACAAAAATTATTCCTTAAACATATTGCAAAGATGAGAGTTGATGCTTCAAGGCAAAGTGTGAACAATCCAGTTCCTGATTACTATGGTGAAAATATTGGCTCACTGAAAGATTACAGACAATGGTTAAGAGACTGTAACGAATACAGAAGGAAGGCCAAACAATTTTTATGAATACAATTAACTTAATTGCTCATTTCTTAAAGCATATACTCCATTCCTCTGATCGCTTGTGTATATTTATATATAATAAACATTTCTTGTAAAAGTCCAGAAGGATCATAGCCTTGTTGTATTATACAGGCCCTGCGTTAGTATCGAGCAGTGGAAGCGAATTCTGTTCAATTTTCAGCTTGCTCGAGAAATAAAGATCTAGCTACTACCACTTCATCAGTTAAGCAAACACTACTGAAACAAGCTTCAATGTCACAGGAAGATATTTACTTACAGTCTTATCCCTTTACTACAGCAGCAGCAATAATAGGTTTTGTTGATCGTAAAGTTAGCGCAATTTTACTTGATGGACGGGTGGTGATAGGCGTTTTGAGAACTTTTGATCAATTCGGTAACCTCGTTATCCATGATGGTTTAGAAAGAATATATTTAACCGATAAAAAACAATACGCTGAAAGTCAAATTCAACAAATCTATGTGATTCGTGGTGAAAATGTTTTAATGATGGGAGATTTAGATATTGATACAGAAGATAATGCAATTATTGGAATGGAAAGAATCGACTACATCGATGCTTACAAGCAACATAAGGAAATTAGTAAAGAAGGCAAACGTAAAGGCTCTAGAACTTCAAAAATTGTTACAAAGAAAGGTATCTATGGAACTGCATACCCTGGTTGATTACTATATGGTATAATGCTATATTAGCATGTTATTCTTCACTGTTGTATATTAATAAATCATTCCACCTCATGTAATACTGTATCCTTCTCACTGAATAATGTATATTCAGGATCTTTGCCGATAGGGAATCGTTTCACTGTACCACATTTACAGCTTATTTCAAGTACATCACAATGTGGAAGTTTCTTACGTGAATCATTTTGAAGCCTGGTTTTAGATGTTAATCCATCAATCAATAAACGATTACATTTCTTGCATATCGTCCTTTTGATATCAGGATGCATTTTCAAAACTGATTTTTTACTTACCAGATCCATATGGTTCAAGTATGCTCTCGATAGAATATCTCTAGCTTTTTCCTTTGGCGAATCAAATTCAACTTGCTTGAAAGCCATCATCGAACCCAATTTGTATAGGTAAGTCACACGTTGATGATGGTCCTTCTTAGGAACAGAATTTGGTATTCTTGGCTGTTTCCCCTGCTTACCACCTTTCTTTGATTGATTTATTATTTTTTTGTTTGATTGAATCATCGACTTCGTGTCATCATTTTTATTATTTGTAGTTTCCATAGAGTCTAGATGTATCCTCTATAGTAATAAGAAATATTTTGCAAGCTAGAGCTTAGCATGCATGTGCATATGAATTTATAAAATATTCATGCACACGAATCTTCAAAACCGAAATTTCGTGAGATCCTGTGCTCTACTCACAGTTTTGAAGGCAAATCAATCTCTCTCGGTGGAAGGATTTATAGTAACTTCAATTTAAGAAAACCAAGACAATGAGTGGTTACGATAGTGCATTGTCTATTTTCAGTCCTGATGGACATGTTTTTCAAGTTGAGTACGCCCTTGAAGCAGTCAAAAGGGGTACATGTGCAGTTGGTGTCAAAGGCGTTGATACCGTTGTACTTGCTTGCGAAAGAAGAACTACACTGAAGCTTCAAGATCCTAGAGTTACTCCAACCAAAATAAATAAGATTGATTATCATGTTCAATTAGCCTTTGCTGGATTGAATGCTGATGCAAGAGTTTTGATCGATAAGGCTAGAGTGGAGGCCCAATCACATAAACTTACACTGGAAGATCCCGTTAGTGTAGAGTATTTGACAAGGTATGTTGCAGGAATTCAACAGAGATACACTCAAAGTGGTGGTACTAGACCTTTTGGTATTTCTACTCTAATTGCAGGATTTGATGAAAATGATAATGTTCCTAAGTTGTATCAAACTGAACCATCAGGAATATACTCTGCTTGGAAAGCTCAAGCTATAGGTAGAAGTAGTAAAACAGTAAGAGAGTTTTTGGAAAAGAATTATTCAACAAATGAACAGCTTAATGAAACTGAAACCATTAAACTTGCGATCAAAGCTTTATTGGAAGTTGTTCAAACTGGTGCAAAGAATATTGAGATATCTGTTATGAAACCAAATGCAAGCCCAAAATCTTTATCCAATGATGAAATTGAGGCAGTAGTGAAAGAGATTGAAGATGAGAAAGCTGCTGAGGCGGAAAAGAAAAAGCCAAGATCAACAGATTAAATATTTTAGAATTATGTACATGAATATTTATCTTATAAAGTTTTAGTTTTACCCTTGACATTAATAAAACCATCATCATCATCTTCTTCGATGCTATCATTATCCTTTGATGTAGAAATTGACGATGTTTTTAACACAAATGTTGGAGCCATCAATGCATTTGGGATTATTTCAACCATGGCTATACTTTTCCCAATATTTGCACTAGGGTCTATTATTCCTTCGTACATTGGTTTCTCCAAACATTTTAAAGTTAAGATAACAGTAGCTAATTCCTTTCCAGTTGATTTATCAAACAATGGTCTTTGTTGGGTAACTAGCATAAAATATTCATCAGCAAATAACACACTAGTCGAGTTATAGTTGTATTCTATTGCTTCTAATGTACCTAAGGCCAAACTATCAATATCTTCAACCTTAAAATAATCAGCAATTCCTTGTTCGTTGCTCCAAAATGCATCAATTATTCTATTCATTTCGAAATGTGCAATTTGGCTATGAACAACCTCCGGAGATGGTAATAACAAAGGATTGTCAATACGTTGAGGGTTAAAAACTAAAGTGGAGTCAGAAATATCATTCCATGCCTTTTGTAGTCTTTTAGTTTTGGTAAAACCATTGATCTTGTAGAATAGCCAACCTCCAATGAATAGAGGAGGAACAATTATAATGAACATTGGTAATGCAACAAAAATGACAAGGGATGCAGTTGCTCCTACAAGACCTAATATTTTCACACTATCTGGAATACGTGACCATAATTTTCCGATGATACCTGAGTTAACAGAATTTTTAGGAGGTCTGTAGTAATTTGCAACTGAAGTATTGCTGAAACATCTGAAAATATCAACTTTAGTTTGGTTATAAAATGTAATTTGAGGTATCAAATGTGGATTTTTTTTCAAAAGTGAAGTTCCTTTGATAAGACTTTTAGATGTAAAGTTTTTGAATCCTTTAAAAGATGTCCTCAATTGGGGCGTTAGTTTGAACATCGTTAGGTTAGATGAAACTAACAAACATAACCTAAATTGTTAATTGTAATTCAGAAACATCAATGTGCGAGATCAAGAATTAGCGGCTATTCCGATCCATTCCGAATTAAAGAAGTTATTTACATGCAAAAAGATTAAAGTAGTACATTATAAACTTCTAATTATTGTCTAGTTTATATTACACATGGCGCACAGGTTCTGGGGTCTTATTAGCAAAAACAAGGTATGAAGTATGTGTCTTAACTTCATGTTCAAGTCTAGTAACATCTACCCATTCATACCCATCCTCACCTTCAATAATACGTTTACCTTTACCAAAAGGATTGAAACCATAATCCTTCTCCTTCACTTTATTATGTTCTGGTCGAGGATGTTTTCCTGCCTTGATTAA
The DNA here is from genome assembly GCA_039700735.1 of Pichia pseudocactophila. NCBI lineage: Eukaryota > Fungi > Ascomycota > Pichiomycetes > Pichiales > Pichiaceae > Pichia > Pichia pseudocactophila. Next base: position 8,007 of record JBBJZV010000050.1, read on the forward strand.
CGCCAATCCCTCACGTTGCTTTTCCCTAACATATTTAAGTCTTTTGATGGCATCAGAAACATCTCTTTTCATTGCCTTGTGTGATTCCCATAATCTCCCTTGCACCTCTGTCAGTTCAATATTTATCCATCCATTATCTTGAAGAGACTGAACAGTTTTCACCACTTGTTCAAAACATGGAGAAAAACAACATATACCAATTCTTCTGTCCTTAGCTAACACCTTATCTAAACGCGGAATAGCTTCCCAGGGAGAGGGTAAATCTAAAAACACTATATCTGCTAATATTTCAACCATATCTATTTCAAATCCATTTTTACATACATCTCTATGTGTGATTATTGTATTTTTGAGGTTATGATTTTCAAATTCTTCCTTGGCTTTCTGAAATCTTGTCTCATGAAATTCAAAAGTGAAAAGTTTTCCTTCGTTGTTTATAGTCCTTGCAAAAGCATGTGTAAATGAACCAGAACCAGTTCCAGCTTCAATAACTCTTGAACCAACAATAACATTTAAACGCTGAAGAATATATGACGAATCAGGTGTATAAACGATTTGTGTTCTATGTGGTAATGACATAGTCCATAATTCAGGAGTGGGTTGTAAAAGGTAAACAAAGCCACGCTCCTTTGGGGTAGTTATTTGTGATCCATATTCAAGACCTATCATGGAATCATGAGGAAATGATCCAAATCTAGTATTAAAATTCTCACCTTTCTTGACATATAACGGCTTTATAATCGTACGTGAAACGTATACCAAGACCAAATCCCCTTCTTCAATATACTTTTTTCTATCTGTAAATGGCATATTGGGTATGTATTGTTGAACTATTGAAAGATTTGTTCAGTATAACTGAAAAATAATATTTTGAAATAAAATTTCTTGAACTCTTCTTCAGCTCACGTGCTCTCCATATATATCAGAGGCTCAGCACTTGGGAGAATTTTATTATGAGATGAATCGACTTGCGGAAAAAAATGGCTCAGCGGTTCTTCTAGTCGCGAAACGCGATCGCGTTGGCGGGGACAAAGAGTATTCAGAGGAGACTTGCCCTTTAGGGGAAAACATCAACAAATGTAAATATTCCATTCCAAACAAACAATTTGTTTGATTCTGTTTTATTTTGTCCTTTTGGGGTTGTTTTGAATTACAGTGTGATATATTTTCTGTATAGGAGAATTTACACCGATCTTGGCTAGACAGACATAACGGCTTGTTTTCACCACTTCAATTGGTTTCTCTTTATTTACCATACAACTAGATAGTCTTCTTCACTCAACAACACTAACCAATACTTAGGTAATACGTGCTTCATCTTTCATCCAAAGCAATTCACAACAGTTGAACTTCATTATATCCAAAAAATTCTTTCTGGCCTATTTTAAAAATATTCAACTGAACACATTACATTCATTTTGTTTTTTAACATAGCAATATTACCTATCACAAACTTGTACTTTTTGAACTTCACTACATTCATAGCAGCTATCACATTACAAAGTTTTAATATATCGTAACTCTATTATACCCTCATCTACATTTATTCAAATAACTTATTTGATTCTTAATTATAGATTATCTTCTTTTGATCTCCTTGAAACCTTCAATCGTTAACTTTAAAAGTACAATTCCAATAGAAATATGTACAGAAATATCAATCAGAACAATCAATCAACCAATGATGAAAATCATCAAGCCCTAAATAAGACTAGAAAACATCAAGTTCAATCACAGACACAGAAACGCTCTCGTACAGTTTTAGGAGTCATTCCTGATCATGAATTAAATTCAATTCACATCCAAAACATTTCACAACCCCAACAACTGCCACATAACCAAGAGTCTGAATCTCAATATTCTAAACAGCAACAAATAGAACATCAACATCAACTTCAACAACAAAATAGAAAGAAGATACCCGTTTTAGTTGAACAGCAGGAACAGCATAAACAACATTATTATGAGAACCATAACTATAATGACTCGTCGCCTACCAGCCAAATTGAGAATCACGAACAAATGGATGTAGTTAGTTATTCAAGTCAGCATGACTTTGATGTGAATGTAGACGTGGAAGAAGAAGAAGAAAATATTCCAGCAGATAATACATCACCTTTACATGAACCATTGTCTCCAATTTTAACAGATTCTATTAGAGAAAAGATTGATTATGTATATTCTAGGTTTTCTCGTGATACCCTTGATCCTGATGATGAAGACACCTATGATGTTACTATGGTAGCAGAATATGGTAACCGGATTTTCAACTACTTGCATTTATTGGAAACGAAATACAAACCTAATCCAAAATATGTGGAAGAGGTTCAGGAAGATTTGGCATGGGCGCATAGATCTACTTTAATGGATTGGCTGGTTCAACTTCATTCAAGATTTAATCTTTTACCAGAAACATTATACTTGTCTGTTAATATCATCGATAGATTTTTGAGCAAAAGACGTATTTCACTTACAAGATTTCAACTTTGTGGAGCTGTAGCACTTTTTATTGCAGCAAAATATGAAGAAATTAATGTACCAACAGTATCACAAATGGTGTATATGGTTGGAGATCAGTATTCTAGAGATGCTTTTTTAAAGGCTGAGAGATTTATGGTAGAAGTTCTTGGATTTGAATTTGGCTGGCCTGGCCCTATGTCATTTCTAAGGCGTGGTTCTAAAGCTGATGATTATGATAATGAAGTAAGAACACTGGCTAAATATTTTTTGGAGATTACTATTATGGATGCAAGATTTGTAGCCTCTCCTCCAAGCTGGTTAGCTGCTGGAGCCCAATATTTATCGAGAAGAATGCTTGGACGTGGCGATTGGACTGATGCACATATTTATTACACTGGTTACACATCAGAGCAACTAGAACCCTTAGCTTTGATTTTAGAAGAGTGTTGTTTGTCAGCAGAAGAACATCATAAAACAATCTACCAGAAGTATAGTGAGAAGAGATTTAAAAGAGCATCGATATATGTTCAACAGTACTTACGAGAACTTTATGACTTCCAACATTAACTGTATACTTAGTACTTATTATTAAATAACATAACTAACTGACGAAAACACCAGCATACTGTTTTCCTTAAGTATACTTGAAATCAAGGGTTAGCAGAATTGAAACCTCACGTGATTTTGCAATTAAAGGGTTTTTCTAAAAATTTAGACCCACAGCAAATTTTTTTGGCAGCTGTGACTGCGAAAAGTTTTTTGTTCTTGCGTCGCTGTGAGCGAGCAAGTCGGAGGACGGGACCTCACTGTGTATGGAAAAAATTACCCTAATAAAGAAACCTATATTGAAGAATACAGTGTTAGCTTCAGAACCTAGTATACCATATACATATTAATATAACAAGATGTCTGGTTCCGGTGCTCAAGGTACTAAGTTTAGAATGTCAGTATGTATTATTTTACCATTAAAGAGCAAGAAAACATCATGTTAATCATTGAATTTGTTAAGACAGGAGCTTATTTTTAATTTACAAGGGAAATGTTATTCATCATCAAGAATACTAAGCAATCTTATAAATGTCAAGCTGTCAGATCTATTTTTGATTAAAGAACGCAAGAATGTTGAACCATGGAGATCAGTCAATGTTTCAAAATGCCATGCCATATAATCAATATCTAAATAAAAGAAACATGATGTTTTTCTTTCACAATTACTTAAAAAACACATTACTAACATTTAAAATTATTTTCATCCAGCTTGCATTACCAGTTGGTGCAATCATGAACTGTGCAGATAACTCTGGTGCAAGAAACTTATATGTTATGGCTGTCAAGGGTAACGGTGCAAGATTAAACAGATTACCAGCAGCTTCTGCAGGTGATATGGTTATGGCAACTGTTAAGAAGGGTAAGCCAGAATTAAGAAAGAAGGTTATGCCAGCTATTGTTATCAGACAATCCAAGCCATGGAGAAGAAGAGACGGTACCTACCTTTACTTCGAAGATAATGCAGGTGTTATTGTTAATCCTAAGGGTGAAATGAAGGGTTCTGCTATTACTGGTCCAGTTGCAAAGGAATGTGCTGACTTATGGCCAAGAATTGCATCTAACTCTGGTGTTGTTGTTTAAATAAACCAAATCAAGTAGTGCAAGGAAATATTAGTTTATAAACCTTTGTATAACATAGTAAACCTTTTAATTCGTTATTCAAGTTATGTCGATAGGATTGAGCTTAGCTTGTATTTTTTATCAGTCTTTTTGACACGAAATTAAATTTTGAAGCTCATTATTTTATAATCACTATTACTACAACGATTTTTTATCAATTGAAATTCAATAATAAATGTTACATGATTCCTTGGAATCAATATGTGGTATGTTTAATTACAGAGTTGTTTGTCTATATGCGAATGAAAGAATACTAACTTGAAGCTCTTGTGAAGAATTATTATTGTCAAATAAAGTTCGTGATAGAAACGAAGCTTTGGAAAGATTACAGGATATAAACTTCAGTCTCCCTTCCACCGTCAATCTTATTAACCATGAGTTGTTGATAAAAGTTGTTAATTGCCTAGATGTGTTTTTGAATTCTGATATCATCATATACGAAAAATCTAAAGCTAATTCGGTAGTTGAGGCACGTCTGAACAAAGCATCATCTATTTTGAGGGTATTGATAACACATGTTTGGGGCAACCCCAAATTCATATCTTTATATAAACCTAGACAGAGTGAGAAACTAATTACAATTATGCTTAAACACTTTACTTTCGATCCGCTCGATGAAGGTACTCAGGTATGTGATCCAGTTATATTAAATATGTCGAAATCCTTAAATTTCTTGCTTTCAATTCAATGTTTCAAGGATCACATGTTTTCTAGTACATATGAATTGATACTAGACAAAACAATTGCCTGCTTGAACATGATACTTTTAGATTCGTATAACTCCTCCAAAAATGAAAACATTACAATTGAATTACTTTCGGTTATCCATCAGTTCATATGTCCCAACAATACTTCTGATCTAAGAGTTCTCAAAAAAGCTAATAAAGATTACTATAATAAATCTTTTGAATTTTGTTTGCTTTATTATAAAAATGTTTTCTCTGATAATAGAAGGGATAGAGAAACACTGATTTTTATTTTTCGAATTATCAACAAATGCATTATTACATTATCATCAGAGAATGTTAAGCTATGCTATCAGTTTTATAAATTGGGAATGCGCTATATTCTTGAAGTCAAAGCGATTACTTCTTTAAAGTTGGTCTCTGAAATAGCTATCTTTATCAACATTATTCCTCCGTTCATGAACTTGAACAATTTACCGAGATTACCAGGTGACAATTGGAATATAGATTTGTGTGGTGAGTTGATTCCTAGAACTTTTCTAACTAAGAGTTCCCGAGTGGATGGATCTGAATCTTCTATTATCTTTTCTGCTGCCATAAAAGCATCCTCTGAAGCTGACGAAAGTATAGTTTTATCCGATTCACAAGGCTCTGATAGTGATACCATTTCAAAAAAGAGAGGACATAATGTGCCTCTTGATCCTGATTCAGACATTGTGGATATAGGGAAACTTTTCGAGATTGTTTTCTGCTTGGTGAATGACAATACTTATAGGCGACATTTAGAACTTAACAACGAGAGTGTTAAATTTAGATTGATTTCTATCCCAAAAAAGCAGACTAATTTGTTTAATTTTAAGAATCTTTATTTTAGAGATGGCTACTCACCGATTCCATGGTTATTAAGATTGGGATTAAATAGAATTTTAATGTCTTTCTTTAGTTTGCACCCAGAAGTGACTTCTTTGGGCAAAACCAAAACCAAACGCTTTCACCGAGAATCATCAAAATTTGACGATTCTTTTCGAATCTCAGAGCATCTTTTCTACTTTGATAATCCAATGTCATTTTTTGTTTCAATTTTAGCTGATGATCCATATGGAGGTGGTTACGAGTCATTAGTGTTAAGCCAAATGTTTACACTTTTTTTAGGCTATATTCAGTTAGCTGATGACCCATCTGATATTGAGATTCTTCTAAAGTCCACTAACAACGAAGTCGAAATTTTAACACAACTGATTGATACGTTTGAAAGGAACAATCATAATGTGAAATTTTGGTTATTTTATGCAGCAGCTACTTTTCATATGGTTTGTTTTATGCACAAGTTCACAAATAGCAAGGAAACAAACATTGAAGGGTGTAAAGCGTTTGAGAAGATGATAAAGTATTCCTTGGAATTTTTAAAAGAACCTTTAATGTCCAAACTAGCATGTACTTTCCTTTCCAATATTTCTCTATGTTACTTTACGATTAACTCAACCAAAATTTCTATAAAGAAACCAATTTTGCAACAATATCAGAATGTGATAGAATTATCTGAAATTAATGGACCTTGTCATGTCAATAAAGAATCAATTTTGTTTTGGATTACATCCTCGTTTATCTGCAAGAGTTATAATTTTACAAGTGCTAGACTCTTTAACACCTCTAGTAATAATGATATGAATTTGTTCAGCAACAGGGTGGCTAACTGGTTTTCAAGTAAAGTAGATTCTTTAAATGAAATTTTTGTCTTAGATGATGTATTGCTTTTGGTTCGTTTTGTCAAATGGCTTCTAGGTGAAACAGTTTTGATATTACCCCACGAAACTGTCTATGGTAGTGATTTATACATTGGTGAACAATATATTTTATTTGAATCTGTCAAAAATAATACTAAAGTTTGTGACTATTTTTTGCAAAGGAACTCTACAATCAATGACGAATCTGATGTTTTTTTGACTAGCGTTACAACTATGAAACTTTCTACTAATTTTGATATTCATACGAGAATCATCACTTTATTTTCAAATTTTATCGACTCAACATTTTTTATAGATGAACTCAATTGGGTAACTTGGACCATATGCACTACTCATTTATTTAGGCAGGAAAACGGTTTACTGCATCTTGACAGATGGAAAAACACTCTCATGGATAGATTCAAAAATTTCAAGGATCCCGATGAGCTAAAATTAATGCTAAAGTTGTACTATGATTGTATGCTGATGCTTTCGTCTAATACACGTGAAACGTTAACTCATATAATTCCTCAGTGTGAAATAATAGAGCTAACCATTTATCTACTAAACTCTGGTAAAAATTCAAAAAGACTTACAGATGTGGTAGACCTTTTTGATCCATTTATTGAATCAAGTCATTATAAATCTACGGTGTGTTTTCCTGACTATCATAGTTACAGATCACATTTATTAACATTGTCATGCTCGAAATTGGAGCAAAAAGCCATGTTATTTGTTTTACGACTATATGACTCTTCCTTAGCTAAGTCAGTTGAAGCGGCAATTTCTTTTAGCTCGAGAATAGAATTGAAGTTTCAGTTTTTGGCTACACAGTATGAACTGATGAAGTTTTTCAAAAATGAAAATCCTAGCATTGCAGAATCTCTTTTAGACCAATTATACAGTCACACTACTTTATTGTTAGAGGCCCATGAAACGAAAATGTTTGAATCGTCATTGATTGTAATAACTGATTTATTCGAAAGGTTCACCGATACGTGGATCAAATCAAGTATCGGTATAGAAGCAGATGGGAAAGCATTGTACGACTTTTTGACCAATATTGACTCTAGAAATATGCTTCATACTGAAGATTCTGCAGTCATATTCTTTAAGCTTGTAGCCAAGCTATCAATTTATTCGTCTAATTTTGACATTGGTTTGAGCCAAGAAAAACTGTACGACAATATGATAGAAAGGTTCTGTATTTTTAGCAACTTACAATTATTTAATGTTGCACTAATTGTTAAAGATTGTATCAAAGGGCATTCTACTGAACAACTTAAGATCTATAGTTTATTTGTTGAATCATTTAGCTCACCTCAACAAACTATTGAAAGATCAGCAATGTTCTGTTATTTTATGGTAGTTGTTTCTCAAAGTGCAGAATCTCTAACTATAGCAAGTATATGCAATTTGCTACAGTTATCTCAATTTGATCAAATTTGTGCTTACATCAAATCTGCAATTGCTGATATTTCTGCTATAATTGGAGTAAACAATGTGAATGTCTTGTTTTGGAACTTCAAGGAAGTTTTCTTGAGATGCTGGGAAGGCTTTGGTATGTCAATAACAAGTTTTCCTTACATTCTATTTGGGTTTAGTTCAATGACTCAATTTTATAGAAAATGCTATAAGGAAATACTAGCATTATCTTTGGCTTACAATAAGCTGGATGTAGTTCCATGCATTTCGAAGTCAATTTTAATGAAAGAATCCTCTATGATCAACGATTCTATGGCACTATCAATAACGTTTTCTTGGATGAAAGGGGGAGTTCGAAACAAAGTCTTCAAGAATCTTGAAACTTATTACAAGTCATCCAAAATGCTAAAAACTAATATTAATGATCAATTTATTCTAGTGATCTATAATCTTTTGAAATTTTGTGATTGTTCTATAGAGGCAGATATATTTTCTGCTTTTGATTCTACTATAAAAGAAACTGCCTCTTTGTTTACCAAAAGCTCAACAAAAATTGTTTTCCTTGAGGAATATGATATTTATATAAAACCGAAAAGCTGTGTGGATATGATAAAATACTTTTCTGATACATGTGTATTGGATGAAATTTGGACCTCGTCTTTCGTATATCACTTGGTGTCGAAAGTATTATTATTAATAGAAAATTCCATCTTTAAAACTGAAAAGATGCTGCATGTCAGAAGGTTGAAATTGTTGATGATTTTAGGAGTCGATCAACTTAGTGACTGTAAGGTGAGCGAGCTCATAGTCACTAATATTGCGCCTTCACTCAATACCTCATATCTCATTGATGAAACTGCTCCAATCATAAAGTTAATTTTGAAGATTCATTCTGTTGCAAAGTCAAATTTATCAATTTACACATGTTTTGTTCTTCTAGATGTTCTTCTACATCTAGAAAGAAACTCAATAACAAAGCAGATTGCTGAAACGCTTGTGACGATAGTGACTAAAGACCAGTTTCAACAATATTATGACATATACATGTATGCATTAAAATCATATACAGAACTATCATTCTCATTCGATATCAATATAGAGGATTTTATAAACCGTGCTTGCTCAAATACATTTGAAACAGATGCCGCTGTTAAGCTTTTATCTACTCTGTTCGAAGTGAATGAAGAGTTTCAATCTCGGCTTTCAGCGGAAGATAACCATAGTTGTACACAGGACTTTATTCAGAATCTCTATATCGTCAATACAAAATTTGGACTATCTCTATCAGCACCCATGCTGCTTTGGATCGGAAGACGTCTCGCAACATACTATCAATACACAGGTAAATGTCCACAGTCACAAAATTACGAGTTTGACTCTTACATGCTGCAAAGTAGTAACAATCTTGACTTTGGCAGTGAGGTAAAATCGTTAAATACAATCTTTATTCCTATGATCAATGATACGAAATCTTGTTCATTGAAAGAAAAATATTGTTTTGAAACCATAGCTGGTGTCATTATCTGTAAGCAAAAAGCTTCTATGGACAACTTAAATTCTGTATTATCTTACGACGATCTTTTTCTTCCTATGGAAAGTTATATTCATCCTATCGGAAACTATCTATGCTCCTTATTGATTGAACAGGTCGAAGATGCATCTCTCTCTTACTACAAAAACTCATTGGATCAAGTATTAAATGGATTTACAGCTTTAATAGAGGCGTACAAATTCAAAGACTGGATGCCAAAAATTTTATTTTCTCTTATCAATGAACTTTCGTCACAAACACCGATTATAATTTTACTTGCTACTTATATTTGTCATATACCGAAGTTTGCTATAAAATGTTTTTGCCCCTTAATATTATATTACGTTGAAAATCAACCATTAAAACGCATTCAATCCATTGCCAAAATGATTCGGGAGTTTTTTGAGCAGGATTACAAATCTTTTGAAATAGAAGCAATAGAAATCTTTATAGAGTTGGTTTTATTGATACGGTTGGGAAATAAGAATGCAAACGATAAATTTATATCCTTGTTGTCGAACGTGGATATACTATTGGTCGTGGATGCAGCTTTACACATAAAAAAGTTTAAAACTGCTTTGATGCTATATGAGGACCATATTAGCAAAAGAAATGGTAATGTTGACGACGTTACGTTTAACAAAGAGATTGATACCGAGCGATTGAAAATAATCTATTCCGGTTTAGAGGATATGGATTTGATAGCTGGTTTGCCGATTATTCCTAAATTACAGTATGGTATGCAGAGTTTGAAAGTTAACTCTAGTTGGGGTGAAATGATGTTTAGCAATGCTGTATTTGACAGTTCTTTGAGGTCCGGAGACAGAAATATGTCTCAATCTATGCATGAAATTTCCCATGGAATGATGAATATGGGATGGGTGGGAGCTTCAAATATTGTATCTGAATTCTTTCGCAATAAGATCGATACAGCTTTACCTGACGATGACCAATTATACGAACAACTTTGGAAGTTAAATCAATGGGACATTCCAGTTACGGAGGAACCTAAAACTGAAAACCAATATGTTTACTCTTTATTAAGAGGTATTAAAGAAGATCCGAAATCAGGCAAAACATTATGTAATACTCTAGTTGGAAATTTACTCAAACTCAATAAAAAGAATTTTGGCCGCTTTAATGATACCTCTACAGAAAGACTTGAATCTTGGATGAGAACTTTAAGTATATGTTTTTCTATAGAAGATATTTTTTCTTCAAGTGAAGAATTGAGTGCTAGTCTGGACAAATTTTGGAGCTCTACTGAATGGTTTAACAACGCCACATGCAATGAGTTTGAAAACATTCTTCTTAGTCGATGCTCGTTACTGGAAATAATGGGGCATACTGAAACATCGTGTTTAGATGAGGATATTACTGATAAAAGGAATAATTACTGGGGGGCAATAGTCAGTGAATTGCATAAATATAACTCATTAATGATTTCAAAAAAACAAATCCAGAAGTCAATCAACGCATCTGTGATGCTTGATAAAATTTCCAAAAACATATTTGCCTCAAAGAATATATGGATCAATAGAGTTGCAAAATTTAATCTTGCTCAGTCTTTCTGGATTGAAAAATCAGATACACGATTTCCAATTGAGACTTTGAAAGATATAATTCAAGATGATATGGTTCTAAAGAAAGAGCTGCAAAAATCATCCTTAAATAACAACGAGCCATCGTCTTTCAAAATTAGTACTAATTTTCTTTTAGCAACTTTATCACAATGGTGTGACGAATCTAAACAAGAGACTTCGACAACGCTTATGGAAACTTATGTCAGTGAAATTACACAAAGCTATATTAAAAGCCCGGAACTATGTTACGAAAGAGATACAGGTTTAACTTATCATATAATAGCAAGACTTTGTGATGATCAAATTTCGAAAAACCAGGATGACTCTTTGATGCAAAAGCTATCCCATTCAATCACATTGTTAGAACAGGATATATCCGCATTGACAAAATATGTGAAAGAGGATAACTTTGACGAAGCCAAAAAGAAATACGCCATACAAGATTTAAATAGATTGAAAATGAGACATAAAACACAGTCAAAGGAACTTACATCAATGAAAAAAGAGCGGAAGAACTATGCTATCAAAGCTGTAAGCTTTTATTTCAAGTCTATTGCTTTTCGTAACCACAATTTCATTGAAACTGATATCGACCGATTTTGTTCATTGTGGATCGAGCATAACGATATTCCACTGAATGAATCTGAGCTTCTTAGCTTGCCAACATCGAACTTCGTACCATGGAGTAATCAATTAGTCTCAAGACTTCTTGATGAAAAGTCCACCTTTCAGGAGTTACTAAAGAAACTCATTATAAACGTTGCCTATTCCCATCCATTTCACACGTTATACTTGCTAAAATCTTTGAGATTAATCAAGAATGAAACCGATGATAATGCTGCTGTTTCTAGAGGTACTGCTGCAGAACAAATTTGGAATATTTTGTTCAATTCCAGTAAAAAATTTAATGTTGAAGGTTTTCACCATATAGTAGAATCTATTGACGCTTTTGCAGATAAATCGGTAGATATTGCAAACATAAAGTTGAAGAATACCAAAAAAATATCATTGTTAAAGTTACCTGATGGTAAATGGTGGAAGAATGATTTGTCACAATTGGGTTTACCATCTCCGGTAAAAAATATCGAGATTAGAGAAAACTATCCGTATCGTGCATCCGAATTGCCGATTATGCTTAAAGTGAGTGAAATCGTAACCACTGCCTCTTCTGGAGTTAGTCATCCCAAAATCATGAAATTTTTGTTATCTACGGGTGAAACTCAGAAGATGTTAATGAAAGCACCTGATGATCTGCGTCAAGACTCTATTATGAAACAAGTTTTTGAGAAAGTCAACAGGCTTCTAAGACAAGATATTGAAACAAGGAAAAGAAAATTGCGAATAGTGACGTATAATGTTTTACCATTAGGACCAACGTCAGGTATTTTAGAATTTGTTCCAAATTCAATGCCGTTAGTTGATATTTTGAAATCATTGCATAAACATGATCCGATGGATATTAATGAAGCAAGAATGAAAATGAAAGAAGTTCAAACTCAATCTAAATCGGTGAGATACCAGACATACAAGGAAATTTGTAAGAAGATTAAACCATGTTTGAAGGATTTCTTTTTCAACAACTTTACTTTACCTGATACATGGTTTAATTCAAGGACCTTGTATTGCCATGGAATTGCAACAACATCAATCACCGGATATATCCTTGGTATTGGTGATCGACATTGCAATAATATTTTACTTGATAAATCTTCTGGAGAGCCAATTCATATTGATTTTGGTATAGCTTTTGATCAAGGTAAATTATTACCTATTCCGGAGACAGTTCCTTTCAGGTTGACTAGAGATATAGTAGATGGAATGGGTGTTACTAAGGTAAATGGCATTTTCAGCAAGAGTTGTGAACATGTTATGAGGGTGCTCAGAATTAATACACAATACATTGCTAGTATTTTAGATGTTCTTAAATATGATCCATTGTACAGTTGGACTCTTTCACCTTTGAGAAAGAAGAAGTTACAACAGGTATATTATAATGACGATGAGAATAATGTTAATCTTATCGAAGAATTCCTTAAATCGGACATTGGATCTGAAGCAAACAATGCTATTGAAACAGTAAAGAAGAAATTAGAAGCGAAAGGTTTGAGTGATGAGGCGATTGTAAGAGAATTGATACGTGAAGCTGTTGATACCCGAAATCTATGTCTCATTTTTATGGGCTGGAGTCCTTTTTTATGACTTTCCTAGGTTTTTTACATATATTAAATTGATATAAAATATATAATTAAACGTAATACCATGATATAACTAGTCTACAGTGTTTATTTGAATTCTTAAACTAATATCTGACATCTACAACTTCTCTGCTTCCCCATCTTTGGTTATTGTCGTTACTACTATTACTATTGTTGTAACTACTATTTCTATTGCTTCTTCTATTATTGTTATTGTTATTGTTCCTATTCCTTCTATCCCTGTCTCTATTATTGTTATTGTTTTGTCTATTATGGTTATCTTTCTCTCTCTGTTGTTGATCTTTAAATTTTTCAATAAATTCATTTCCCATCTTGAAAAGCTTAATTCCAATACCTTTCAAATAAACATGATCAATATGATTGAAAGGTTCACCTTCCCTCAAAGAGATGCATGCGTCGGTTAATGTGACGTTCATATAAGAGTCGCAATTTTCAAGTGTTCCATTAGCAATTCCTCCATTTTTAAGTTCCACAACAACAGTTTCACCTTTAACGGCATTTAGTAAATATAGTGGTAACATCTGTAATTTTCCTATCCAACTTTGTCAAAAACTGAAGCTCAACTTTTGTAATCTAGAATAGTGGTTTTCTGATTTAATTTGTTATACTGTAAAACCAGATCCGTAGTATGAGGACCAGAAACATTAAGCCCGCGAAGCTTTGCATGCACAGCATGCCAAATTGGCAAAAATTTACGTAATTCAGAAGGGCTGGTTGTAGCATAGGCGTCGTGAATCACAATTTGTACAGCAGTTTTCAATAGTCATTCAAAGGACTAAAAAACAAACGCTTTTGCTACAGATAACTTTACCGGAACAAATGCGGACTTCTGACTTCTCCAATAACAAGTGTTATCCGCTTGAAATGGTGAACACAGATAGTTCCGATTCTAGAATTCGTTTGGATTGCAGAACAGGTTCATCAGTTATGATTTCCAATTCCCGAATTTTTGTTTTCGGAGGATGTGTTTTACCGATTCATATCTCTGCTGGTTTTGAAATTGAACAACTATATGAAAAGGTTGATTCTAGCATTAAAGAGCTGAATCCCGACAAAAAGTCAGATGATATAGATTATAATTCATACTTATCATCGGAATGTTTCAGATTGAGTTTAATTAACAGGAAATGGTATCACTATACACATAAAGAACTGAATAAAGTACCACCTGCTAGGATGTTTCACTCAATGGCTATATATGACAATTATATTTATGTGATGGGTGGTCTACGCTTTGATAAAAATAATCAATTTGAAATTTTAAATGATGTTTGGAGATTTGATACAATTGACAAAATATGGAAATGTTATTATCCTAATGGTAATGATGTTATAATGCCACGTTATGACCATGTTTCCTTTGTAGTGGATACATGTGAAATGTTTGACCCATCCATGATTCATCCAGGTTTGTGTTTTACAGGGGGTGTGAATCTGAAGAACATGCAAGTTCCACAATTACAACTTTTGGATATATTTAATGAAAAGTCTGATCCTTTCAATTTCAATGATTTGACTGAATTTCAATATCTCAATGGTGAAATATTATGTAAGAATAAGAAAATTAATTTGAGGAGAAGCACAAATAGCGTGAATGTTGGATTTTGTCCTATTTCTAATGACACCAGATTAGCTATATTTGATAAAATACCGGATGCTGTAAATTTTGACCCCTTGATAGTATTTGATGAATCTTCAGATGGGACGAGACTAATTCATTCAGATGATTTTGATTTAGTCGATGTTAATAGTATAAGTTTTCCCGTTATCGGGGGTTTTGGAGAATGTGCTATAGTTTGTGGATATTCTGAAATGGAGAAGAAAATGCTTTCATTTGTATATAATATCAAAACTGGAACTTGGGCTAAATTGCATATATCATGTATGCATAAAGTTTATAGTCATAGATTGTCGAAAGGATTTGTTTGGGAATCACATCATAAACTTGCATTTCTTGGATCTATGAACATGACAGAATCTAGTGGGTCAATTGATTATTTTGAAAATCTAATTATCATGTCACTGCCATTTACCAATTTTTATAGCACTCAACCAGCTGTAAATTTGAAACAAAGTCGAACAAACACGCCTCGTTCAAGTGGTAGTAGCGTACTCTCTGGTAAAATTGGATCAGAATCACAATCACCTAATTTTACTGATGAAGCAAAGAAACGTTCTAATTCGATAGTTTCAGGGATTTCCAATCTGAGTCATAATAAAAGTACTTTCCTAGGACAACCACAGTCTAACTTAACAGGGGGTATTACTCATTTACATAATTCAAATTCTGCACAACATTTTAATGATCATAGTGGAGGATTTGCGGGTTATGCATATCATGTTGCGCAACAAATTCAAATTAATTCAATTAGATCAGTTTTGCCACCACATGCAATAGCGATTGGGAAAAGTGCATTTGAAAGGTATACTTCATTGTCTGATTTTGATATGATATGTTCAGATGGAACAGTTATTTCAGTACCTCTGGCATTATGTCGGCGTAGATGGGGTGATGGATTTGATGAAATATTTTCAGAAGCATATGCGAAGGCTTTCATTGAAGGTAAAGCACATGATTTGATGTCATCTCGTGGAAGTACTTTTGGTTCGGGTGATTCATATGAAAGTGTATCTGTTCATTCGAAAACTGGTTTGAGTGCTCCATATTTTAGATATCCATTTCAAGATAAAGATGGGAATGGATCAGTTTCATCAAGACATCCTAGTAATACATTTTCATCATTTCATATGAATCGATTAGATGCTTCACCTAATAGAGGATTAAAGAAATCTGCTGCAGCTAATTCAAGACACCAATCACTTTCTAGTAATTTATTAGCAACAACACCTTTAAATCGAGCGTCATTATCATTATCACTGTCGTTATCACGTAGGAATTCTGCTACTGGAGTTCCACATTCAAGTCATAATTCATTTAGTAACCATGGATCTAGAAGAGGCTCATCACAAACTCTTTCCTCACGTCGAAATTCTTTAAATATACCTGTTGGACAAGCAAGTAGACGTGGGTCTGCGTTGAGTCGTACATCATTTTTATCATCATCTACTAATTCATCGAATTCATTTGGTAAATCATCATCTTCAACAAAATCAAACCCTATAATAAATCATTTACAGGAAACATCACCACATAGTTCAAATGAAGGATTTCCTATTCAACCTATTTCAAGTGGATCGAAACTTAATCAAGAAACACCATCATTTTGTGATGTAAATTTTGAGAAAAAGAATATGAAATGTAAAGATGAATTGAAGAATGAAAGTATTGCACCAAATGATATTGATAGTGATTTA
Source organism: Pichia pseudocactophila (assembly GCA_039700735.1). Classification (NCBI taxonomy): domain Eukaryota; kingdom Fungi; phylum Ascomycota; class Pichiomycetes; order Pichiales; family Pichiaceae; genus Pichia; species Pichia pseudocactophila. The sequence continues at coordinate 24,615 of JBBJZV010000050.1, forward strand.
GAATTTTTCAGAAATGATGAATTTTTGGGGAATTTTGAAGAATTGAGTTTGAATGATATACCTGCACCTACACCTATGCCTAGTGTATTACCCGATGGTAAAACTCCAATTAATTTAAAGGGTGAAAATGAAACATTTAATGATACAATAAGAAGGACAACTGATGAGAAATTAGCTGATTTAGTTTATGGTGATGAATCTGATGTTGAAATTGATGTTAATAAATTTAATTCACTCAGACTGCCTAGATGTTTATATTTACCATATCCTAGTGAGACAGTTCATGCAATTGTTGAATATTTTTATAGTGGACAAATTGGAGCTAATTGGAAATTATTCCCAACAGGACTCCAATTACTTATTGCCACGAAACAATTGAATATTCCATTATTATATGATTTAGTTTTAGAATTATTTTTCGTTACATTGAGTATTATTGAAGCATCATGTAAATCTAAAATTATTTTACATTTGGAGAAGAGTCGAGGGAATGAAAGTTGTGATGATATTTATCAATTATTTGATATGAAGGGTAAAGATGATTTAGATTCTGAATTAGAATTATTACTTGAAGCGATTGGTAATATTCGACGTGATTCTGGTGCAACGATATCTCATGAACTGATGTTAAACGATGAAATTGGAGATATCAATATTACAGCTGAAGATATTGCTGAATTTGAAAGGAAAAGGAAATCTAGTCAAATGAATGGAGTTGATCCGTTATATGTTGGTCCTGATCATAACAAAGAAGAATTTGATTCAAGAGAATGTAATGAAGTGAATCATTTTGAATTAAATAATGAAATGAGGAAATTATCTAATGTTGAAAGAGTGAAAATTACAACTGCAACATTAGATGTGAAAGGGTATGAGATTATTGAAGATACTGAGGATGAAATAAGTTGTAATTTAAAAGAGTTTAGTATGGATGGTAATAATAAAGGTAGTCAAACTGAGAAAAGGAAACCTAAAAAGAAGAAGAAGAAATTGAAAGAATGGCCTGCATTGAAAGATTTATTAAATGATACATTGGCAGAAGAAATGGGGGAGCTGGTTGTTGAAATGTTAATAGAGATTGGAGCATTAATTAACGATTCCAAATTGATACTTCAAAGTTTACATGTACAAGAATTACAACGGAAAGTTAAGAACATAAGTAGTAGTGTTGAAGAAGGGGTTATTGAGAACACTGAAGCTATTGAGGGTGAAACTGGAATTGCAAAAGGTAGTGGTATCACCAATGTTCCACTTAAAAACAGCAGCAGTGGTAGTGGTAGTGGTGGTGGTAGCAGCAGCAGCAGTAGTAGTAGTAGCAGCAGCAGCAGCAGCTCTAGTAGTAGTTCTGGTAGTATTGGCGATATCAACCTTGGCAATGTGGAGGGGGGCTCGTCAACACCAGGGACAACAACTAATCAACTATCTATTGCTAGGGCGCACCCATCAACGATGAATGTCGCTGGAAGTGTGGTTTCGTCAGGAACTCTGAGTCCTGCTACCAGTACGGGACCAGCTATCGGTAACTTTGAGGTGCTGAAGAGCACGGAAGGTGGGTCCGCCGGTGCCGGTGCCAGTGCTGGTGTGAGTGGTGTGAGTGGTGTAAGTGGCACTAGTGGTGCACACAGGGAGTCCCCTGGTCTTGGGCCGGTTCTCTCGCCGAGCTCCAGCATCACGAGTGTCTGCAGCGTGACTACGGCTGCCAGCACGGCGACTGCGAGCGGGAAGAGCAGCAGGAAGAGCAAGAAGGGGTTCTTCAACAGGTTCCGGCGTCCCTGAACAAGTCTGTGTGTGTCTGTGTGTGTGTCTAATATCCAATCTCTAATCTTAATCTCTAATCTGTCTGAGCCCCCTGCTGAGCCCCCTCCAGCTGAGCCCTCCGCTGAGCCCCCTTTGCTGAGCCCGCGCCGAGCCCCCCTCTGCTGAGCCCCCTGCTGCGATGCGATGCCCACGCGGCGTCGGCCTCCCTCCCGACTTTCCCCTTCTCCCTCCTTCTTTCCTCGCCTCGCCTCTCGCCTCGCCTCCCCCGCTTTTCTTTCGGGGCGCGCGGGGCTCCGCGAAGGGCAGGGACAAGTCGTGCCGTGTCCGAAACCGAAACCAGTCAGTCACAATCCTTCTCCGGCAAGTTGTGGAAAAAGAGAGAAAGAGAGAAAGAGCCGTTGCAGTTCTGTTCCATTCAAAAGTTCCACTTACTGCACTTTCTTTCCTTTTTTCCTTCTTTCCTCCTCTCCTCTCCACACACGTTACGTTACTCTACCAACAATGGCAAAGAATATCGCCAAGTTGGCGTGCAAAGTCGTCAAGGATACTTTCGTCCCCGTCGCTGCAAAGGAACTACCAAACGAATATGTGCTCAGCGCTCAAGCTCAAAGTTATCGTACTGCAAGGGAAAGGGAGGAAGTGGCACGTGAAGAAATAGCTGCTGGTCATCACTCTTCACTCACAGATGAGTATAATGATTGTTTCAATAATTATGAATTTACTAGTAGTGATGTTGATTTGGAAAATTTTCATGTTAAAAAAAATGCTCAAAATTCAACAAAATTAGATAATATAGTTTATACTGATAAACTTGAAGATACTTCTTTAGATACAATTTCAGATAATTATTGGGCTTATGAAGAAGGTACAACTCATAGAAAATTGAAAAGGAGACAAATAGAATTAATTGCAATTGGTGGTACAATTGGTGTTTCACTTTTCGTTAATATTGGTAATGCTTTGAAAACTGGTGGTTGTCTTTCCCTATTATTAGGTTTTATGATTTGGTGTATACCAATTCTTGAAATAACTTGTTGTTGTGCTGAAATGGTTTGTTATTTACCAATTAAAGGTGCCCCATTTTGTATTTTCGCTGAAAGATTTGTTGATGAAGCATTTGGTGTAATGGCAAGTTGGAATTTTTGGGTATTAGAATGTTCTCTTATTCCATTCGAATTAACACTTTTTAATACATTAATTCATTTTTGGACTGATAATTATAATTTAGCAATTCCAATATCTACTGAAATTGCTGCTTATTTTATTATTAATGTTGCAGCTGTTAAATGGTATGGTGAAGCAGAATTTTGGTTATGTATTGGTAAAGTTTTACTTTCAATTGGTTTAATGTTTTTCACATTTATTACAATGGTAGGTGGTAATCCTGAACATAATGCATTTGGTTTCACAAATTGGAAACATACACCTGTTATGTTAGAATATTATCATAATGGATCACTTGGTAAATTCCAAGGATTTCTTTATTGTTTAATTAATGCTTCTTATATGATTGCAGGACCTGAATATCTTAGTATGGCAGCTGGTGAAACAATTAATCCACGTAAAGTTTTACCTGGTGCTTTTAAAGGTGTCTTTTTAAGACTTTCAACTTTTTTCATTGGTGGTGCTTTATGTGTTGGTATTTTATGTAATGCAAGAGATCCACTTTTAATTCAAGCAATTTCAAATGGTTTACCAGGTGCTGGTTCATCTCCTTATACAATTGCAATGCATAATATGAATATTAAAATTTTACCACATATTTTAAATGCAATGCTCTTAACATCATGTTTTAGTGCTGGTAACTCTTATACATTTTGTTCATCAAGAACTTTATATGGTCTTGCAATGCAAGGTCGTGCACCTAAAATATTTTCACTTTGTAATAAATCTGGTGTCCCAATTTTTGCAGTTTTAATATCTCTTTGTTGGGGTGGTTTAGCATTCCTTCAAATGAGTGAAAATGCAAATACTGTTCTAAATTGGATTATTAATTTAATTACTGCTTCACAATTGATTAATTATTGTGTTATTTTAACTTCTTATATCCATTTTAGAAGGGCAACAATTGCTCAAAATCTTAATAGAAATGAATTCACATTTAAAGCTTGGTTTCAACCTTGGGCTTCAATTGTTACATTATGTGTGGTTTTTACAATGGTTTGGTTACAAGGTTATAGTGTATTCTTACCAGGTAATTGGTCTATTTCAACATTCCTTTTCTCTTATATGATGTGTTTTGTTGATATTGCAATATTTCTTGTATGGAAAGTTTTAAAACGTACAAAATATCGTTCAAATCCTAAAATTGTTGATTTACAAACAGGTTTAGAAGAAGTTTATTTCCATGAATACGTACTTGATCATCAAAAGTTGAAATATAAAAAAGTTAATGCTTTTGATAGACTTTGTGAAAACATTAGAACTTTCCTCTTTGGTAAAAATTAAACTAAAAATTTATATATCCTTTTTATAGTATAACAGTTTCAGTTTAATCACAGTGGGAGAATGTTCTCCGCAATGTCACGACCGGAAAATCTCGGACGGGTCCCGCGACGATAATTATTATGCATTAATTATAGTATTAAAATTATTGCCGGGCCTCTCACCACGCAACTGTGTCTCAATCTTAACCGAGTTGCGTGGTGGACCATCCCATACTCAATCTTGAATAACAACCACCTTTTTTTTTTATCAATTGTTAAGATTACACTTTTCTTTTACTCTCAACAAGATATAGAAGAACTAAATCATGAGTACATCTACTATTGCTGCTGTTTCAATGTCTTCGAAGGAACCACAGAGTAAAACTGTTGATAATATATTATACACATCATTTACAGTTGTTAGTAATGATGATTATGATAAATTAATTGAATTTTATACAAATCTTGGATTTCGTATAATTAGAACATTTGAAAAGGAAAATTCAAGATCTTTACCAACTTTAGCATTAAGTGATATTTCACTTGATTCACGTCGTGAATGTTGGCTTGAATTTTTCCCTGTTTGTCGTAAGGATAAACATGGTAATGTTATACCAATTCAAGAAACTATTGAATATAAACATCCAGAATTAAAATCAAAATTAGATCAAGTTAATACAGGTGTTTCTCTTAAAATTCGTTTAGTTTCACATGATGTTCATAAAAATATTGAACTTCCAGGTAGATTAATACTTACAACTTATGGTATAACACAATTACGTGCAATTGCACAAGAATATGGTTTAGAATTGATTCCACCAGGACCAGAAGAAAATGAATTTGTTAGTTTCTTTATTGCTGATCCTGTTGGTAATTTAATTGGTTTCACTGATATGTATGATTTTGTCAATAGATTACGTATTAAAAATAGAGATGAATTTTTCGCTGATCCAATAAAAGTTGATGAAGTTGAGAAAGCATCTAAAAATGTTGATATTAAAACAAAGAAAAAGAGAATTGCAATTTTAACATCAGGTGGTGATGCTCAAGGTATGTGTGCTGTTGTAAGATCTGTTGTTAGAGCAGGTATTTATTTAGATTGTGAAGTTTTCGGATGTTATGAAGGTTATTATGGTTTAGTTAAAGGTGGTGATTTACTTAAAAGATTAGATTGGGCAGATGTCAGAGGTTGGTTATCATTAGGTGGTACTTTAATTGGTACAGCTAGATGTCAAGAATTTAGAGAACGTGAAGGTAGATTACTTGCTGCTAAAAATATGATTTTAAGAGGTATTGATGCATTGGTTGTTTGTGGTGGTGATGGATCACTTACAGGTGCAGATTTATTCCGTTCTGAATGGCCATCATTAATTGATGAACTTGTTGAAAGGAAAGTTTTCAATAGAATTGATGTTGAACCATATCAACATTTAACAATTGTTGGATTAGTTGGATCAATTGATAATGATATGGCACTTACTGATAATACAATTGGTGCTTATTCATCTCTTGAAAGAATTTGTGAAATGGTTGATTATATTGATTCAACTGCTGCTTCTCATTCAAGAGCTTTCGTTGTTGAAGTTATGGGGCGTAATTGTGGTTGGTTAGCATTAATGGCTGGTATTTGTTGTGGTGCAGATTATGCATTTTTACCAGAGAGACCACCTAGTTCTACTAGTTGGAAAGATCAATTAAAGGAGATTTGTTTAAGACATCGTGAAAAGGGACGTCGTAAAACAACAGTTATAGTTGCAGAAGGTGCAATTGATGATTCATTGAAGAAAATTAGTAGTGAAGATGTTAAAAATTGTTTAGTTGAAATTGGTCTTGATACAAGAATTACAAAACTTGGACATGTTCAAAGAGGTGGTACCGCTGTTGCATTTGATCGATATTTATCAACTATACAAGGTGTTGAAGCAATTAAAGCAGTTTTAGAAAATACTCCTGAAACTCAATCACCAATGATTGGTATTCAAAATAATAGAATTGTTCGTGTACCATTAGTTGAAGCTGTTTCAAGGACAAAAGCTGTTGCTAAGGCAATATCTGAACATAAATTTGATGATGCAATTGCATTAAGGGATCCAATTTTTAGAGATATGTATGAAAATTTTGTTACAATATCAACGGAAGATGATGGTAAACATCAATTACCAGAAAATAAAAGATTAAATGTTGGTATTATTCATGTTGGTGCACCTACAGCAGCTGTTAATGCTGCAACTAGATCTGTTGTTTTATATTTATTATCAAAAGGTCATAAAGCTCTTGGTATTAATGATGGATTTAGTGGTCTTATACGTAAAGGATCAATACGTGAATTTAAATGGTTAGATGTTGAAGAATGGCATAATCTTGGTGGATCAGAATTAGGTACTAATCGTACATTACCAAGTGAAGATTTTGGAGCAGTTGCTTATCATTTACAATATAATCAAATTGATGGATTAATTATAATTGGTGGATTTGAAGCATTTCAATCATTAAAGGAATTGAAGGATGCACGTGATAAGTATCCTGTTTTCAATATACCTATTGTTTGTTTACCATCAACTGTTTCAAATAATGTTCCAGGTACAGAATATTCATTAGGTACAGATACATGTTTAAATGTTTTAGTTAATTATTGTGATGCAGTTAAACAAAGTGCATCATCATCAAGAAGGAGAGTTTTCATTATCGAAGTTCAAGGTGGTAGATGTGGATATATTGCATCATATATTGGATTAGTAACAGGAGCATTAGCAGTTTATACACCAGAAGAACAAATTACATTAAAGATGTTACGTGAAGATATTGAATTACTTGATAAATCATTTACAAATGATCATGGAGATCAAAGATCAGGTAAAGTTTTCATTAGAAATGAAAGAGCATCAAAAGTTTATAGTACAGAAATGATTGGAGATGTAATTAAAGAATCTGCAAATGGTAAATATGAATCACGTACAGCTGTACCTGGACATGTTCAACAAGGTAAAATTCCATCAAGTATGGATCGAATTTATGCAACACAATTTGGAATTAAAGCATGTAAATTTATTGAAGAACAAAGAGAGAATTTTTTAGAAAAAATTTCACAATTAAATTATGATGGAAATGATATTAATAATGAATTAATATCAGCAGAGAGGGGGTTAGGTTATGTTTTTGAAAGAATGAATAAACTTAAATTATTTGATGATAATAATGCAGTTATTTGTGGTATTCAAGGTAGTTGTGTTGAATTTAAAGATATTGAAAAGATTTGGAATGAAGAGACTAATATTGCATATCGTAAGAGTAATATTATTCATTGGAAAGAAATTATTGATGTAAATAATATTGTAAGTGGACGTGCGATGATTCAAGAAGGTAAATTTTAAAATTTTAGTAATAAATTATTTAATTTAATTTAAATTTGATAGAAAAATTACGGAGGTAATTGCGGTTATCAGGTCATCGATGAAAAAAAAAAAAAAAGAAAAGCTAGCTCGCTAAAAATGTAGGGTGGAAGTTCCAAGAATGTAAAAAATGTAACGATAATTTAAGTTATTATATATTATTTTTTTTATTATTATAAGATAATGGAAGGAAAATGTTTGTTCGTTTGTATTGTGATTTATTATTAAACGTTTATTCAATTTACGGGTCGATTCTCGGCTGTGCTTTTATTCAAAGTTTTTCTTTTTTATTTTTTTTTTCCCCTATAGATCCCTCAAATTTTTATTTGATTGACAATTTTTGAGAAGATTATTATTGTTAGGAAAATAGGTTCATTCAGGGGTAATAAAATCGGAAACTGCTAATCCGCGCATCCAGTCCTAGTGATTGAAAATGGGAAATAATTTTTTTTTCAAAGACATGAAAAACAGTTCAAGATGATTGGTTGGGTGACTGAATAATAATGTGGCAAATACAGCCGTGTAATGACCTTATAAAAGGTAAATTATAAATTGGAAGGAGAGAAAAAGGGATAAAATCTAGTTAAGTGAAATATTAACAACTTTTGTCAAAAGGTTCATATAAGTGATTAAATAAATTAATAGTTGTTGCGTGATATATTTAGTAAAGGGAGATCCCTAAAGAATAGAATGAAAATAAACTTATGAACCACACTGTGAATATGATGATGGAATTATTGCATAATAAATTTTGAATGTGCTGATGTTTTTTTTTCCTCGCTTGTTGAGTTGAGTTGCTCTCGTGTTGGGCCCAAATTTTGGCCATGTGAATGAAATTATGGGTGCAGTTTAGAGTTCCGCTATTCGGGCCCGACGAATCGAGTCCCTGCAAACCGACTCGTCCGAGCCGGCGGAAAAAAGCAACGGGCAAAAGACGGGCAAAAGACCGGGCAAAAAGAAACGAAGTCGGTGTGGTTTCGGTGTACTGCTGGGCCCCGCGTTTCTTTTTGCGAGGCGTGCGAGTATAAGCCTCCGTCCCGTGTGAGTGTCTCAGTGGGGAAGCGGGGAGCGGGGAGGCGGGGAGGCGGTGGGGACAGTCCTCCCTCCCGTGTGGAGACCACCACCCGACTTCCCAATTTGGGCCACTGCTCGAGGAAGCCCGCACGGACACAATTCGGGCCAGAGATACACTGATGAACTCTTGGAAGGGAAATTGCGTGCATCCAGATATTCCTTCAATGCTTGCTTCTGGCTCCGCCATTCACTTTCCCAAGTCCCCACCCCCCAATCAAAACGACTTGCGTGTCTTCTGCTTCTGCTTCTACTTCTACTTCTACTTCTACTTCTACTTCTACTTCTGCTTCTGCTTCTACTTCAACTTCAACTTCAACCTCAACATCAACATCAACTTCTACGTCAACTTCTTCTTCTTCTCTTTCTCCCTTTGTATCTCTTTTACTGAACTCTCTTCTCTCTCGACTGCGTCAACGTCCACATACAGACGCACATCACCTTTCAGGTACAGAGAAACCCAACACCGGCGAGAAAAACTGCTAAGCAACCTAACGCGAGCTAACTTAATTTAATTCCACTAAACCCTCGCGATATATAATCGTTATTCGGGAACTCCATTCCACTTTTTTCGCATATTGCACTAATTCTAGTTAAGCAGCAGCACTCATAATTACAACCATTCACCGAATTTACTCAACCTAATCGTCATTTCTTCTTTCAAATACTTATCTGATATTCTTGTGATATCATTATCTTTTCAACATTATTATCTGACATTTTCGTTAATATTAAAATTCTCTTTCTAATCGCCGTCATAACGGTCAATATTATTTGTTAGTAATAAGCACATCCACATCTAGACTTCAACTAACAGAGCTGCAATCTGATATACGTTCACTTTCAATTATAGCCCCTTCATACAGAAATAAAAACGTTTATCCATTCATAGTCTAATTTACACTAGCCGTTTTTTCTTACCATTCTTCATTTCTTACAATTCACTAGTACATACAATGAACAGTAGTATATCTTCAGAGCAAAATATACACCACCCCCACCCCCACCACCAGCAGCAGCAGCAGCAGCAGCAACATCAAATGCAGCAACAGACACAACAAACACAACACCCACAACACCCACAGTTTGTTAATTCACAAGTATCAAATATTAATTTTCCAGCAAACATGATGATTTTACAGCAACAGCAGCAACAGCAACAGCAACAGCAGCAGCAGCAGCAGCAGCAGCAGCAACAACAACAACAACAACAACATTACTTGACGTCCATACCATCTTCTGCATCTATGAATTCTACAGGCTCACTTCTCCCTGTTCCAGTGCCCATGCATATGCAAATGCCTGTACATGTACCTATGCAAATGCCAATGCAAATACCTCTTCAAATGAACCCTTCTTATGTAATACATCCTCAACAACAACAGCTTTACCCTTTTAACATGCAACAGATACCCCATCAACAACAACAACAACAACAACATATACCCGCACAATCACAACCGCAATCACAGTTACAATCGCATCAACAACAATCACAACCATTACAACAACATACTCCACAATTTCCTCTACAACTTTCACATCCACAACAGGTATACTACTCTCAACAACTTATTCAACAACCTCAGCAATACATGCGACCTACACAGCAACCTCAAGAATACATTCAATATACACAAAGTCCAGATTATCTACGATCACAAAATCAAATTACTAATCAATTACCACTTCAAGTTCAATCACCAGAATTAATTACACATTTACCTCAACATTCACAACAAATTCAACATCAATTTTTAACACCATCTAATACAACCACTTCTGATAGTTTTATATCTTCAGAAAAATTACCTAAAAAAATTCAGAAATTATCATCTTTTAAAATAAAACCACAAAAGAAAGTTTCTGCATTTGTATCTAAATTATATTCAATGTTACATGACCCTGAATTATCACATCTAATTTGGTGGAGTAGAATCAACAAAAATGATTTCACAACTTTTGCTCTTTTACCAGGATCAGAATTTGCAACTTGTTTATCAACTTATTTTAAACATGGTAATGTTGCATCATTTGTTCGTCAATTACATATGTATGGTTTCCATAAAGTTTGTGAATCAAATTATCAACAACAACAACAACAATTACAAGAACAATTAAATCATAATTTAAATCATCATCAAAATTCTTATAATACAAATCAAAATCAACCAGTTTGGGAATTTAGACATAATTCAGGTAAATTTAGAAGAGGTGATCAAGATCATTTATATTTAATAAGAAGAAGAGCTTATTCAAGGAGGAATAGTGGTGAAGTATCTAAATCAGATATTGCTACAGATACTGAAATATTAGAAAAACAAAATATCCCTAATATTGATGATCATCATCATCACGATATTGAAAATGATATTGAAAACGAAAATGAAGTGGAATCGCATAACTTAAATGAAAATGAGGTGAAATCGCATATTTCAAATGAAAATGATATAGAATCGCATATTTCAAATGAAAATAATTCATTGTCTTCTAAACAATCAAGAATAAAATATTCACCTGTTTATTACAAAGATGATGAAAATGAATCAAAAAATGATGAAAAGAAAATCGAAATTATCAAACCTGAACCTAAAAAGGAAACATCCTTTTGTGCACCTATTCCAAAGCAAAATTCAAAAATTATTCGTCCATCTTCTTCTGGTAGAATCTCACCTGTATTGTACAAACAAAACGTCTTCTCTCAAAAGCCAAGAGAACGTTATCATTCTATTTTTGTTGACCCATGTGCACCAGCACCTACTTCAAATCCAATTCAAGACTCTGAATCTGTTCATTTACCATCTATAAACAGTGATTCAAATCGTTCAAATTCTTCCATTGATGTAAAATTACCTTCAATTTCTTCAATTTCAAGTCAATCTTCTTCTTCTTTATTATTAGCTTCATCAAGAAACTCTTCTTTAAATTCAATCGGTGGTCAATTAAGAGCTTCAATCTTTGATTTACATAATGGTGTTTCATCAACAACTTCTGCTCATAATTCAATTTTTAGTGGTTCATCAATATCTTCCGTTACAAGTTCAGGTTCTAGAATTGGTTCATCAATTTCTTTAATATTGAATGATGACAATAGAAGAACTTCTTCACTTGTATCTAATACTCCATTACCAAGTTCGTCACTTAAAACTATTTTATCACATGTTGTTTCATCAGAAGAGTCTCCATCAACGGGGAGAACATCCCGTTCTTCAAACGATGAAGTTGAAACTATTACAAATGATCACGAAAATGATGATGACAAAGAAAAGAATGTCGAAATGAACAAAGAAAAGAATGACGAAAAAATCAACGAAAAGCATAAACAAAATGACAAAAAAGAATTTGTAAAATTAATCGATAAACATCCACAAAATGATAAGGAAATGACAAATGTGAGCATTGAAACCTCCTAATTTTCTAAACTAATCTGTATATTAAACGCTATTTATAAATCCATCTCCATTCAAATTATGTCTTGGTGAAAAGTAAAAACACCCTAAAATGGTCTCTTACTTTTCGCCTTCTCCTGACGACTACTTTTCCTTTTAACAACAATATCATCTTCTTCGTCATCACTGCTTTCCACTTTCTTACTCTGATTTTTGCTTATTAAATTACGCATGCTAAAATTCTCCTGTGGTCGAACATTCTTTCCCACACTTTTCCCTCTCTTGTCGTCTCGTAGCTTGTTGCTCAAAGCCCTTAAAGACTTAGATGTATTCCCCCCGCTTATCACTCGGCGACGTTTCACATCAGCAACAACATCATCTCTCGTATTTTGATCTTTCCTCTTCGATTTCACACGACTGTCAGTGCTATCCAAAAATGCACTTATAGTAACACTACTTGCATTACTACTATCATCAAAACTTAATCCTTTCCCGTTAGGGACAACAACTTGATTAACAAATTCATCAGTAATTCCATTACTTTCGCTAACAACATGATTCTTTTCATTCGGCCTCAACCATGATAAAACCGTCTGATCAAGCTTATTAAACTGAGCCTGTATCTGCATTTGTATTTTCTCCTTTTCCTTTATTTCGTTCCTTCTAGACATTTTGTATGCTGAAGTTCATTCCTAGATACATGACATACATGTTTCAAGTACTTTTTATTTTTTTTTTCAACAACTACAATAAAGCGGAGGCTCGTTATTTTTCAAAATTACGTGCATGCATGCATTAATTGCAAGCTACACCTGGCACCATAAAACTACAGTAATTTCGTTGTACACAAAAAAGATTACAAATTTGAAATAAGACGCTCAAGTTGGTCCAGTAAAGCACTCTTGTTAAGTTCAAGACGGTGTTCCCATACGGCACGGCAAAACTGACTATTTAGCCTTTCCAAGCGTGAGATAGTAAACTCCGTAGTCTTGGTAACAAGCTCATCACGTAATCGGTCAACACGTGCATGGTCGTAAAATACACTCTGCTTCTCAGGTACAAACCTGTCCTCATCATCAGAGGGTGTATCTTTAGTATCGAGTGTGGAGTTAACTGTGATAGTAGTTTCAACATTAACAACACTTTCAGTACATTTAGATGCGTCAGTACTAACAATAGTTTCAGTAGTAGCAATTTCAGTAACAGGCACAGTATCAAAATCAGTGACGAGTTTATTAGATTGACTTTCCGCATCCAATTTCTCTGCTGCAACTCCAATCTCACCATTTGTCTTACAATTTGGCTCTTCTTTGAGAGAACTCACCTTGACAGGTTCAACTGGGAGTTCCAATACAGTAGGTGCTGACTCGCCAGGTAATAGCTGTGATTGCACTTGAGTTTGACGATCAATAGTGGAATCATCAATAGTCTCGCCATTCTCTTCGACAGTTTCTGAATCTTTCAAGATATCACGTTCTTCAATTGCTTCAACCTGTTCTTCACCATCGAGGATATTGTTTAGGTTTCCAATGGTATCTTTCTCCATTTCAGCTGTCTCCAAAGCTTTCTTCTCAGCCTGTAATCTCATGTACTCATTTTTTCTATGTCTTTCTCTCATTCCTAACTCTCTCCATTGTGAAATCAGAGCTGGGAACTGAACCTCAATTTCCTCTATCCCAACCACTGCGTGTGCATACATCTCATTCGCCTTCAAGATTCTATCTCGTTCGCCAGAAGTATTGGCATCTTTCAATATCATTTCAAGGTCATGTAAAAACTCGCGTGGTTCATTGTAAAATCCATTCCATAACCTTTCTTCAATGATATCAAGATCAATGTTATGGTAAAGTTTGCCTGTAGAAACTTCTAAAATCATGCCGTCCTTAATCTGGTAGTTACTGGTTGGATCTGGAGTCTCTTCAAATAAATGAACAAGATATATATCATCAATAATGGGTTTTTTGAACCGCTTATATCTTGCCTTGAAAATATCCAATAAACCGGAAAGTCTTACCTTCAAAGTATTCTTCAATCTCATGTCAGTTTTTGCTTGATTTTTTTCCAATTTAGTGACTTGTGATTTAGACTTTTTCATTTCATCCTCAGTTGGGATAACTTCCACAACCTCCAATTGTTTCATCTGTTTCTTAGGACGTATTTGAATATCGTTATAGTCATTAGGAGTTAATTCAATAGAAGACCATAACTTTGCAAAAAATAGATTTCTTTCCGCTTCATTGGCATTTCTAATCATTAAACAGTTTGTCTCGTTAATATCAAACAATTCATCGATTTCATCAAAAATCTCCGAATTCACATCTCCTTCAATTTCACAATAAATCAATATCTTATCGTTGTTATTGATACTCCTGACCAAGTATCTGATTGTTGATTTCAATGATTCAGATACTGTGGCTAATAATCCTAAAGTATCAGGAATGAACAAAATACTTGGTTTATGTCTTTTCAATTCTGAAAATAACTGGATGCAAAGATTCTCTGTGCTTATACTGGAATCGCTAAAAAGCTTACCAAGGTCTAAAATTTGAACGGTGAATCCTTCCAAAGTGTTCAAAATTGCATTACTGAGATACTTAAGACCTTGTGCTTTCTTACCACAAATTGCAAGTCTTGGTTTGAAAACTCTCATCGTGTCAAAATTCTTAACTATTTGTTGAATGTGGAAATCGTCATTCAAACTTTCAAATTCGGCTTCTTCAAGTAAAGATAATTCCTTCTCCATTGGTAGTAGATTCTTTAAATGTTTTAAGATTTTATCAAATTGATCTTCAAGAAGTGGTTTTACAAATTCTGGTAAAGGTTCAGAAATACTGTTTGTAGATCTAGCACTATTTGGAACAATTTTTTTCAAAGCTCTAGTAAAATCACTTGCAGTTGCCTTAATTTTAGAAACATCAATTTTTAGTTTGTCGTTAGTTTTGTAGATTTGAGGATACGTTCTTTGGATACTATTCAACGCTGATTCTGTACACAATGCCCGTAAATCAGCACCACCATAACCCTTCGTTAGCACAGCTAATTCCTTAATAAATTTACCATCAAGTTGGTTATCCCATTTCCTCATATGAATTTTTAATATATCTTCACGTGCTTTCAAATCAGGTAATGGAAAGTAAAACTCTCTATCAAATCTTCCTGGACGGCGTAATGCGGGATCTATGGAATCAGGTCTATTTGTAGCACCAATTATTATCACTTGTCCACGATTATCCATACCGTCCATTAATGCTAACAGTGTGGAAACAATGGAAGCATGTATTTGTTCTTGTTTTGAAGATCTTACAGGTGCTAGACCATCAATTTCATCAAAAAAGATGATAGATGGCTGATGTTGTTTTGCCTCTTCAAATAAAAGTCTTAAATGGCGTTCAGCCTCACCAACCCATTTGGACAAGCAGTCTGCACCTTTCCTCATGAAAAAGGTGATTTTTTTGTTCTGAGATGAGCAAGATGCAGCCAATGCTCTTGCCATTAAAGTCTTACCAGTACCTGGAGGACCATGAAATAGGACTCCTCTAGGTGGAGTAATGTGAAACTTGGAATAAACTTCAGGATATAATAATGGAAGTGTGATCATCTCTTTCAATTGATTGATGTAATTGTCTAATCCTCCAACAACGGAAAAATCAATATTTGTATCTATACCTAAAGGATCGGTATCTGCAAGTGTATTTTTCTTTTTCTGTGTAGCGCCATTGGGGAGTATAGAATCATTTGCTGTAATAATATTTGATACATCGTTTGGATCAGTTGGTTTAACCAACTCATTTTCGTCCTCTGAATCGCTAGATTCTGCATTTGCCAAAGCCGCTAAACCACTTGGGATCGTATTACCTTGAAACAAGGCATGCACATCACCGCCGCCAAAAGGTCCCACAGTGGGAAACAATCTTCGAACAGTAGTAACTTGAGTATGAGCGCCACCATACCTACCACCATTTTTACCCCTTCTGGGACTAGCGTTAACCTCAAAATCATTACTATTTTGCATATCTTCTAGTTGTTGCTCACTTAATTCGGGAGGTGGCAATGTGTAGTTAACATGACGTCTATCTCGCAAATTCCTTTTCGGGGAATTCAGTGGTGAATCGTTTTGTAATTCCCTAACTTCATCCTCTAAAGTCAATGTTTCTATGTCTTCATCAGTTCTACCATTATTCAATTCTCTAAGTCGATTCCTTCTACTCAGGCGTGAGTTTCTATTATATTGCCTCTGGCTTCTTGTTCGTGAAGATCTTGATCCATAAGCATAATCGTCATCATCAACCTCATTATCATCTGCGACAATAAATCCTGATCTTTTGGTTCTCTTATTCAGAGATCCAAATTCCAATTCATCTTCATCATAATCATCGGATAATGAATCTTCAAATTCCTCATCATCGGATTGATGGCGAGTTAAAGTTCTTTTTCTTCTGTTAGACTTAATTTCTTCATATTCATCGTCTTCTTCATTTTTTACTTTTGATCTTAACCTTCTTTTATCCTGAAGTTCATCATCTTTATCAGATTCTTCCACAATTTCATCAATATCTGCAAATTTTTCATCCTCGTTATAGTTAACACGTATATGACGAGTACGTGGTTTAATATGATCTTCATCGTCGTCATCTTCTGCTGTATTTTTGTCATCTACTACAGCATCACTTGCACCAAATTTAACATCAGCATCATGAACGTCATCTTCAAACTCTTCGGGTGGTTCATCTTCAATCGAGTCAGATGTTACTGTATTTCTTTTGGAATCTTCATCAATAATGAAATCATCGTCTTCTCCATCTTCTTCAAACTCCGCGTATCTTATAGATCTGTTACGTCTTCTGGTATTGAAGCCCATTGTACTATTCCAGTTTATTCAGTATGATAGAAAACTTATTAGTCACTATTTCTATATTTCTAGTATACCTGAACTAATTTATCGTTAACTAATCTATGGTTAATACTTTGAAATTTTCAACACACACAAACTTTTGCTGTTATACTCGTAATCTCTCTAGTCCCAACTTTGACACTGTGTAACTTTTGGCTCAACTCCAAAATTCATGAAACGCGCCAAAGTTGAAATCCTGGAATAAAACTAATGGTCGATCGACCGTGGGGCTCAGCGAAAGTGAACTCTAGCATTTCAAAATCAATACTATTTGATTTAATTTGAAGTTTTGCACTTTCAAGTCACAGACACATCAGCAAAGTTTATGGATGGCATCTGAATTTGTAATATGTACCGAAGAATGTATTAGTCCTAGCAGCTGGTACAGATTCAGGATTTTCAGCAACACTTATTGTTGACGTCGCTGTAAAAGATTCAGCTGAAAGATGCAATTTAAACGAGTATAACATAAAAAATAATAAAGGTGTAGACCAGAAAGACGAAGGGGGTCTTGGTTGCAGTGATTCCAGTCCATTCTGTGGAGGTGGCGGGGCAAGAACTCATGCACATGTATCCACATGTGGATCTCACCAGCAAATTCGCTGCACAGCCTCCACTCCTGATAAATTTTGCTGGCGATGATGGTGTTGGTCATAGGCCTATACTGTGTCGTTGAACGTTATAAGACGACTAATGCACAATACTATTCTGAAAAGATTCTGCAAATCTCTCTTAGTCAATGTTCGTAACAAGCAAGTAAAGTTTAAAAGTATCTAGACAGTACTAACTAAATTGATCGGAGAATGTTCAAATAGCAAGATACCGTAATCTTACACAATTACTAACATTTTTATTATCTAAAAGCTTAAATTACTCAAAGCTGTTTATAAAAGATAAACTACAAAATATTCGCATGGGACATCCCTTCAATCAGAATTCACACTGAAACAGTTTCTTTGGTTATGTCGGTATATTCAAAACAACTTTTGTTATGGCAAGAAATCATCTATTTTTTAAATGGCATTTCAAGTAACTTGGGAATCAAAGGGTAAGTAATAATGCATCAATATCATCATCATCGGAGAAGTTATCTTCATCTGCGTCTTTCGTAGTTGTGTCCTCAACTGCTTCCGATTCCACATTCTCATCTATTTTGAATACTTCTTGGTGGGCACCAGTATTGCTGGGTCCAGCATTATCAGCGAAGTTTTCATCTGGGTTCCCAGTTATACTATCAGGAATCACCTTTTGGGATCCAACTGCAATGTACTGACTAAATATATTTGACTGGGATTCTCCATTAACCTTATCATTATCTTCATCCTCTATAATACTTTGCAATCCCTCAATGGCATCAAACTCATCATTCTCTTCAATTTCATTGGTGTTAGTTGTTAAATCAGGTTGTGATGAGGAAAATGGAATAGCTTGAGATGAAGTACGTAAATAGTTAGAGAAATGTGATTTTTCACGAATTTGAGACATGTCAATATCTGCATCACTTTCAATATTATTATTGTCATTTGAATTACTTTTATTTCCACCAAAAAGTTCTGACCATTCCTCTTCGTTATCGCTTACTCTGTTACTTTTAGCATCAGTGTGGAATTTATCCATATCAAGGTCAATTTGCGGTGGAACTTCCTCAGTAGATGCATTGTTTCCTCTCGCCAAAGAGTTAGCATGTGCAATCTTTTGTTGTTCCTTAAGTGTTTCCTTTTCCATTTTAGTTCTCATTTCCTCCCTAGTTTGAGTTCTTAGCCATTCCTTCATATATGGATCCTCAAAACCTTTAAAAATTGTATCAATGAATCTATCGAATTTCATATGAGAACGTAATTCGTGACCCCAGCTTTGGTACATTTGTAACACTTTAGTCAAATTCTTAAAGTGGTGATCTTCTCCAAATTTTGTACCGTTAGAATAACGCACAGTTTTGTAACTCAAATCATAATTACGATGAACTTTAGTTCGTTTCTCAAACTTAAAGTGTTTCGCTCGTTTTAAGATCTTGAAAATACCTTGATTAGAAGTTAATAAATCAGGTGTAAGTTTATCTGTTTTTCTTTTTGATTTCAAAGATTGTACTTGTGGTTGTCCCTGTTGTGAATCGTGAAGAGAAAAGTCTTCATTTGTGCCGGAATAATTGTAACTTTCGTTGATTGGAAGATCAACATCTAAACCCAAAATAGCATCATTTGACAAATTATGCGACATAGTAGGAGATGTTAGATCGAAATAGATAATAAGTTTGCTGTTGACACGTAAATCACGGAGGAACCTTATTTTAATTCATCAACGTAACGCGTAATCTTTATCACGTGCACAGAAAAGCTTGGTTGAGTAACATGGATAACGTACAATTAGCAAGCCCCATTATTACTGTTCATAATATTCTGTACATAACTGTGCAAATTTTACAATTTATAATATCTTTACATTTCAAGTGTATTTCAATCAAATTACATCCTTTTGAACGTAAGGTAAAGTCAAGATGAAAGCACAAACAAGGGTCAAACCAACAGCTAAGTATGAGCTATGGAGGGTCTCCTGACGCGCCGAAATTCTGGGAATGGACTCAATTAATTTTCAAGTGGCGTACAAGTGTGTACTGTAATGTTGGATACGTGTGGCCTCTATTGAAACAACAAACAAACTCAAATGAAGCTTAGTCTATTATTAACAACAGTATTGGGTCTGAATACCATTGTATCTGCACAGAAAGACAATGTATCTCCTGAAGATCAACTATCAATTGTTATTGAACATGAGGTTGCAGAATGTAAGTATAGAACAAAGAATGGAGACTTAATTTCTGTGCATTATACTGGTGAATTAGAAGATGGTGTAGTTTTTGACTCGTCTTTACCAAGGCAGAGACCAATTCAATTTACCTTAGGTGGTAATCAAGTTATCAAAGGTTGGGAAGAAGGATTACTTGATATGTGTGTTGGTGAAAAACGTAAGCTGATTATTCCACCTAACCTTGCGTACGGTAAAAGAGGTGCTGGTGGTGTTATTCCTCCAGATGCAACTTTAATCTTCTACACTGAATTGGTGAGTATAGAAAACATTCCAAAGGATGAATTGTAACTTGAACTTTATTAAAAAAGTTTTTGTAATGGTTTTTTTTTAATTTGAACTAGATAAGTAATTAACAACTATAAAGCGGGATTGTGTATTAAAATTACAAAAACGGGAAAAGAATAGATTAAAAGTAACAATCTGTAACAAAAACTGTTGACAGAATATGATTAAATCGAGAGTAACAATGATTTATATCATCTTTCGCTTATCAATTAGAATAATGCGACAGCTGCTGCTGCGACTGCACCTAACGCGATAGAACCAGCGGTGTTAGCACCGGCAGTAGAAACAGAACTACTAGTTGAGGTGCTGTTTGTGTCATTACTTGCTGCTTGGACTGCAGTAGCTGCTGCTGCTAAAGTGACGATAATAGTAGAAAATTGCATTATAATTATTTGTTGATATTATCAAGCGAGTGGATTTATCTGCGAAAAGACAGAAAGCAAAAATAAAAAGGAAACTAATAGGTACAGTAATTTGTGGAGGCAAAATGTTTTGTAAAATAATGGAAAATAGGTCAACTTTTATACTCCCACAGTGCTGCCCAAATTAAAGAGTTTGCCATCTTATCGATAACAGAAAAAGTTTGAAATTTTTGAGGCTCTGCGTCTGGACCCCGGTCCATCGCGCGGCGCCCACGGAAGTACTAGGGAAAGACATGGCCTCTTTTACACTGCCAGAAATCAGACTGCAGTTTGTAATACCTGTAACTACTGTACGGATTGCTAACTTTAAGTTCTACTGAATGAATTGTCTCTTCAAAATGTAGTAATAAGTCTGCAGATTAGTGATTGATGATTTTGTGGTTCTTTACCGGATTAACCATGATCACAGATTAGCGAAAAATATTTCCCAATCGAGATTAATTAAACTGGTCTGAGTAAAAATTTTCTCCGAATCCAGACTTCCTCCATTCCTAAAGTGGGTCAAATTATTCTAAATATGGACTTCTAATTAAAGACCAAAAAAGAAATTAGTCCGCCAGATTGTCGTTTACAAATTTTCTAGGTTTCTAATTTTAGAAACTAATTCTGTCTCTGATAGGAATTTCTTATGTAACAATATTTATCAAGCAAACTGATCTATTAAGTTGTAACAAGATATATTCTTGATAGACTAATGTGCCCTCCAAGATCTTCTTAAAGTCTACGAGTATGGTATAACGAGAAATTTCTCCCATTCAATTAGATTTTGGCAAACTTTCCAAAAGGTGAAGTAAATGTAAAAACGAAACCGGCCTGTGGGAAGGTCTAACTTATATCCCAATACTCGTTAGACTAGTGATAAAGACTCATAAATTTATCAGAGATTCGAAGCTCAATATAGTTCCATATCGTCACGTTTTTGCAGTTGGTGCACAGGTGTTGCTGTATTTGTGGAGTCACAGATTTGTAGAATTATGACTCACGTGACTCTTGGCCTACTAATGAAGAAGATCAACAATTTCGTACCGGAAATGCTGATGGCATTTGAATGACTCAAGCATAAAAGTTTTTGTAAAACACACAACAACGATGGCTGAAGAAATTGCAAAAAACGCACATTTGGCTTCTACTGTATTGAAGACATTAACTGATGACCAGAGGTCTTCATCATTAAATAAAATTAGAGATGGTTTACTAAAGTCAAAAGAAACAATCTTAAAAGCAAACAAAATCGATATGCAAAATGCAATTGACAATAGTCTCTCACCATCTTTGGTGAAACGTTTAGACCTATCAATAAATGGTAAGTTTGATTCTATGTGTGATGGTATCTTAGATGTTGCTAAATTAGAAGATCCTTTGAACAAATGCACTTTAGCGACCGAAATTGATGATGGTTTGAATTTGTATAGATTGACCTGTCCAGTGGGTGTCTTGTTAATCATATTTGAATCTAGACCAGAAGTTATTGCAAATATTACGGCATTAGCTATAAAATCTGGAAATGCGGCTATTTTGAAAGGTGGTAAAGAAAGTTTGAACACATTTAAGGCAATGTCAGATGTGATTAATAATATCCTTGAAAATGAAACAGATGTTCCAGACAACTCTATTCAATTAATCTCTACTCGAGGTGAAGTTTCTGAACTTTTAAAACAAGATTCGTATATTGATTTAGTTATTCCAAGAGGCTCTAATGAATTAGTTAAGAATATCAAGGAAAATACAAAAATTCCAGTTCTTGGTCATGCAGATGGTATTTGCTCGATTTATTTGAATAAAGATCTAAATGTTGAAAAAGCAGCAAAAATTGTTGTTGATTCCAAAACAAATTATCCAGCTGGTTGTAACGCTGTAGAAACTTTATTAGTTGATGAACAACTCAATGCAGAAAAAGTGAATACCATTCTTAAGGCATTGTTGGATGCAAAAGTAACACTTCATGTCATTCCTGAGTTTTTTACTAGAATTGACTCCCAGCTATTAGAAGAGTACAAAGATCAAATTGTTACTGCTACTGATGCTGACTTCAGAAAAGAATTTCTATCGTTTGATATTGCTGTCAAATCTGTTACAAACGTTCAAGATGCAATTATTCACATCAATTCACATTCTTCCAAACATACTGATGCAATTATTACTGAAGATGAAGAAACAGCAAATATTTTTCTAAAGGGCATAGATTCTTCCGGGGTATACTGGAATTGTTCAACGAGATTTGCGGATGGTTTTAGGTATGGTTTCGGAACTGAAGTTGGTATCTCGACAAACAAAATTCACAGCCGAGGACCAGTTGGATTAGAAGGTTTGGTATGCTACTATTATCAATTAAGAGGCTCCGGCCAAGTTGTAGGAGATTACTTAGGAGGTGGAGGTACTCGTGTTTTCAAACACAAATCTATTGATCCAAACACTGTACACTTCTAAAATGTATACACCATTATATAAATAACAGCGTATGCTACTAATTTACTTTGTTAAAGAAAAGGAGTTCAATATCATATATCACTGCATTGATTTATGTACCCTGATAATGGGGAAGTGAACCTTCAGTTATAAAAGGTGTTGCTAGTTAATCAAAAGAGACCAGTTTTGCAAGGAACTTGTAGCGAATGTATCAACAATCTGTGAATTCTGGTCTGAGGACATGCAGAATATGTTTTGTCTTTTGGTTAGCAACACCTTTTCTTCATTTGAAACACAGGCTTAATAGTAACAAGCAAATCAAGAAATATGGAGGAAAATTATGATGTGATTGTTTTGGGCACTGGACTTACAGAATGTATTCTTTCGGGTTTATTCTCAATTGACGGCAAAAAAGTTCTACACATTGACCGCCAAGAATATTACGGAGGTGAAAGTGCGTCGTTAAATCTAACACAATTATATAAGAAATTCAAACCTAAGAAAGAATATGAAGAACAATTTGGTAAAGACAGAGATTGGTGCGTTGATTTGATTCCAAAGTTTATTATGTCTAATGGTGAATTGACCAACATTTTAGCACATACTGATGTTACTAGATATATGGATTTTAAGCAAATTTCAGGTTCTTTTGTCTACAGAAGTGGAAAGATTGCGAAAGTTCCAGCTACTCAAATGGAAGCAATCTCGTCTCCTTTGATGGGATTTTTTGAAAAAAGAAGAATGAAAAACTTTTTAGAGTTCATTGCAAACTACAAAGATGATGAACCATCAACTTATCATGGTATTAACTTAGATAAAAACACAATGGATGAAATTTACATTAAATATGGTTTAGAAAGAGGTACGAAGGATTTTATAGGTCATGCAATGGCGTTGCATCCCAATGATGACTATCTAACCCAACCAGCTAGAGACACCTACAATAGAATCATGTTGTACGTAACATCAGTTGCGAGATATGGAAAATCTCCTTATATTTATCCACTGTATGGTTTAGGTGAACTTCCGCAAAGTTTCGCTAGATTATCTGCTATTTATGGTGGTACTTTCATGCTAGATACCCCAATTGAAGAAGTATTCTATGATGATGAGGGCAAGTTTACCGGTGTTAAAACTAAGGAGGGGATTGCAAAGGCCCCAATTGTTGTGGCGGATCCAACCTATTTCCCTGAAAAAGTCAAAGCTACCGGACAAAAAGTTATCAGAGCAATGTGTATTTTGGATCATCCAATTTCAAACACCAATGAAGCAGATTCAGCTCAAATCATTATCCCTCAAAACCAAGTCAATCGTAAAAACGACATTTATATTGCAGTTTTATCAAGTGCTCATAACGTTTGCGCCAAAGGTTATTATTTAGCAATCATATCTACAATTATTGAAACTGATAAACCACACTTGGAATTAGAGCCTGCCTTCAAAATTATTGGTGAAACAAAAGATATCTTGATGGGTATTGCAGAAATCTATGAACCTTTGAGCAGCGGATCTAGTGATAATATTTTTATCTCTAAGTCATATGATCCTTCTTCTCATTTCGAAACTACCACTGATGATGTTAAGGATATCTATAAAAGGGTTACAGGTCATGATCTAGTATTAAAACAAAGAAAAACAGCTGATGAAGAAGCTGAATTAGCTGGATTAAACAACTAAAGCGTTTGTATAAATTGCATTTTATAAGTAGTCAATTGCTCTGCATAACATGCTAGCCATCGGATTGTAAAATTGAGACTGACAAAATAGTTTGTTTTACAAGCCTCAAATTATATATACGCTTTTTAGTATCTTGATTAATGATTTTGTTGAGGGGTTTGGCGCTATCTTTAATTTTGCATGTGCATTGCATATAAGGTCCCCGCCTGTTGTACTGTTATCCGACAATTACGAATACACCAACAAGAATGTCTCAAACAATTTGCACAATTCCTCCGGAAACGAAGGATCAACTACGGAAGTTTCGGTTAACTCCAATTAAGCAAACATTTACTACAATTCCTGCACAGATTTATCGTATTAACAAACAGCAACAACTAATACTTGAGGAATCCTTGCAGTTGCAATCATTGAATGAATTGGCAGAAGAACTTCCTGATAACTCTCCTGCTTATGTACTAATGAACTATGGATTTACCAATACCGATGGAAGATTTGTATCACCTTTAGTGGGTATATATTGGCGTCCAGATACAGCAAAAGGCGATGCCAAGATGTTATACGCCGGAGCGGTCGAACTTTTTAAAAGAGATATTGGATGCAATCTTTGGTTAGAATGTACAGATGAAGAGGATATTCCGAATTTGAAAGAAGAGATTGAAAAATGAACCTAAAGCAAAAAGTTTGAGTATAAAGATTAAAAAAATAGAAGCAGTAAAAAGCAGTCATAATAGAGTCAGTCAACCAATTGCAAAGTAGAGAAACAGAACATAAGCAATTTTATGGAGTCCTAGTGTGTAAACGGGTATATTGTCTTTTTTTGTATAATTGAACAACATTGTAGTAGTACAAGTGAGTTTTTGAAATGCCCATTAGTTTGTAGAACAGGAGTTTGACTCCTTTAGTCATTCTTTTCGTGTTCTTCCAAGCATCATGGTCAATGTCATTCAAATCTGCTGGATTGAATAATGGTGATCCATGTTCGACAATCTTTTTAAATAGCAGATTGAGATTTGACAAATCTGGTAGCGGTGGAGTATCACATTCCATTGATTGAGCATCATTGGGTTGATAAAAGCACTGTTTAATCTTCTCGGTGTTTGCTTTGGCTACTGATTTGTCCAAGGATGATATATTGACAGTAATAACTTCTTCATCTATTGATGGTTCATTCGTTTCAATATGAGAAACATTGTGTCGATGATAAAGTAAAGCGATGAGTATTACTTGTGCTTTAATTTGTGTCAAAATTGTGATTACGAAAAAGGAGAGTAAGTTATCTGGATGTATATTGAAAACAACATCAAGATCTTGAGCATCAGAAGTTGCATCATCTAATGTAATCAAGTCAGTAATATTATAATCAACATTCACTACTGTTTCGGTTATTTCTTCACTTTCTGGGTTTTCCTCTCGATTTTCATTCATCTTATTCACTTCAACATATAAGTCTTTCTTGCAAGTCGGACAATAACCTTTTCTATGTGTTAACCATGGATCAATACAAACTCGATGAAATACATGACCACACAACAAACCTCTAACAATATCATCTTCTTTCAAATCTTCTAAACAAATAGCACATATCCCTGATGTAAAATGCTTCATTTGTGGTCCGGATTTAAAATTTAATGAATCTACATAGGGTGTATTTTTCAACTCTAAATCTGTGATATCCGATTCAATCATTTCAATTCCTTTCTCATGTTCACTTTCTACCGTCTCAATGTTACTAGATAAAACTTCAATAATTGAATTGGAATCGAAAGTTTCCATATAACCCACTTTATCTTTATTTCTACCTGTAACTTCCTCTCGTCCATTTTCTAACCAGCTTCTATAGGTTTCAAAAGGAAAAAAGTCTTCTAATTGTTCCTTTGTTAAAACATCTAATTTCTTAACCCGGATTCTGCGAGCATTGACATTCGAATTTCCATAAATCAAGTAGGTCATGTTGTTGTAAATGACGTAAGGGTGTATCACATATATTGGTGCATTCGGATTCATACTTGATACAAACCTTCTTCTTGATTTAAATACTGGATCGTAGATTCCATAATAGTTTCTAATTGAAAACCGAGTGCTTAATAGAGTTAGTCCAAAAATGACAGAACCTGCAAAGCCTATTATAACAGAAAAAATGATTGTGGTTGTTAAACTTCCAAATACGTATAAGCTGGACATAATTTATTATACTCTAGATAAACAAATGTATATGGTGGCTGGTTCAAATCTGTTGGGGAGGTTGTATTACTGGTTTCGTTCTTCCTGTCAAATGCGATGAGGAGATAAGCGGACCCTCAACATTTCCTTGTACTGAATTTCAGCCAGCCAGGGATCTAGGCTGGGCTTAAAAATTAGCAAAGTAGCTCGCGCGTGTGCTTAACGTATTACAGTCAAAGGCCTGTCTAGGCCAGATCTTACTTGTAAATAAGGAACATTAGGTAGATAATACAATGCCACCAAAGAAAGATACTGCAAGTGTAATTTTTCTAAAATTAAAGAGACAATCAAGTGCATACTTTGTCAGTATACCTAAAAACGAAACAATACTTCAGTTGAAAAGTGTACTTGTAGATATGATAAATCAGACTGGGGGGTTGAGGCTAGCCGATAAACCGATACCTGTTAATGATGTCATGGATATCATAAATGATCAAACTATAGACATACCAAATGTTGAGCTAAATGAAAACAGTGATTCCGGAATAGATAATGATATTGATATCATCGATGACAGTAAAAGTGATAATGAATCAAATCAAACGGAACAGAATGACCCAAATGTGACTAGAGTAAAGATTGAGGATGTCAGCTTAGGAGTATGTGAAAATCAAAATGACATTTACACGGCCAAACTAACCAAGTTAGATTGTGATGACTCAGTAAAAATAGAATCTTTACTGTTACAAGATTTCAGCATCATACCATTCAAATATAAAAATGAAGAATTTGAAATTTACAAACCTCTTGATTAAACAAATTTGAAGTTTGTTAAGTAATTGATGAAGAAATTTATAAAAGTATAAAGATATACAACAAAGCTTAATTAACTAAAGCAGAAGCTGTAGCAGATTCGAACTTCCAGGTTGGTGGTAAAACAGAAACGGTTCTGTAGTATCTTGCCAATCTGTGAATTCTAGATTCAATTAAAATTAATCTGAACTTAGAATCCTTGTCCTTTCTGTTTCTTTCTAAATGTTTTCTGACTGCAACAGCCTTCTTAATTAAAAAGTACAAATCTTCTGGTAATTCTGGTGCTAAACCGTTGGACTTCAAGATTCTCATGATCTTGTTACCAGTAACAATCTTTGCTTGGTTGACACCGTGAGCATCTCTTAAAAGAACACCAATTTGAGATGGAGTTAAACCCTTTCTTGCGTACTTAACAATTTGGTCAATGACATCGTTAGAAGATGCCTTGAACCAAGATGGAACAGATCTGGAATATGGAAGGGATGATGAAGACATACCCTTACCCTGTACAAAAACAAAAAATAAATCATGTTAGTATGACGTAAAATTAACTTAACCTTTGAGCTTCCAATACTAACAAACTGGTTCCAGTCAGCATAAATCGATTTTGTGAACAGTATTGAAACATCTGAATATACCGCATAAAATATATTATCATCAAAAGAAAGCTTTCCATTACTTAAGCTCAAAATCACTTGATAGATAAAAGGATGGAGTGCTTTCTCTTTCTGAACTTATGCTAAATGGTATAGTCTTTATCTGATGTTTTCAAAAACCGTTCAAAAGACAAAATCCACCAAACTGGACCATGCTTCTTGCGTATTCAAACTCTTCATATAGTGTAAGACACATACGCTGCTGTGCATTCTACCCATTTTGAATTAAGTTGTTGATGTATTAATGTGTCACTAGCCTAGGCTTGGTAAATGAAAAGTACAAGTTGAAGGAAACTAATTTTCACTAGTAAATTTTCAGTTTTGCGCAAGTGAGAATTCTCTGCACATTTTTCGTTGCACGCGAAGGGTAAAATTCAAGAGGGTTACAGAAATTTAAAAGTCACGTGTTATTTCAAACCATACATGGCTTCAGTTTCGATTATCAACTAGTATATTATTTTGTTCTTATAATTTATCTAGAAAAAATGATATATTGAACATGAATATATATAAACATGAAAAGCTATAGCTACAAATTATTGCTGAAATATGCGATGAGCTTGAAAAAATTATATTAATGATACTTTTTTGCTTAGATTGAAATAATCCATTATTTCTTAATAGTCCAGCCGTTTTCTTCGTTCAAAGATAATCCAGATGTTGCCTTGGTCACATCGTCAACATCCTGTTCTTTATTTTGCTCCTCGTCGTCATGATCATTCTCGTCATCATCGTCTTCGGTTTGTAAAACACTAAAGAGTGATTTCTTTGGGCCAACAATTGGATGTTCAGACTTAACATTAACAGTGCTTTTAGACGATGTGGTTGTTGGGGCTACTTTCTTTGCACCTTCTTTGAGCATGGAGCCTCTAGTGCCCCATTCAAAATCATCATTTCTTGGAGCTCTTGGTTCCCTTGGTTCTCTGAATGGTCTTTGTTGTGGTTCTGGTTGAACCTTGCTACCTCTTGCAGCACCCCATTCAAAATCATCATTTCTTGGAGCTCTTGGTTCCCTTGGTTCTCTCGGTTCTCTGAATGGTCTTTGTTGTGGTTCTGGTTGAACCTTGCTACCTCTTGCAGCACCCCATTCAAAATCATCATTTCTTGGAGCTCTTGGTTCCCTTGGTTCTCTCGGTTCTCTGAATGGTCTTTGTTGTGGTTCTGGTTGAACCTTGCTACCTCTTGCAGCACCCCATTCAAAATCATCATTTCTTGGAGCTCTTGGTTCCCTTGGTTCTCTCGGTTCTCTGAATGGTCTTTGTTGTGGTTCTGGTTGAACCTTACTACCTCTTGCAGCACCCCATTCAAAATCTTCATCTCTTGGAGAAGGTCTGAATTCTCTTGGCTCTCTTTGTTCTCTAAATGATCTTTGCTGTGGTTCGGGTTGAACCTTACTGCCTCTTGCAGCACCCCATTCAAAATCCTCGTCTCTTGGCGGAGGTCTGGAATCCCTAGGTTCTCTTGCTGATCTAGATCCTCTTGCTGAGCTCCATTCAAAGTCATCGTTAAATCCACCCACTCTAGGTTGTCTTGGGCCACGTTGATTTTTTGATGGTTTTGCAACAGAAACATAAACTGGTTTCCCATGAATTAACTGATCATTCAACGATAAAGCGTCAACCAACAATTCTCTACTAGAAAAAGTAATAAAAGCAAAATTTCTTAGTAGTCCATCTGTACCTTTGGGACAATAAAAATCTTCAACATCTTGTTCAATTAATGCCAAATTGTTCCAGAAAAAATCTCTGATATCTTGTTCAGTAGTCTGTTGCGGAAATGAGGAGATTCTTGCAGTGTATGGTGGATTTTCTGGAATAGATGCTTCTTGAGATGGGATCGTAAAACCTAAATCAATAGTTCCACCATTATTTTGTAAAACGGTTGGATCAAAATCATCAGCCCAAGAATCGCCGGATCCACCGAATGTGTCATCAGCCAAAAAGGACGATAAGTCCATCTTAACATTTTTTGGAGCCATATTTAGTATTCCTTTTTAATTACTAATACTAGTTATCTGTTGCAGAACTGTCCTTTGCTACTGTTGTGTATTGTAAAAGCCAAAAAATTTTCAAGAAAGAAATGCGTGCACCACCAAGTGGAATTTTGGACGAAGAATCAACGCTACGATATCATTTTAAAATTATGTGCATTAATGCATATTGCTTAGTATTTAGGTGGACAAGGTCACGTGATATTTTGAGGGATAGGTAAATGCTAAGCTAGGTGATCTGACATTCAATATGTCATCAGATGGTTTTATAGAGGTTTTTGGTCTTTCTTTGATTATGTTTGCAACTATAAATTCTACTAAGGTGCTAACACCTCAACTTACAAAATGCAAAACAATTGGATTTTGTTGTTTGTGTTAGTCATTATATTGCTACACTACTGCCTCAAATTTGTGATCTACCTGTTATTTGGCTTAACATATAAATATATCAACCCGTTTGATTTATCAATACATAATTTGTGTCATGATCAGACAGAAACATCTGGTGTAAAGGTTAGCATCTTAAAGTTAAAGATGAATCTTCTATTTACTACGTTTAACAAAGATATAGGGGTCGCTTTGACTGATCTTGTCATTGACTTAATGGGCTTCGAGCTGGATTCCAACGTTAACAACATCAAAGATGAAAATAGCACAGCTTATGACAAAATAAAAACACAAAGCGATTATGATGAGTTAATGGAAAACTTTTTTGACCCTAAATTGCCTATAACTTTGAACATCAAAAACAGAAAAATTCGAAAGCTTACCAAATGGTTAATTTCTTATATACCAAAACTGACCTTTCAAATTAAAAGTACATGTCTTTTAATAAACCCTGATTTATCTATTGTAGCTGAAAATCTTTTAGGTAAAGTCGATTTACAAGAATGCAAATCCATGACAGCATTCTCAAATATAAAGAATGAAAAGAATTTTGTTTGCACATCTAGCATTGACATACAAAGTGCTTATCTGTGTGACCAGAAATCTAACAAAATCTTGTCTAAATTCTTTGATTATTGCACTATATCCCTCAAATTTGAACTTGATACAAATAGTATGGGAATATTCAACTTTGAGCCTGTTGTAACATTTACAGGCGTTGATTTTTCCTTGGTCTACTTTTCCAAACTTATGGGACCGCTACATTTGAAATTACAGATGAAGAATGAAAACCATCTGAATACTTCCAGTCACTCATTAAACCGAAAACTGTACATTTGTGGCTTTGTATATCGTTTAATGAAGCACGCAAAATTAAACCTTCAATCCTTCAAAATATCAGAGATACCGGTTTCAAAGACAGAGATAATAAACAATAGTATTCTAACTCAAGATTTTTCTCTTGATGGTACCTTATTTGCGTCATTAAAAATTGATTCATTATCATTAAATGCTACCCCTATTTATCCAACACAAGTGGGATTCACTTTGAAGTTTGTTGAAGAATCATTTCCAATACAATGGATTATGAGTTTGGGAAATATGAAAGTTTCTCTTGACTTTACAAACATGTTAGACTATACAGGCACAGTTAAACAACTTGACATTCTTTCTATTTCAAATTTATTGATAAGGATTGAATCAACGTTGTTGGTCAATGTGTTGAGAATTTTGTTTGGTAATATTGACTTGAACAGTTTCAAGAGGAAACAAACACTTACTTCCATACAATTCACCCTCACTAATCCAGTAATCGATATAAGCGTTGAACAATTAATATCGCTGATGAAGGTCATCAACGAAATCTCAAAAAATCACTATGAAGAAAAGGAGGAGGATGTAAAGATGGCTGATAAAAACCAGAGTTACCCTTTATTGAAATACTTCATGAGCAAAGTGCTACTTGCGTTGCCACGATTTGAGCTCAATGTTTTGATTGAAAAACCATTGTTGTTGTTGAAATCAGCAAACGATGGCAAAATTGATCAAGACATGCATTTATTGGTTGCTCAGTCGTCTTTAGTTAATATGATATGTAATGCGAAAACACACCATCGAAGTCTTTTGACGAATTTGAAAGCTAATATACCTGACCTTACCCTATCATATCAACGAAATAATAATATAAATACAACCGATCCAGTATTTACTATACGAGACATGTCTTTTGCTACTTCGATGCAATTAATCAGCTTGAAAGACTTTAATTCTAGTCTTGATATTTTTAGAGTGGAGATTGATTTAACGAATATAATGGCTCTTAATGGTCTTAGTGTTATTTTTAATCTCATACAACTATACTCATTGAAATTAAGAACACCCAAAAAACAATATAGACAGCCTATAAGTCATAAAGAAGAAAACATGGACTTATTGTTCAAAGATCTTCCGTCTTGGTTTTCCAGTTTTACCATCAAGATTAACTTATTCAAACTTAAGGTTGGTTCGAAGTCAATTTTTATTCATGTAAAAGATTTACTAAATGAAGCTGATGATAGTAATGTGTATATCGAGGGTCGGCCTTACGCCCCAGCTACATCTACTTTCAAATTGTCAACATTTAGTATATCAGTTGTGAAAAAATCTAATATGACTAATACGGATGACGATTCAACAACTATTCCGCAAAAAACAAGGCATTATGATGAGTTTTATTGGGATATGGATGTAGTGGTTTCGAAGGCAGAAATCTGTACACAGAAACTAGACAGAAACTCAGGAAAAGAAAAAAGCCGCAGAGTCCTAAGTATTCCTGTCATCAATACCAAAATATATTGGTTAAGACAAAACATCTGTGAAATTCGTACAGAAATTGAAACCTTAACGATTAACCATAGTGTTTCGTCTCATTTCCTTCTTTTCTCATCTGTATCTCTTTTGAGTAATGCAATTTCTTATCACAAGTATCGGCTGTTTTCTGATTTCGATACTTCTGCTCCTTTGAATAAACAGTCAAATTTTGAGTTAAGTGGAACTAAAAGTAGTAGCAGGTTTACTCAACTACATTTTAGTTGGAAAATAAAAGAAATTCAATTTAAAATAGCGCTTCCAGAAGAAATGTATTTGAGATTAGATATGTATCATCTAATTGGAGACTGTAAAAACAATAACATTGTTATGAACAAGCGTTTGGTTCGTCTTTCTGTCAAAAAAGATCGAGACCTCGCATTTTATAACAGATTACTATCAATTGAAACACTTAATCTAGTGATTAAATTGCCAAGTGAACAGCATGAGATTGCAAAAGTTTATGTGAAAGATAAATCCATTAGAGTTTCAATACCATCAAATTTTGTCGTGCACTCATTATTTGAAGCAATCACTCTAACAGTAAAATTGACAAAGAAATTTTTGAAGACTATCCAATGTGGAGTTTCTAAGTCACGAGATAAAATAAAGCCAAGTGGAATTATTGAATTACCTAGTATTAGGCTAAAATCTATGTCATTGGCCTTCGTTCTAGAAGATGATCCTTTTGAAAGTGAACTCAACATGATATATCAGCTGGGGCTTTTAGAACAAAAACATAGGCTTGAGAAACAAAAACAATTTGATGAAATTATGAAAAATGTTAAGAGGGAAGTTTTAAAAATGGTATCTGATGACCATTCAAAAAAGATGATTGAAAGCTATTTCAAAAATTTGGATACTGTATTTCCAACGGATAAGATTTTAGCTACTGATAACGTTGTTTCTGCGACGCTAAGAAGTTGTTACAGGTCATTGCATAAGCTAAGGGTGAATATATCCAAATCCTGGATTCAAATTGTGGAAGAATTTAAACTTAAACGAAAAAGCATAATCGAACGGAATAAGAATTTCTTATCTAACGAAATACTATTTAATAATATAGTTTCGTCAAATTTCAATTCTGGATTACTTGATTTTAATGATTTGCCCCCATTAATGTCAATTCTGTTGGATCAGGTAGATATAGTCATAGTGCCACCAGTATTTTCATTAGATGGAGGAAAAGTACAAAATTTCATTAACCGAGTTGGGAAAGGAGTACCATTAAACACCATTTGGGATAAAATTGTGCCTATGGATATTTCATTCAAGGCTTCTGAAATAAGGATGCATTTGAAAGATTACCCATTACCGATGGTCTACGTTCCTAATTCTACTGATAAGAATATCAAATGTTTTACTTTGAACGCACAGTTGGCTATTGCTGAAAGAGCCCCTTATTCTAACAAAGAGTATTGGTATAAATTCATCCCCATGTTTCAAAGTATTAATGAAGCAGATGATAAACATGAAAGGTACTCGTTCTATGCCCCAAAAACTGTGACATCTGTGAAAACATACTATGAAGTCAATTGTTCTATAAACACCGAGAATCCAACTGTAATTACATGGTCGATGGGTTATCAGCCTGTTTTACGTCAGTTGAATATTTGTTTTGATACTTTCAGTAAACAAAGCATAGATCCAAGTCCTAAACTAGGAGTTTGGGATAAGCTAAGAAATATAGTTCATGGCTTTGTTAAAATTAACTGGGTAAACCAAAACTCGGAGGTTATCATAAATATACCGAATTCGTCTGATCCATACAAACTTTTACTACATTCAGCTGGATTTTCTCTAATTTTAAAACACAATGTTTCTTGGCTCATAAATGACCCACTGCGGGAGAATGAAAGAGACTATTTCATTTTCAAATGTAACACATTGATTTTTGGAGTCCCAGATCATTTGTACAGACCATTGCCCTGTTGGTGTTCAAATGATTTGGTCTTTTTTGGCATAAACAATAAGGGTAGTTTACTCACATCAATGTTTGGATATTACCTCAATACAGATGCTTATTGTTTTGCTGATGCTGAAACCGATAAGAATTTTGATGTTTTTGATGATAGGAAATTTAAAACAAGAAATATTTTCCTCGATGGAGATATTGAATTGAAACTTTCTATGACATTTCAAAGGTTACTAGATAATGGAGAAATAACAGAACAATTTAAAAGTCACTATGAAAACGTTTTAAAATGCCCAGAGTATGTAAAAACTGGTGAAAATGTTGATTCTTACAAAGGATTCCGTTCAGACTTCATTCATATGGCATTAAATTTGAAAGCTCACCAGTCATTGAATAATATTCTCAGAGTTTCACCAAAATCAGTTTTTGAGTTCATAAAATGGTTCAAATTGTTTAGCAGAGATCTCTCCTTGCCAATACGAAACGGTAAGTTATGGGGTGAAAGAACACAATCTGTAGACATGGGCTCGCATCTTCAAACATTCAAATTCAGCTTTGATGTAGAACCCCTATTCATATATCATGGTTATAGGATTGATTTAGCTAAACCAGAAAATAAATCGGTAGTTGCTTTGAAAGCAAGAATCGGTAGCTTTCAGTGCGATTTACATGAAAGGAAAGAGAAAATGATTGAACATGTTGAGTTCTTGGATAAAAGCCGCAACATTATGAAAATGAGATTTTACATCGGTAAAGTGGACATATCTGAACTCGATTTGAGAGTTATTGGATTGAAATTCAATAACGCTGTGGATTGCGACAATCCCAACCATAAATTCGAAATATTCGACAATGATACATCTTGGATATCTTTTCAGGACTTTGATGAGCTTGATATGATTTCCATTGAAGATTTTGACGTCACTGGACAGGTTTTGCCAGTTTTATATGCCACTAAATTCATTTATTGGATGAATAAGGAATTGTCTGAAAACAAATTTGGTAATGAACTTTCCCATGATTGCCATATCAATGCCGAGGAGTTTCCAAAAAGAAAATTCAACCATATATTTGATGTTAATCAATTAAAACTCAAGTGGTATAGGGAAGTTAGAAATTTAATTTTCGAATATGTTTCAGAATTGAGATATAGAGCTGCATATGCATTTGGAACTTCTTACAAAGCGAGATCAGAAATCATGAAGAAGTTACAGAAACCAAAAGTGTGCTCATCCCCTGAAATGAGTAAAACTGTATCCAAATCCAATACAAACAATAATAATGAAGGGATGGATTTTCGCTTGAACATAGAAACAGCTGAAGACTTTGCAAATGCCTTGAGAAGCTCAACATATAACTTTTCCAAGGTTGTACCTGTTGATGACTTCTTGATTAGACTTAAAGATATACAGATCCAAATCATGGTTGATTCAGAAGCTGATGATTTGATTTTGTTTCGTACCAAATACAATGAGATTGAAATTGTAACACTGAGAAATGATGGTTGGTATCAACAAGTTAAAAAAATAGAGCATGCGCAACGTTTTGGAACTATATTCAAAGATGCTGATTTATTGGCAATTTCAAAGAAAGAATATATAGCTTTGGGAAAGGATACTAAACATTATGGAACCATGCAAGAATGGCCGCCTTTTTTGGATGGACATGAACCAGAGATTTTCATTAATAGTAAAACAATTCTTTCGGATATCCTTGTGTACTTTATTTTTGAGAAGGCATCAAACACGTACAGTGGTGGTAAATCTCGAAACAAACTTTGTTTGCATGTTCCAAAACTAAAGACCAAAATTGATTCTGCAACATATCTTTCTTTCTTCACTATTGTTACTAAAGTTATGATCTATACGTCACCTCAAGAAAAAGCTTTTGCTGAAATGGTGCAAGCAGTTTCTATTGTTGATAATGCAAAAGATTTGGAGTTCTTTGTGAAGAAACTTGAAGATATATGGATAGAGAACTTCACTTTGGAAAAGCTTTTTGAGGCTCTTTCTGCAGAAAGACTGACTACTAATAGCGGTCTTAAACTAGATACGCTAATAAAAATGAAGCAATCTCGAATATTCTTTAGTTCAGTGCTCCTGATAAAACTAATCAACTTGAATTCAAATCCAGAATTTACACAAGGAGATGATAACTGCTTTATGGAATGGTCCATTTCTGCTGACCAGTTGGACATGGAATTGATACAAGATGATTCATCCTTTATGGATTTAAAAGTTGAGCAAGGTTCATTCACGAGGTTAGAAATGCTTGATGGGTCATCCCAGAATCAAGTGGTAATAGGAAACATCCAAATATTGAATAATGACTATAATATCTTGTTTCCAGAAACATTGACAGCTTACAAAATTCCCGGTTTTGAAGTGACATCTTCTAATTTTATGGAATGTTCATGGCAATTGGGTGAGAAACAAAACGGAATGGCAAACATAAAGAATATAAATATCATCTGCTCTCCTATGAAGATATGTTTGGAGGATTTAACTGGTATCAAACTAATTGACTTTTTCTTTCCACCGGAGTTGAAAGTTGGTGACGAGGACTCTTCTGATAGTGAATTATCAACTTATGAGAAGGAGGAGGATTGTACACACTTCCCATTAATTGGTACAAAAGATGATAAAGTGCTCTATGAGAAGCTGTCTCATAGTGCAGATCAAAAGATGAATCACTGCATAGACCAACTAGAAATTAGTGGCCAGAAGAAAAAAGGTGAGTTTAATCACTTAGTAAAGAAAGAAAGTGATTCTGTTAGTTTGATTAGCCCAAATTCTTTGAATCGAACTCGGAGTGGAACTTCCGGTACAACAAATGCTTCTAAGACTATAGAAAATACGTATTCAAGCAAACTTAACCGGCAAATAATTGGTGGTAATCACATGGATATCACTTCTGCCATTGAGAATTTAATAGAACTAGGAATAAGCACCAATAAAACCTCAAACGCAGTGAGTGCACAGAACTTAATCAAAGAGTCTGAAAAAGTAAAGGAGTATTTTGTCATTGAAAAAATGTATATGGAAGATTTTATTCTCAATATCACATTTTCTGGGAAAGGTTATCTCAGACTAATGAATGTTAACAATTTGAGTTTGAAAGTGCCTAAATATGTCGTAAATGAAAAACTTTGGACAAGTTTAGATATTATTAATTCGATCAAAAAACACGTTATTAAGACACTTTTGAAGCAAACAGGAAAATTGTTGACAAACAAGATGTTTGTCTATAGAAAACATAAAAGAGTTAATAAATTCAAAAAAAGAAAGACTTTTAAAAATTAAACTTATATTCACAGTTTTATACAATTTATTGGGTATATGTAATTTACAAAACACTCTTTAGAAACTTACCTGTACATGACGTTTCTTGGGATCTGGTTGTTGAGCTAGGTCCGGTGATGACATAGGCTTACGTTTTTTCTCTTTTTTGGATTCAACAGCTTCAGGTATAGTTAGTGCCAATTTATTAGGATCAAATCCAGGAACACCATTAGGCCCTGTTTTTTCCATTTTTATTACTTTTTCGAGGTACTCCATAGGGAATGGTATAATTTCAGGCTTGATAAAGTCAGGGTTTTCTGGTTGTAATGCAACTTGTAGAAACGATTGGTCATCAGTTGGTATCATATGTTTTCCTGGTAAGTCTAAAATATGTGATTTATATGACTTTCTTAATTTAACCCCTTTCGAGCCATCAGGATTTGTTCTCGCTAAAGACGAAGCTAATTCATCGATGTTGTACATTCGTATCACATCATCAACTAATCTGGGACTCAACGTAGCAACGTTATCAACGTCGTTAGTTGATATGTAGTAAAATGACTCTTTCGATTGTGATTCAGGTGATTGATGTCTGTCAATCATTGATAATTAGAAAGCATACTAACAAGATTTCTACAAAGAACCTCTGAGTGAAATTCTTACTCCGATTTGTTAGATTTGAAAGTGTACCCTAAACTGATATTAAGAACAATACCACGCACGTGACATGTTTCCATCACGTGCGTGTATGCAGGTTTAGAGGTTGTGCCCTGTGAGGCGCGCGGGGTAAAAATTTGTTCTCCCCAAAAGCTGAGTCCGCTATACGCAGTCACATTACCCAATCCGTAGCTGGCTCGGGAATTCTGCGAGAGAATCTGTGAGGGTATTGTGGGATTGAATTTTCAGTACTGTCGATCACATACAGTCTCAGTAACAACACTTAGACAACCTTCATCGAACAATAACAGTATGTATATATATGACAGCTAACGAGATATGGTTCACGCTAGGTAATCAAATTGAGATATGAAGTCAGGCTTAACAAAGCAATAGATAAAATAAGATAGACCAAAATTTATTCGGATTATTTCGAAGTAGAGTTTGAGTATTGAAACACCCAAGGATTCGATCAAACCTTAAGACTTTTGAATGTGAAGTTTCAAGTATCAACAATATAATGGTTAAGTTTTGGCTTTTAAATGTTCAACATAAGAATCAATTTTTTTTCTTTTCAAAACTCATATGCACTACCTAGATTGAGAATCTTTTCAGTATATATTTACCAATTACGAATAATTACTAACATAGCTCAATATTTTACAGATGGCTCCACAATTAAAGGCAAAGATTGTCAAGAAGCACACTAAGAAGTTCAAGAGACATCACCACGACAGATACCACAGAGTCGGTGAAAGCTGGAGACTTCAAAAGGGTATTGACTCTTGTGTTAGAAGAAGATTCAGAGGTACTATCTCTGCACCAAAGATTGGTTACGGTTCCAACAAGAAGACTAAGTTCTTAAGACCAGACGGTAAGAAGGCTTTCGTTGTCTCTAACTTGAAGGACTTAGAAGTTTTATTATTACATACTGAAACTTACGCAGCAGAAATTGCACATAACGTTTCTGCAAAGAACAGAGTTGAAATCTTATCTAGAGCAAAGGCAATTGGTGTTAAGGTTACCAACCCTAAGGGTAGAGTTACTCTTCAAGCTTAAATCTAATATTTTATTAGTATTATATAGTTGAATAAAAATAAATATTAATCTACTTTGTTTATATTGTATGATGTCTGACGTTTGACACGAAATTTTGTATTAACTTTGAACTTTGGAGACAAAATTAGCGTGGCTTTGGCGTAATCTCAACATTTTTATTCACATGTGACAAAAAGAATCACATTGATGTATTCATTTTGATGCGTCTTATATAAATACCTAATACTTCAGTTGTGTTAATTGGCAAATATCACAATGAGTTATAACAACAAGTTTGTTATAGGGGATGACGAAAATGAAGACTCATTTAGCCTTTTTGACGATAATATACAAAATTCCTCCTCTAAAAAGAACAATAGCATAACAAATAAAACTGATATAAACGATTTTAAAGAGGTCAACTTGTTAGATCCCTTTTCAGATAACAATGAATTAGATGAATTAGATGATTTTAGTAATGCTCTCAAGTCTAGGCCGACGTCAAAGTATTCATTCATTCAAAATGATGATCCTTTTGCTAACTCCAACGCGTTAAACTATGCTGAATCAGCAGATATGTTTTCAGAAGTAAATGATACAATCATTAATGATAGAAATGCAGACGGATCAAACCTATATTTAGCTGATCTAAATGAATCTGCTGATCCACCCGTCAATAGTGGACTAAGAAATATATATAACAACCTAAAGGGTTCGATTGGATTCAAAAGATACAATAACATTCATGATAATGGGCCAAAAATTGACAGTCATTTTGAAGATTTATTGCATGATGGGAGAGCTTCAGTTGAAGAAGAACCTACTGGTAATACTGACTTGAATATCTTTGATATTAGAAGATTTAAATTTTGGAGGAAAAAAGCAGATGATCAAGATCAAGGTCCAAGGATCATCTATTTGAACGACACACATGAAAATAGCAAATTTGGCTATGTGGCTAATCACATCAGTACGACAAAGTACAATGCCTTTACATTTTTACCAAAGTTTTTGTTTGAACAGTTTTCCAAATACGCCAACCTATTTTTTTTGTTCACTGCATGTATTCAGCAGGTACCCAGTGTGACTCCCACAAACAGGTATACTACTATAGCAACTTTGTTAATTGTTCTTTTGGTTTCTGCAGTAAAGGAGATGTCGGAAGATATCAAAAGAGCCGCTTCAGATAATGAGTTGAACCAGTCAAAGGTATTGATACTCAACCCAAAAACAGGTGAATATCAAGAGAAAAAATGGATTAATGTTAAAGTTGGAGATATTGTCAAGATAAGAAATGGTGAAGCTTTGCCAGCAGATTTAATTTTATTAAATTCTTCTGAACCAGACGGTTTATGTTACATTGAAACTTCAAATTTAGATGGTGAAACAAATTTGAAAATTAAACAACCAAGGAAAGAAACAGTTCATATGATAGATCCTCATACCTTGAGTAACATTAAAGGTAAAATTACCAGTGAAAGACCCAACTCCAGCCTATACACTTATGAAGGTACAATGGAATTTGATGGTAAAGAATTTGCTTTAAGTCCAGAACAATTAATTTTAAGAGGTGCAAGTCTTAGAAACACACAATGGATACAAGGTATTATAATATTCACTGGACATCAAACAAAACTAATGAGAAATGCAACAGCTACACCAATCAAAAAAACAGATGTAGAACGTATTATCAATTTACAAATTGTTGCTTTATTCCTCATTTTAATATGTTTAGCTTTAGTTTCATCTTTGGGAAACATTATCACTTTAGAGGTTAACAAAAAATACTTAGGATATTTGTATATGGAAGGAACAAATAGAGTAGGGCTCTTTTTTCTCGATATTCTAACTTATTGGATTTTGTTCTCTAATTTGGTACCGATTTCTCTTTTTGTCACAGTTGAAATTATCAAGTATTATCAAGCATACATGATTGCATCAGATTTAGACATATACTCTGACTACAATGATACTCCTACAATTGTGCGGACATCATCCTTGGTAGAAGAGCTTGGCCAGATTGAGTATGTGTTTAGCGATAAGACCGGTACTTTGACTAGAAATATAATGGAATTTAAAGCATGTTCTATTGCAGGTAAATGCTATATAGAAACAGTCCCAGAAGATAAGAAATTCAGTGCACAAGAAGATGCTGAAACTAGCTATTTCAATTTTGATGAACTCGAAAATGATCTAAAATCAAGTCCTTGTAAAAACATCATTGATAACTTCTTGACTTTATTGGCTGTCTGTCACACTGTCATTCCAGAAGTACATGAGGATGGTACAATCAAGTATCAAGCTGCCTCACCAGATGAAGGTGCTCTAGTAGAAGGTGCAACTTTACTGGGTTACAAATTTCATACGAGAAAGCCTTCTTCTGTGATTTTCTCTGTCAGCGGAGAGAACTTTACATATGAACTTCTCAATATTTGTGAATTCAATTCGACGAGAAAAAGAATGAGTGCTGTTTTTCGATGTCCGGATGGTAAAATTAGGCTGTATGTTAAAGGTGCTGATACTGTTATTTTTGAGCGTTTGTCTCAAGATAATGAATTTGTTGATGCAACTACGAGACATCTAGAGGAATTTGCTGTTGAGGGATTGCGTACATTATGTGTTGCAACTAGAGTGATACCAGAATCGGAATATACTGAATGGTCTGCACTATATAACAAAGCAGCTTTAAGTCTTAATAACAGATCAGAGTCACTTGATAAAGCCGCTGAACTTATTGAAAAAGACCTATTTCTTCTTGGTGCTACAGCGATTGAAGATAAATTACAAGATGGTGTCCCTGAAACTATTTCAGTTTTACAAGATGCTGGCATTCATGTTTGGGTTCTTACAGGTGACAGACAGGAAACGGCGATTAACGTTGGTATGAGCTGTAAACTTTTGAGTGAAGACATGAATTTGCTTATTATAAATGAAGAAACCAAAGATGATACTTGTGAAAATATGCTAGAAAAATTGAAAGTTTTGAGAGGTGATGAAATTTCTGATGAAGATAAAAATAGTTTGGCTTTAATTATTGATGGTAAATCACTTGGTTTTGCCTTAGAATCTGATTTAGAAGATATGTTTCTTGAAATTGGTACAATGTGCAAAGCCGTTATATGTTGCAGAGTGTCTCCGTTGCAAAAAGCGCTAGTAGTGAAATTAGTGAAACGAAAGAAAAAAGCACTTTTACTAGCAATAGGTGATGGTGCAAATGATGTTTCTATGATCCAAGCAGCGCATGTTGGTGTTGGTATCAGTGGTATGGAGGGTGCTCAAGCATCTAGAAGTGCT
Source organism: Pichia pseudocactophila (assembly GCA_039700735.1). Lineage (NCBI taxonomy): Eukaryota > Fungi > Ascomycota > Pichiomycetes > Pichiales > Pichiaceae > Pichia > Pichia pseudocactophila. Next base: position 67,674 of record JBBJZV010000050.1, read on the forward strand.
GATTTTGCTATTGGACAGTTTAAATTTTTGAAGAAACTGTTACTAGTTCATGGCTCTTGGTCATACCAAAGAATTTCACTTGCAATATTATACTCATTCTACAAAAATATTACATTGTATATGTGTCAGTTTTGGTTTGTTTTTGTCAATGGTTTTAGTGGACAGTCTATTATTGAATCTTGGTCTCTTACACTTTATAATGTGTTGTTTGTTGCACTACCCCCATTTGTTATTGGTATTTTTGATCAATACATTAGTGCAAATATGTTGAACCAGTATCCCCAACTTTACAAAATAGGTCAACAAAGGAGGTTTTTCAATGTTCAAATTTTCTGGTCTTGGGCGATTAATGGTTTTTATCACAGTGCAGTCATTTTTGTTACAGTTACATTTATTTACAGATATGGTAATGATTTCTTAGATGGAGAAGTTGCTTCACTTTGGGTCGTGGGAGTAACCTTGTACACTGTATGCTTATTAACATCATTAGGCAAAGCAGCACTTGTTTCATCTCAGTGGACAAAGTTCACACTAATTGCTATCCCAGGTTCTTTTGCCTTATGGATGATTGCATTTCCGTTATATGCTGTAATAGCACCAACAGTGAATGTTTCCAAGGAATATTATGGTATAGTTCCTTTCGTCTATGGAAGTGCTATTTTTTGGCTCACTATTATTGTTGTTCCGATTATATGTCTTATGAGAGACTTCTTGTACAAATATTACAAGAGACAATGGAACCCAGAATTTCATCATATTGTTCAAGCTATGCAAAAAAACCAAATTCAGACACATCGACCAAAATTTTCCTCCTTTCAGAAAACAATTAGAAAAGTCAGACAAGTTCACCGGGTGAAAAAACAGAGAGGATTTGCATTCTCCCAAGTTGAAGGTCAGGAAAGCATTGTGAGGAAATACGACACCACTAAGAGAAGAGGTATTTATGGTGAACTTGAATAACATTCTATAACTGATTATGATGGGTATACACACCACGGATTCCCGTAGTGTATGATGTATGGTATATATATATATTAAGCCTTTCTATCTACTTTCAATATGGATTGTGTCAATGCTAATGAGGTACATCGAAGAGGATGTGGGATATTCTGACCAAGCGTAGATTCTGCTGCGCAAATTTTGAAAGGCTCTATTCTCATCAAATAATCAGCATATTTGCTGTTTATCTCCTCAATCCTTTTATTAAATAAATCTTCAATCTGATCAACAGATGTACTATCGGAGATGTTCATTAAAATGTCGGCCTTACTTTGCAATAACTGATTTATACAGTCAGTAAGAAATCTCTCATTAAAAAGTGAAAGCATCAAATTTTGCCGTCTATTTTTAAAATACAACACCATAAGAGTATAGTTACATAAAAATGACTCATAATCATAGGCGTAGTAGTTTTGTAATAGATCTAAAACCCGTGGTAGTAATTTAACTCTATATTTCATAATAATAATACTCATACGCTCGTATGGTACATTCAGTCTCAGTGTGAGATACGCAATTTCAGTTAATAGTAAATGAAAGATTGGAAGCTCTATTTTCTCTACAGTGATTAGTAGCGTTGTAGTGATTAGTTCATATGCCTTGTCTAATGATCCTTCCATGATCAAGCTATAACCCAAAGAGTGAAAATATGAAAGTAAATTGTTGTTGATGTACTTCTCATCAGGTGAAAAAATTGATTCAAAGTCTTCTATTTTGAAATTCTTAATCAAAAAGGCTATCTTTGAGTACAAGTGATTTCGAAACAATTGATCTACTAGAAACATCTGAAAAAAAAATAAAGTTTTGTCAGAATTGACTTCTTTGCATCTCACATATGATTCATATAGTCTCTGTACCTGAAACTCATTGCAGTTTCCAAAGTTTGAAATGAGGAAGTTGTTATATAATTCGTATAACTCCTTTATTTGAAAAACTTTAACGAAATTTAATGAAGAGATGATTTCAAGGGCAATTGAGCTGATAAATCCCTTCATTGGTAAAGATATAGTGTTGATATCAACTGTTTTCTCATAATGATGCAAAAGTACCAAAAGTATTAAGCATCTGTCCCAGTTCAGGTGTGTCGTTGAAGTGATTCTACTAATGCAATCATTGAGAAAAGCAGTATCCGATGTCAACGTATCAATAGGAGCATTTTCGAACACATTAGCTAAACTTTTCACAAGACTAACTTTGGAGTCCAATGTCTGATAATCTGTATTCATACTGGCATTTCACTATTGATAAAGTGTCTGGTGAGTATAATGAAAGATGAACTCACTACTCTTCAAAAGAATAACAGATTTTGTTAGTTAGATAATCAATTTGCGCTTTTGCAAAAAAAACTGCAAGCATCAGGCTTTATCAAATTTTAGTTAGTCTGCACAAATTCAAGACAGTGAACATTAAATATATACTAGTGTAATTGGTTTCGGTTTATAAAAAATATTTAAAAATCATGGAGATCATAGATTCAGCTGCTTAAAGAGATAGGTTATAGCTCATCTTTAAGCAATGGCTCTTGAGGTACATCTTGGACTTTTTGGAAACTGTCAAAGTTGTAACCGCCTTGGTGAGCTCCAGCATTGACTGGGGCATTATTTTCTGCATTTTCTGAAGGAAAGTTGCTACAGTCATAATCCCAACTGTTGAACCATTTGCTTTTCTGGCATTTTTCAAAAGACCAGTTAGTACCATTGGTTAATGGAAGTCTTTCGTAATAACAGTAAAATGATGCTGCAAATATGACTGCAAAAATAATGTAGGTCAAAACTCTCTTGTTCTTCGCATAAAGAAGTTGAAACACATGCCCTAATGCAAGAACCGCAAAGTATAATGCTGGGAAATAATGATGTAAAAACAACTGTCTGTCCATCAAGAAAAATGGCATATAATGCAAACCCCAACCTAATAAGAAAATAAAGACGTTGTAGTTGAAAGTAAACACGTGCTCATCAACTGAAATTGTGTATCCTAAATGATATTTCACAACCATAACAACAGCGTAAATAGCATAAGCAACAAACAAGAATGATGCGCTCCACCAAACGATAGGATTTCCCAATAGATAAATCTGATGTGGAGCTTGTGCCCAATAAGAGATACCTCTGTTTAACAATAGCCAATCAAAAGGTCTAGACTCAAATGAGTGTTTTGCTGTCAAACCGTTGTTGATTTTCCACATCTTTTTGTGTAATTCAATAAACTTCTGTAAAAACGACAAATGTCTGTAACCAATCTTTTCGGCATCCGGTGGTAAATAAATATTCGAATTGTCTTCAATATACCACAAAGACAATGGTTTAATACCTTGGGTAGCACATGTAACTTCCTGTTGTTCAAAACCCCATTTTGGAAGCTGGGTTTCATGAGACCATAAATAACAACCAGTCATTGCGTGTCTCAATCTGAAAACTGTGTCAATAGCTCTTAGTCTTTCTTGAGCAACACCAGAAACTGATTTATCTTTGACAATTTCAACAATGAAATCATCATTTGGATCACCTTCAAATCCTTCAAATCCATAACAAGATGCTTCATTTTGCCAATCAATTTCGGAAACAGAAGGTCTGACATCATGGGAATGGAGTCTCCTATTCGTAACCATATGTTTCAATCTAATTTTAGTACCATCAGTGATAGGTCTAAACTCCAGCGGTTCGGATGTTTCGTTATAAAGCTCAACAATCCACTTGTTATTGTCATCTAAGTGTGGATAAAGAGTGACTTGCTGTTGACCAGAACCACCTTCATATAAATGATTATGTGAATGTAAGTATCCTCCATGGGTATTCAAATGTCTCAGAGTAATGACAGATGAGATACCGACATCTGCTGTAGTACTTCTTGGAATGGTAGAATCATCAAAGTCAAGTGAAAAGGCGGAACTCATAAACGCTGCACCATCACCTTGATGTGGTAACACTTGAAAATGAATGTAAAAACTAAATAAATAAATGGTTGCTGGAATCAAAATTAAGAAGCAACCTCTAAAAATAGTATGTTTGAATATAGCTGGTAATGGAATGGTCAAATCACCAATGAGGAACCATAAACGGAAAACATTTGCCAAGCCGACCCAAGCAAAAGTGAAAAGACCAACCCATTTGGATGATAAAGAGAATCCCAAAAAGACTGCACATAATGTCAGATATTTAAACCATTGAGAAGAGAAAGGTTTGGAAATTTCTGTCCTGGAGTAGAAGTAAGCAGTACCAGCGATAAAAAACAATAATGGAGAGTCCAATAAAATGTATCTCGATATTGTGACCAAACCATTTTCAAGAATTAAGAGGGAAGCAGTGAAAAAAGAAACAATAACACTACAACCAGTTGTTCTTAGTGTAAAGTACATGAACAACACAGTAGCAACACCCATAAAAGCGCTAAGTTGTCTCATCAGAACATAAGGTACATTTGGAGGAAAAACATCACCAATTGATGTGAAAGAAAAATCTCCCTTAAAACCACCAAGAGCACCGATTGCAGCAAATAATAACTTGGCTAATGGAGGGTGAACGTCCATGAAAAATGCACCTTTGATATATTTTTTTGCAAATCCACCAAAATGGACTTCATCGAAGACAACACTATTTGGAGTTGCTAAATTAGCAACTCTGATTGCCAGAGCAAAAGTGATCAGAATACCAACTAGAATTCTCTCCTTTTTTGTATGTACAGTTCTATTCTCATACACTGTTTCTGAAAGGCCGGTTATTGGAAATTGTCTTAAGTCACCAGTTTCTAAAATCAACTCTGTAGTCTTTTCTACAGATTCTGGAACCTGAACAGATTTACCAGCTTTGGTAGATTTCTTCGGTGCCATTATAACTGTTTAAACACTTGAATGGCGTAATGGTCGAAAAGCAGTAGAAGACCAGACAAACAATGTAAACGCCAAATATGTGTATGATGACAACTAGTCTCGCAAGTAGTATGCCTCTTGTGCAGTTGAAAAAAGGTAACGCGTGCGCAATCTTGACACGTTTCAACAAGCTTAGGCCTACAAGCTATAGTAAATTTACCACAAACAACAAGTGCACGTGATCGACGCGTTGTTAGCTCGACTATAGAAATTGATACTGATAGTACATCATCGGATTACACAACATTTAAAGTAGATTGATTAAAGAGTTTCGGACTGATTTACTTCCTGTGTCGTTTCAAGACATCCACTTTTTTCTTGCCAGCTGTACGTCTTTTTCCTTGCTGACGCTTCTTGTTTTTAGTGAAAGGCACGAATCCTAACTTAGATGGGTCTTGTCTTGCACCAGGTGGTAGTAAATAATCAGGAATTCTTTTCAAGTCAGCGTCCGCTCTGACCTTGGATAAAGCTTTATCGTGCCTTAAAGTGACCAAATCTTGTGGGTTCTCCTCGAAATGTCTTTTCAATTTTTCACTTGTCATTAACTCCATCTTAATTTCCTTCAATCTGGCTTCACGAACAGCGGTTTGTGTAACCGATCTGAAGGAATCTTCCATTCTATATCTGAAGTTATCAAGTTGACTTTCATCAAACTGATATGGCAATAATTCATAGCCTAGCTTTTTCTGTGTTCTTTCTATCTTGGAAAAGACTTTCTCGTCCTTCTTAGCATTTGGAAGAGATGATTGCTTGTGTAAACCCCAACACTTCTTTAAAACAACAAATGACAAAGCCATTCCACTCTTACCCCCTCTGGCCGTTCTCCCAATCCTGTGAATGTAGGCCTTTGAAGAAGATGGAAGGTCAAAATTCAGCACACATGCAACATTTCTGAAATCAACACCTCTGGTAACACCGTAGTCATTTGAGTCCTTTTTGATTGTCTTTCTCTGTTTGACTTCTACATCATCCCCTTTATTTTCGTCCACTTCGTGTTCTTCATCATATTCATTGGATTCATCTGTAGCAATAAGCAAATTGTAAACGTTTTTATTAAATTCTTCCAATATATGCATTCTAGAGTTTACTGGTAACTCAGAATTCAAAATACAAGATCTGATACCAAAGTTTTGTAGAAACAACTTAAGCTTATAACCTCTGTCTAAATTGTTGACAAACACCAAAATCTTTCCCTTGATAAGATTGAGCTTCAAGATGACATAAATCAAAAGAAACTTATCAAACTCATTTGTTTTGATATAATATTGTAGTAGTCTTTTATTATTGTTTTCAACATCTTGCAACTTGAGTATTGCCGGTTTATTACAAAACTTTTGTTTCAGGCCATTTATATCTTCATTTAAGGTTGCACTCATCATAAACACTTGCATATTTTGTTTTAAATTGAAGTAATTGCCTAATTTTTCAAGATCTTCATCATAACCATAACTCAAAACCAAGTCAACTTCATCAATAACTAAGTATTTCAAATCCATAAGATTGACATTTTCATTCTCTTCCATGATTGTCAATAATCGAGAAGGTGTGCTAACTATAATTTCAGGTTTCTCATTTAAAATTGAAAACAGCAACTGATCATTCACAATTTCGTTCACATTGACAGTTTTAACATACTTACCGCAATACATTGTAAGATCTTTCAAAAAGCTTGCAACCTGCTTTGCAAGTTCCTTTGTTGGAACCAAGATAACTCCTTGTATTTCTTTGTTTTGAGCAGTTCTTGTTTCCGCTTCAATTAATATACTCTGAATCAAAGGTATGCAATATGCTGCAGTTTTACCAGATCCAGTAGAAGCTTTAGCTATGATATCTTTTTTTTCTTGAAGTGAAAGTTTGATTGATTGTGATTGAATTAATGTGGGATGTTCAAAACCTAGTTTATTGATTGCCTGGATTAATCTAGGATCTAGATCAAAACTTTCAAAAGTCTTCGAGTCATCAACATAATCTTTTGTAACAGCAACTTTATCTGACATTGATCTTGTATAATATTTTGACTTGTTACTTATGAAAAATATAGCATCTTTTGAAAAAAAATATGAAGAAAATTCTTGTTAAGACAAATTTTGCTTTTACGTCTATAATGCAGAATCAAGGCGCGGTTATTATATATAATCAGCGCTGAGCCTTTTCGATTACAAGAAAGATAAATCTATAAAGAGTATTAGCAGCCGTACAATGTTAGACAAGATTATACAGTGTTGGTCTTATCTGCATCTTCCTTCAAAGTAACAATACGATTCAAGATCAATTTATCGTCAGTTGTATCGATGTCTAGACAAAAATAACCGACTCTCAAAGCTTGAAATCTTACAGTTTCGGCACCTTCTTCCTCCTTAATATTGAATTGTTCATCAGTAAAAGGCATATTTAGAGGAGATTTTTCTTTAATATCTAAAATTGCTGGTTCTATTAAAGCACCCTTCAAAACATCTTCAGAATTTTTATTGATGTCAGCAAGGAAACCATCGGGATGAGCAGATGGATTTTCAGATTTGAATAATTGGTTGTAGATACGAACTTCAGCAATACTAACAGGTGAATTGTATTTTTTGGATTCAGGCACCCATTGAATATATGCCTTTGGCTTCTTATGAGTACTTGGGTCATTTAGATATTCTGCGTGAATCAAAGTTGGAATACCCTTGTCATTATATTCAACAGATTTGACTTTAATGTTAAATGGGACACGCATCAAACCGACTGGTTGATTTGGAGCAAATCTGAAGTAACCATCAGTTGGTTCATCTCTGTAGTCAGATTGGTCAATGTATAAAGTTTTCGTTAATGGAATCTTCCTTGATCCGAAAGCATCATTACCTGGCTTGTATGGCATTTCAACAAGTTCTTCGTAATCATCTGGTAAATTATCCAACACAACCTTCAATGGTTTCTCGATCATCATCAATCTTGGAGTGGTAACATCCAAAAATTGTCTGACTGCACTTTCAAAACGTGTTACTTGGATGTTTGTGGTAGCAGTAGTGACACCTAAAGTATTGATAAAACTTAAAATTGCTCCAGGTGGAACACCTCTTCTCCTCAAAGATTCTAGAGTGTATAATCTTGGATCATTCCAAGCTCTCACGTAACCTTCGTTAACTAATTTGGCAATCTTTCTCTTTGACATGATAGTACCAGTAATGTTCAATCTACCATATTCACGTTGAGGTGGTCTATAAACATGTAATACATCACACAGCCATTCATAACTTTCTCTACTCAAGTAGAATTCAGTGGTACATAAAGAATGAGTAATATTTTCAAAACTATCAACTAAACAATGAGTGAAATCATAAGTTGGGTAAATCTTCCATTTATCACCGGTTCTTGGATGTGGGGCATTTAAAACTCTGTAAGCAACTAAATCCCACATTTGAGGAGATGGAGAGTTAATATCTTGCTTCATTCTCAGTGTTGCTTCACCAGGGTTGTAAAATCCATCTCTCATTTTTCTAAACTCGGTCAAATTTTCTTCAACTGATCTATTTCTCCAAGGAGATGGAGTTCTTTCACCACCTGGTGTGCCATCTGGTTTAACACCACGTTGAATCTTGACTTGTTCAGGAGTAGAGTGGTCGACATATGCATAACCAGATGTAATCAACTTTTCAGCTAATTCGTATAATCTGTCAAAATAATCAGATGAGTAAGTAATTTTCCATGGTTTGTAACCTAACCATTTTACACAACGTAAAATGGAATCAATATATACTTGTTCTTCAGCTTCTGGATTGGTATCATCATATCTTAAGTAACAGTGGCCATTATTATATTCAGCATAACCAAAATTAACCATAATAGCCTTTGAATGACCAATATGTAAAAACCCGTTTGGCTCAGGAGGGAATCTAGTATGAACTTTACCCTTGATGAAATCTTTATGAGCTTGAATCATATCATCCCATTTTTGAGGTTCCTCGCCTGGTTTGTGTAAGGCACCTAAGAAACCTTCGGTAAACATATTTCTATGTTTCTCCTCTGTCAATTTGGTCTCCTTCTTTACAGCAGGTTCCTTCTTCTTCTTTTCTTTTTTAACGACATCTCTTTCATCTTTTGGACCAATCATTTTTAATATTTGTGAGTCAATAATAGGCTTAAATAAAGCAGGTGATGCCCATTTTAAAGCAGATAATTGTCTTGCATTAGCTAGAAGGTTTGGAACAATTTTGTATCTGCTAGATTCAATCTCTTCCTTGATGGAATTCATATAATCAATAATAATCTTTTCAGTTTCTTCAGGAGAAACTTCTTGGCCCACACCAGAAGCAACTTCAAATTCTTCTTGATTGAAAGCGTCACCTGGATGTGATTCAATATATTTAAGTGCTTCAGAAACTTGTAAATTAGAAGTTAGTATACCATTGGTTATACCTTTTGCAATATGTTCAACTCCATCAACTTCTTTACCCTTTAAAAGAGTTGATAAATGATGTAATAGTGCAATTTTATGTTTTTCTGCTGGCAAACTTGCAGACTCCGAGAGTAAACCAGCTTTCTCAATAACTTCAGCTAAAGAAGTCGAAACTTTAGCATTTTTGACAATTTCTTTAACTTTTTTATCTTCAAAACCAACTTTCTTTAAAAGTTCAGATATTTCTTCAACTGACATGGTTGTTTGGAAGTGAGAACAAAAGAAAAATAGTAAAATTACTGTGCAGATTATCGTCGTCGATGAGTCGTTTTTCAAATGCTAGAATTTTTTTGACGAGTGAGCTAAATTTATGCAGATCTCGATCATGCACAAGCTCGATGGCTCAACCTCAAACTCAAGTCGCCAGAAATAAAGGTAAACCCGTATATGTTTAAAAAGATATAAATTGTGCAGGATATTAAAAGCTGCGGATATAAAGTATACGATTATATAAATAAGCATGAAAAATGAATTGAAACCAAAGACGAAACAAAAGATTAAATACAGAAGTCAAAATGCCAATGTGAATTGAAATGAAATGATAAAAATGAAAAGGGAAATGATGGTTTTATAATCTAGTAGTAAAAAGAGAAACCATAGACATCGTTAAAAAAAAGTTGTTCATCGTTTAATGCAAGTAAAGCAAATTTACCTCATTTTTAATTGAAGCAACATGTTTTAACAAATATGGTGAATCAAAATAATAAGTAGTTTAGAAAAACACAAATCATATGTGATTAAAATCTATGCAAGTAAAGTTTCCCATTTGAAGAAGTGAAAAATTAGTACAGGTCAATTGAAGTTTGAGATTTCGAGTAGTTAAAGTTTTCTATATGAGATTTGATCAAACTATGATCATTTTCACTTCTATTATCATTATAATCAGAATGAAATGAAGATACTAAATCATCATTATTATGCGTTGAATGATCTGATGTTGTAAAAAAACAGAATTTTTTAATGATATTATCATAATCAGTAATACCATTATGTTGATCAAATCCTGATGAAGATAATGCAGGTGAAGCGGATAATGACTTAGATGTTTGCTTAAAGGAAGGTTTTGATTTATTATTAATTGATGATAATGAAAAAAATTCATTAATCGATTGAGGAGATGATCTCATATAGTTATGAAGATCATTATTATTTGAAGATGGCGCATTAAGTTCTAGATTATAAAGTGAGTAGCTTGATTTGGATACTAATGGTAAGGAAGATTCAGATTTGATTTTTTTCAATCCAAATGAATTTGAAGTTCTTAAAGACTTTATATCTGTTTTAGGTTTAGAAAAGTCAAGTTTAAAATTGTTGTTATCTTTTAATTTTATATTTGAATCATCTAGATCAAATGATGTCTTGAAATTACTTGAATTTTCTGATTTCAAATGATTATTTTTTGAATTTTTTAAAGTTTTCTTAACTAAGGAGATTTTATAGTTATTTCCATTATTGTTATCCCAAAATGATTGATTATCTGTGATATATTGAATACAAAATTCCAAATTTAATAAATCATCAGTAGTCAAATCATTTAATTTTATAATAAATGAAAATTTATCATAGACATTTGAATGAACATCTGAATATTTGAATATGTGATTTGATGATATATAATTTGAATTATCAAAATCTTTAAAAGTTTTCCAATGATCATTTGTTAACCTTACAATTATTTTTTTCTCAAAGGCAATATTTTTTGCATAAACAAAACCTATTAATGCATTTCCTGTTGAATTTAATTTAACACTTTCGAGTATTACATCTCTATTACATGCTAATCTAGCAAAATTAAGAGAAGCAGGATTATGTGGACAATCATTTGATTTTATAATCCATTCATTATTAATATTATCGAATCCAATATAATTCTGTTTATCATCATCATCATCTTCAGTAATATAGTAACTATCATCATCAACATAGTTGATTCCACCATTATAATCTGTGGAAACAAAATTTTCATCATCATCATTTTCAGATGAAGAACAACTTGAGGAATCAAAATCCCATTTTGTACTTTTAACAGATAATTTTGAAGTTGGAGTTGGAAGAATTGAAACTGCATTAGGTTGTTCTGATTTTTTGAAAAACTTAACATTTTCTAATCTTGTTGCAAATCTCACAGTTTTAGCATTAGGCATTGAATTTGATCTTTGAAGATTATTTAATTTCAATGAAGATTTTATTAATTCACCTGATTTTTTCCTCAATAGTGGAGAATGTTGATTAGATGGTAAAATTGTTTGAAGTAACTGTGAAGGAGGGAGATTTTGAGAATTAATATCATCATTTGATTGATTAAATAATTGTCTATGTAGTCGACTTGTTTTAGGACTAACAGATACAACATTATAAGCTCTTAAAGGACTTGAAGGTATAAGTAAATTATTATCATCATTTGCTGATAATATGACGGTTTTATTATCATCATCATTAACATCAACTAATGTTTTATATGAAAAGGATTCAGCGGATGAGTTATTGTCATTCAAATTATCTTCAGTATAAGAAGTTTCTGAAGAAACGGAGGAATCTTTATATGAATTTGAAGAACTAGTTGAATTTGTAATGATTGTTTCAGTATTTGCTAAATGATTTAAAGCAGATGGAGATGATGAGGATGATGGAAAGTAAACTTTTTTTGATGATGAATAAAGAGTTTGCATTCCTTTATCAACAATGTTGGTTGATGAAGTAGAATTTATTTTTTGTGAGTTAGAATTAGGTTGACTTTGTTGATGACTTTGAATATGTGGGGGTTGTAATTCAATGACAGCAGATGTGTTACCTTTAACAATGATGTTATTGTTTTGATTGTTAAGTATGGTGGTATTATCTAATACAGCTAGATTAGAAGAAGTCAAAGGAGTTGTTCTAAAAGACTTTGGACCGAGATAAGGCATTTCGAGAAAGAGGTTAGAAATTTTCTTATAGGATTTCTTCTTTAATACTTTAAAGGTGTAACGTGGTGTGTGGCTGCGAAAAAAAAAAGTAAATATTCACTAGTTATAGATTATGAGAGAATGTTGTATGTAGTATAAGCGTTCTTGCAGATAGATTGATGAAAATTTGATTGTTTATTAACAGTTGTAATAGAAACTAGTTATCAATGAGGATATGAATGTTTTTATAAGAGATGAATGTAAATCAAAGAGATGAGCCTTTGCGTTAAGGTATAGTGTGTTGTGAAAGGGGGGTACGCGCCAAATCGCCAATGGGAGCGGGGTAGAGTAGAGTAAAGTGGTGGTATCGGTTGACTGGGTAAATAACCTGTTTAGTCTAGATTAAACTTTCCGGTTGGGGAATATGTTGTGTAGTGCTGGTTGAGGGGATTCCGTGGACAGCGGGAATACAAACTGTAATTACTCCTAACGACCAAGTACGAGTGTCGGGATGAAATAACGGGGGGAAGGACAACAACGGTAGCGTTTAAGATGTACGCGGGGTTATTTAGGCGGATGAAGGTATACTTATACGAAGCCAGTGCTGAATAGATATATTAGCAGATGGACATCACGAGAAGACTTTCTTACACTGAGCTGATGGTGTGCAAATTTATAAATTCATTCACGGCGTCTGCCCATGACTGGCGACAGAATTAGGTACTGCACTGGCCCGGACATAATGGGGCATGGGCGACGTGGGTGGCACCAGGGGAAACACTGGCCGAGCCAAGCGACGCTCTCCCGACGGATACCCAACAAAGGAACCACCTCATGTACACCATGAACTCCGACCATCGAAGACTGTGGAAGAGTTTCATCCGTGGCAAACAAGAAATAATTGCCCAACTGGGCTGTTGCAACAATAGAATTTTCAGCGATTACAAAGTTAAGTTAATTTCTTCACGAATCAGGCAACATTTCGCTTCTATTGTCCATAAATTTTTATTAGTGCGGGTTAATGCAGAGAGCAAATTTTATTGTTCCAAATGTTAATAATATTTAAATAACTCTTGAACTTTCAAACCCCTAAGACATTTCAATCCACATCGACACTACACATGATAATACCATAATTCACATGTATCCAATCGTAGTAAGAAAGGATTACTTCATGCTGCTTAACTTTCAAATGTAACCTTTAATTTCACGATTTTTACCGAATTTATATTATCAAACCCCGCATTTTTATCTTTAACAAAGTTCGGCTTAAATAATTATTTCTGTTGCTTCCGAGTTTGCTGAATTAGTCGATGGAAAATTTTAGATCAATTGAAAAAAAAAAATCAAAAAATATCAATTGAGGCCGCAGACGCGAAACTTGAGGCGGTCCCAAAAGCAAGCCCCGCAAATCGATACATGACCGACCGACCTTCAACACGCGCGCCCAGCTGGTCTCAAAATTCAATTTTTGAAATGTTTTAAGACAAAAAAACACTCCGAGACGGGGAATTGAACCCCGGTCTCCCGCGTGACAAGCGGAAATTCTAGCCACTAAACTATCTCGGAATTTTTGAAATTTAAAATTTTGCTGTATTTTTAACTTTAACAACTTTTTACTCCAGTTTTTCTCAACAATACTTTTCCATTCCTTATCTACTCAATGACCAATCAGGATTTACATCATTGCATGATTTATTCAACCAAGGTAAACAAATTTGTTGTTTTGTACTTGTGCTTATATAATACTAGAAAAAGAAAAGTAGAATAATTGTTGTAGTGCAACAATGTTGAGATGAAACGCGTAGCTCATCAAGTTGATCTAAAATATCTAGCGCACTCATGTGAAAAGTTTTATAACATGT
>JBBJZV010000049.1:0-80850 GCA_039700735.1 Pichia pseudocactophila
ACGGATTAAAGAACGCTCCATTAATATTTTATCATACCATGCTAAACGTTCTACAAAATAAAGGCTTCGAATCATCAAAGTTAGACCCATGCATCATTTATCATAAGGTAATGGAAATTTACATTGCGATGTATGTCGATGATTTATTAATATTCAGTCCTTCTCAAAATAACATTAACAAAACAAAACAGATATTATCAAAGAGTTTTGAGATGAAGGATCTTGGCAGTCCTAAAATATTCCTTGGAATGACCATTAAAAGATATGACAACTATCACATGAAGCTAAGCATGGAAAATACAATTGAAAAATTAGAAAAGGATTATAAAATAAAAGTGAAAGAAAGGAAAATAAATACTCCATTAGAAAAAGGATTTAAAGCTGATGATGAAAACTCACCATTACTAAATGATAAAGAACACAATCAATTCAGAAAAGCAATAGGATCTTTATTATACATAGCTAACACTGTCAGATTAGACATTGCTTATCCGGTTAGCTTATTATCGAGATATCTGGTTACACCTAGGTTATGTCACTTGAAAGCTGCATATAGAATTATCCATTACCTCATACAAACAAAGAAGAGAGGTTTGCACTATGATAATAAAAAGACATTAAATATACCTACAAAGGATTATAGGTTGATAGATACAAACAAAAAGGCAACCATACAAGATTATCCTACCAGAGGCGAGTATTTAATCACAACAGTTACTGATGCTAGTTTTGCAAATGAAGAAGAAAGACATTCTCAGAGTGGATGTATAACATATCTGAACAATAATATTATCACATGGATGTCGAAACGTCAGAAAATAGTTGCACTATCATCTGCAGAAGCAGAATATATAAGTATGACTGAAGCAACAAAATCTGCAATACACTTTAGCAATCTTCTAAGGGAATTGAAATTCCAACATACCTTTGCAAAATTATGTTGTGATAATGTGGCAGCATTACAATTAAGCTCACATAAAATACATCATCAGAGAACAAAGCATATTGACCTTAGATATCATTTCATTAGAGAAAGAATCCAATCTAAGCAAATTAAATTAGACTATATTAATACAAAGTTCAATACTGCTGATTGTCTTACTAAGCTAGTTAATTCTCCGACCATGAAAACACTAAATGAAATAATATTCAAGAAGTAGTTATCTAAATCATCTATGATAACATAGTTATGATTTACGGGGGAATGTAGAAATAGCGAATATTCGAGTTATCTCTTGAATATTATCACGTGTTCCAGAAGGTTCTATATCAGTCAGTCATAGAACATTCTAGCACAAACATGGTAAATATGATTACCAATATACATCATATGGGAAGAATATAAATAGGGACGATACCTCCCACTACATCTAGTTTAGAATACTTTTATATATCTTTTATAATTAACTGAATCATATATTAAAATCCACCGCGAGAGGCACAGCTCAATCTCTCATTTTAACAAATGACAGTAATCGGAATGGAGCTGATTTTCCCCGGTTCACCTGCGGGGAATTGTAAACACTTTCCCCAGTTGTTCTCAGTTCGGGTACCTTTGCATTTCTTTTCCGTGATTCAGGCTACATTAATGCTATTTCTAAGGTATTGTGTTGCTTTGCAATTTGAAGTACTACAAAAATACTAAGAATATTTTGAAATTCGCAATATTGAAAAGAATATTTCCAGAATTAAGGTGAATTTGATATTGTGATACCTAGATGTAATCGGAGTTGGAGATTACTTTTCCGCTCTACATTATATAGTTCTTGCAACTATATATCATATCATATTTGCTTCTCATTACTAGATCTGTTGGATCGATTGTAAAATCAACACAGAAGATGTTGCCCAAAGCAGAAGGTAAATTTGTTGACCAAGTAGAAAAGTCTCAAATAATTCTTTTGATCAATCCAAACTGTACGGAGTTGATGACAGAAAATTGTATTAAGATGGTTGAACAACATATTCCTCCCGATGTTACAGTAATTGGTTATACTGCGCCGAAGACTGCGCCAATTACTGTTGAAGGTCATTTAGATGGAGTTCTTTCGTCAGCCGATGTCATGAGGGATGCTTATCATCTAATAGAAGAGGCAGATGCTTGCTTAGTTGCGTGTTTTTCAGATCATCCATTGATCAATTGCATTCGTGAAGAATTTGATATGCCATGTTGTGGTATTATGGAAGCTGCAATCTATAATGCACGGGTTATTGGTGGTAGATTTGGTATTGTCACCACAGTATACAGATCCTCAATAAGACATGCAGATGGTGTAAGAGCATATGGTTTAGATGGACAATGCGCAGGATTGTTATCAACGGGCTTAAAAGTTGCGGAACTACATACTAAACCTAGAGAAGAGGTGCTAAGTATAATGAAGAATGTGGCAACAACTCTGGTCGTCGAAAGAGATGCAGATTGCATTCTACTTGGTTGTGCTGGTATGACAGATATGTTATTTGCTGTTGAAGAAGCTGTTAAACCACACGGTGCAATTGTAATTGATGGTGTTGTTGCTGGTGTTAACTTACTATCTGGTTTGGTCCGCTCAGGTTTGAAAACATCTAAAAGAGGTTTATTTTGTAGTTCATCCGATTCTCGTGCCTCTAGAGGTCAGAATTGGTTATAGTTTCTCGACATTCTACATTTATCAATTATATATACAGTTGCTAAGAACATCTATAATTTTACTTTAATGGAAGAAACAAGCTTTGAAACTAGTTGGGCCGCACCCCAACTCATTTCATACCCAGAACTACCAAATCCATAACAGTGAATGATTGTTGTTGAATCAATAACTTCTCTTTCAATTCTAGTACCGCCAACTCTCATTGGTCTAAATCCTACATTAACTTTTTCAACATCCATTGTAGGTTTACCTTCACGATAAACGACAAGTTCAGGAAATCTAGAAATGGCATTGGAAATTAGCTCAGCAGTATCAGCTTCACTTGATACAGAGTTCAAATCAAAAGGCTGTCTTGTTCCACCAACAATAATGCCACCGTCTAAAGGACGTGGAATGATGAAGGAAAACTTACCTTCTGGAAGCCTATGAGTGATAGTTACGCTTTTATACGAACAATTTTTAGGAGGTTTGACAAGTAATGTTTGACCTCTAACTGGGAAACAATTTTCATCTAAGCCACCGTTATATTTTAATCCTAAGCCAGAACAATTGACCAATTGTGCAGATGGGTAAAGTTGAGAAGCTTGCTTTAATGAGATCAACGTAGCAACAACAAATTTAACACCATAATACATCCTCAATCTTCTTTCCATAAATTGCAAATACAGAGGAGAGTTCAAACACCATGTGTCATACTCGGCACCAAACTTTACATTGGGTGGTAAATCTTTCAAAACGGTGAAGTTGTGCAACCCATCAGCATATCCTGTCTGCAAAGATTTATATGAATCTTCATCAGCTTCAACATAATCAATTCCCCTCATGAACTCAATAGAAGATTCTGGATATTTGGATGCAATTTTTTTCATTACTTCATAAGTAACCCTTGTTAAAGGGAAGTCTTTCAAATCACCTTCTGTTAAGGATGGAAACGGTCTAAAGTGAGCTCCAGCCCAAGGGGATGTATATTCAGGTTCGCCATTGAAAGTTGATGGGAACTGTTTGGCGACAACGATGACATCGTATCCTTCTTCCGAAAGAACCCATGCACATGTCAATCCAATAACGCCTGCACCAATAATGACAATTTGTCTACTCATTTTAGTATTTCCTTTCTTGATTAAAAGTAGTTGAGGTAGCCATTTTTGTTAATTTTGGAATATACAAGAATTTAAATATGACAGAGCTCAATATATAATCGTATGATATGATTCATTATTTGAGAAATAGTTGATAACTTTAGTTTCTCGGCGTAGATGTTTGACAAATTGTACTGATCCTAGAGAGCGCTCGGGGAAGTGGTTTCTGATCTCCGGTGCGACTTAGAAACACTAAATATTTGCCGGGTCCCACAACTTGCTTGTCAGCTCAACCCAAGTATCTGGTGAGACATTATTCCTAAAGCTACTAAAATCCCCAATTGATTCTTCAAACCCGTGAAACAATTCAAGAAAGGAATTTGTTTGTGGCGAATTAGAATGGACATATGTTGGTGTTTCAACATGAGCTGCAGAAGCGGTACCAATTATTGGATCTATCAAAGCCTCAGATTTATCGTGTTTTTCATGACTTAAAGCATAAGTTGGAATCTTACTTAGCAAATCATCAAGCTCTTTCAACTTAATTTCATTATCTAAAGCAGTGAAATTTCCTGTATTTTTCATGTATTTGTTGATTTGCCGTCCAGTTTCAGTTTGTGAGTAGTGATTTCCGGCGCAGCTGCATATAGTAAGTATAATGAGTGCCGAGAAGCATACTTGAGCATCCCAAAATCCAAAAGCTGATAACCAATCATTACTTTTCAGGCATGAGAGAATTTCAATTGTAGAAATAGCTGAGTTGACGCACCTTGAAATAGCCCTTTTTATTGAATCAGTTGGCTGAATATGTCCCTTGAAAAGAGAAAGTAAAAGTGGTCTAGTAGTAACAATGATATAATGATTGATACGGAGATATAAATTGGCAGTTGATCTATTATTTGATAAGATAAGATTATCTTTAATATTTGAAGGTATCATGTTATGAAGTTTGTCAAATTCTTCAACACATTCTAAAACTCTTTTAACTTTGATTGATGATTTCCCCTTTTGTGCACTATAAACATTTCTCATCACTGTTGCTAAGATATTGGAAAGTTTGATGTTATAATCAAGTAGTTGAATATTGTATCCATCCTCGAGGTCGATATAATTTTCGGTTGGAAATTCTACATCAATATCATCTAAATGCACATGAATTGGATGACCTAGATTAGAAGACCAAATTGTATCCATATTGAATACAGTCCACCATAAACGTTTTCTTTTCTCTCTTTCTACGGGGGAAACAGTAGCAATCTTTCGATGTAAACCTTGAATTAAGGCCGATCTCATAGCTAATCCATAAAATGTAAATGCAGCGTTAGCACTATTTAAACCTTGAAGATAAAACGCAATCAGCAACAGGGTTTGAACAAATTCTAAAGTCGGTTCTTCATAACTAGATTTATATAATCTCATTGCTGCACTGTAAAATCTCATCCCCGGAATTTCACCATCTGGTGATGCATTACAATATTGTTCACCCACGGCAAGAGTTATTAGGAAATAACAAATCCAAAGAGGTTTTTTGTCTCTAAGTTTCTGGTAAGCTTCATCTACTTGTTTATAGAAATCATGTGAATCAAAAAGATAGTATTCATGGCTTAAAAATCTAATAACTTTGTCGATTAAGGTGAGAGCGTATTCTTTATCTGGTAACATTACAACTCCGGAAAATGTGGTTTCAAGAGACGGATCTTTGAAAAAATGTCTACTCTGGGGTTTTGGTGAATGTTTAGACTTGTGTGGGTCTTCAGTAATCTCAAATAGGTGTGATTTGAGTTCAGAATCAAACACTTGTGCTGATGATATTCCATAATAACCTATGCCGCTGTTAATACTGGACTCGAAGGCAATTGTAGCGGTGTTATCATCATAGTTTTGATTAGTTTCAACCATTTGATTTTTCTGTTGTGATTCATTTTCAATATCCTTCACTGATTCATGTTGCAAATCTGGTAGTAATTGTGAGGATGATTGAGTTACTTGAGATTCTAATGACTTTATCTTTTCATAAAGTTTATTCAGTTGCGATTCCAATAAAGTAACCTGCTTATCCCTTGGTGGATATTTGCAATCCTTTTTGGAAGCTAAACAACTCACACAACTTGGCTGACCTGTAGAAAGATTTTCAGTTAGTATTTAAACTAGATATACTAATCAAAAAATTTACATACCGCCTGAACATTTGATCTTCTGTCTTCGACATCTTTGACATGCTAAATGTGCACGCCCTATTGACTTTACAGACAGCGGTTTGAAGTTAGTTTTAGTCATTATCTGTCTGTAGAGAAATGAATAAAAGAAATGGAAAAGTTTCAAGTACGAACATCAATAAACACGTGAAGACAAAACTAGATGACAGATCTAGTTAGTAATTGACAACGTAGATAGTACACATAAACTAAACTAATAGATCTCCATTGATTGTTTGGTATAATTTATATGTGGAAAACCGGTCTAGAAGTGGCTGCGCGTATATCGAAAGGAGCTGATTGGTGGATTGCAAACTTCTTATCGAGTTTTGACCATACGGTACAGATTCATCTCGGACATACCACTTTACTTGTTCATTTTGAACCTCAAAAGAAAAACTTCTGATGTAACTGCTTTTAGTAAAGACGATTTGAAGTTGTTGCTCAAACTTTTATTCCTCCTGTATTGAAAAGGCTCATTTTTATTCACTTTTCATTGTTCTATAGTGGTTGGTAAAAATTATTATGTTGTAGGTCCAATTCAATATTCAACAATTGTTGACAAATTCATGTTTCAGTTGTAGGAAACTTAGTGTTTTTCAAGTGACGATATTAATGGATTTGTGAGGGATTTAAAAAAATATTATACACGCTTTTTCTTAAAACTAACGTATATAATTAAGTTCTTCTTCCGCTTTTAATCTTCTTTAAACAACATAACATTGAAGCGTATCAAAGTGATTGTAAAATTGCTCATACACACAAAAATATACTAAGAATTTCAAAAGCACATTAGTTCACAATGTTTTTCTCAACCAGGCCTGCATGGTTCACTCCAAAGGTTACCACTTTCGTGATCGTAACATATAGCATTTTTGCTACTGAGTTTTTATTCACTAGTTGTGGAGGTCCATCGTTAAGTTATATGTTAAGAGTGAAATACACGTCAGATAATAAAAAGGAAAGGGCGCAAGAGGACCAACATTAAATTAAGAATTTCCGACTTAATTCCAATGTGGGAATTAGAAGAGACAAAGAACTCGTTATATCAATATTATGAGCTAAAATTGACAATGAAGAAAAATTGAACGTAGATATATAATGTAGTTCTTCGATATTATTTTACAGTACGAAAAAAATGAATAATCATGTGGCTATCACATATAATAAGTGATAGTCATGCTAAGAATTTCAAAAACACTTTTACGTTTGAATGCCGCTCCATTAATTACTCTATTAACCAGAAAAGCTAAATATCCTAGTATCTTACGCTTCTATAACCAGCTTGAAATCACGACGCCATAATGTAGTCTTTAAATGTACATGCTAACTATTTCTTCCCCTTCTTCACAAGCTTCTTTTTGACATGCTTCTTCATTTTGTTTTGACGCTTTTCTCTCGCTTCTTCTTTAGCTTGTTGTTTCCTTAACTTTTTATCATCTTTGTTTTCAAATTTTTTGAGTCGGCTGGAAAAGTCCAAAAATCCCTTATCATTTTCTATAAGATCTTCATCGTCACTTTCATCATCATCTTCTTCATCATCATCATCATCATCTTCTTCTTCATCTTCATCATTACTGTCTAAAATTTCTTCAGATTCATCATTAACTTTGACACTACCAACTAGATCAACCAATGTGTCAATATCACCGTTGGTAAATTTAGTAAAATCTCGTTCATCTATATTATGTAAACTACTGACTAAATGTAAACTTCTGAAAACCTCGTCATTGAATTCGTCGTCATCGGAAGTTTTCAAATCCAAAGTGCTTAAGAAATCTGCTAAAGTTTCTTTCGAAGGCTCTTGATTTTTAGTCCACCCTTTCAAATCTTTGAGTAATATTTCATCTGGAGTTATGACAAACTTGAAAATGTCCCTTTCAGCATAAACATTTATTTTCTTAATCCTGTTGAAAAAGTCATTGACGTTTTTGATGTCCATCCTCAAAAAGTCCATTGCCATAGGATGATCAGGTTCCACAGATTGTGAAACATCGAATACAAATAGTTTTGATTCATGTACGATAGTGTTATACTCACTTAAATCGGCATGCACTAAACGACACCTTTGATACATGATTCTCATCAATATAAGCATTTCATGATAATAAAGGACAACTTCATTCATATCTGAAAATAAATGATCTCTAAGTTTAGGAGAAGGTTCACCCTTTCCTTTAGTCAAGTATTCCATTACAAGAATATTTTCACGCAACTCAATTGGTTTCGGAGAGTTAATCAGTGACTGAGAATACAATCTCTTCAAGTTTCTAAACTCTTTCTCGGCCCAATTCTTCACCATTTGTCTAGGATTCTTAGATTGCTTCTCGCCAAAACGATGTTCTCCTACAACGTATCGAGTCCGATCCTTGAAAACAAGAATAGACGTTTTATAGATTTTTACAGCAAATTCTTCACTTGTCTCTTTGTTTTCTGCATAGTAAATGTTTGCTTCCTTACCAGTCGAAACACAACCATTAATTTTTGTTATGGTTCCATTTTTAAAAATTTTACTCAAAAACCGTAGAGTCCTTGGATCTAGGACTTGATCAACAGTGGCACGTAACGATTTGTCTTTTGTAATTCTATGTGTGGAGAACTGATCTAAATTTATCTTGTCTGCATATTTATCGATGATATCGGCTTTTTCCCTAGCATTGGATGTATGAATTGTGTTCAAAAAGTTTCTATTATCACTTTCGTCATCGCTATAATCTGAAGAAGACATTGTAGATTGTTCTCCTTTTCGTTGATTAGTGAAATTCATTTTAGAGAAGTATCGAAAATTTTTTTATCAATTTGATTTTTGGAGGCTCAAATTGTAGGATAAAATTGGAACATAACATGCATACACAGTATAGAGAGGCTCAATTCAAACAGTCAAAAGCCTTAATTATAAATGATAATTTACCAGAAGGTTGTCTTGTAATCCTTTTTCGTAGGCGTAAATAGTAACTCAGTATTATACCAATGAAATAGATGCGCACAATTTCAGTTAATATCACAGTGAAAAGAGAAACAACAACCTCGTAAGTTTCGCTTGCACTTTGCAATGATAGAGTTTCAGAGACTCTTTTAACGAGATATTTCGATGTGGCCTTAGATGATTTTAAGACACTTGTTCCTGTTCGTGAGTTTTCCGCAGAACTGTATTCTTCTTCGAACCATAAGTTTGTTAAATATATCATAAAAAGATTTCCAGTGAAAAAGTCTGATATGTAAATAATAGTGAAAAGAGCAATACTGCCTAAGATGGTCATATTGGAATCCTGATTTAAAAACGTTGAAGAGTTACCAGAATTCAAACTTTGAGAAACAAGTTTTCTAACACTAATATAACACCAGGTGGTCACAAATAACACAAAGCAGTTTAAAGAATAATATACCCATTGAACAAAGTTTATTGGGTGACTGGTAAATAATGATAATAAACCGAAAATACCAGACATTCTATTGATAGCAGTATAAATCAGAATAAGTTCAACTCCACTTTGAAGCGGAAGAACTCCAAAAAATTTAGCAGGCAGTCTGTTTCTTATTATTCCAAAGTTCATATTAGTCAAAAGTTATATAGAACTTTGCTATTGATTGACCAGATTAGATCAATTGAGGTTGGTCAACAATTTAAGAGCAGTATACGTCTGGACTGAATAAATTTTAGTCGCTGCAAAATCAATTTTGACAGGCCAGGTTCTCAAAATATCAACTTTCATTTTTACTGATGCAGTACCTTTGGCAATTTCTTTTACTTTTCATACTACAACCATAAAAAAATATCAACAATGTTTAAGTTACTCAAAAAACACCTTGCTTATGCAGAAAGACCATCAAGATTATCTATTCTTGACTTCAAAAAACCAGAATCTTTCCCAAGAATTCAAACTACCTCAGATGCAACCCTCGGTGGTTATTCGACTGCTTACTTTGAACCATATAGAGCGTCAAGCCAATCAAATTTAGTTGCTCATTTTCATGGAAACCTTAATCAGACATTACCTGCAAGTAACCCTAAGGTTAGATCCAGTGGTTGGGCAATGTTCAAGACCAAAAACAGAATTCAAGATCCAAATGCTCAATTCAAACCATTTTACTTATTTAAAAGTCAAGCCAACTTTTGGTGGGATTGGTCTCCATTTGAAGTGTTACATTTGAAGGTTTTGAATTTGACACCAGAGAGGAAGTTTATGGTCAATATTCAAACTGATACAATGTCCAGAACTGATTTGTATCAACACAGATTATTCACTAATACCAGTACTAAAGAACATACTCCGATGTGGGAAAACATTTTCATCAATCTGAATGAATTTGTACTTACAAATAGGAGGCACCGTACAAGTGCAATATGAATCAGAATTTGAAAAAGACAGAATCAAATCAGTAGGTTTATCAATTGCGGATGGAAAGTTCGGTCCCTTTGATCTTCTTATTGATAAGATCGAAGTCTTGTCTGGAAGTGATTATTTTAGAGAGTTAGAGAATGCAAGGGCTACTCATGAACCTTTGTTGCCTCAATTTAACTCCAAAAAACTCCCCGATATCTGAAAAAAATTAGTACTTGTACATTTAATTTTATACAACACGACTTATATAGTGAAACAAAATTGTTATGCAAAATTATATGGAAGGTTTTTGTACTTTAGCTTTTGATTCTGATTCTATTTGGTCAGAACCCTTCCTCTTACAGTTTTCCATACTTTTAGACCGTCCCTCTGTACTGTAGTCTTTCGAAATAACATCCTTTTTGATATCCACCTCTTGGACGTTATCTTTCGGAAATACAGCTACTACTCCATTGCCGTCACGTGAATTTACTTTATTAGTTGATACACCTTCATCAGATGCTAAATCGGAGTTTTGACTTACAGTTGAGTAAAGATGCGAAGTCGTGTATTGCTTAGAAATATTAGGCGTTTCAGTCAACGTGTTGGGGAAACTTCCACGTTGGTTTGATTGATATATTGGCATCGAAGAATAACCGTTGTTGTAAATAGGTGGTTGAGCGGTATTCAATCCAAAACTATGATGGCGAGATCTATTATAATCCACCTCACTTGTTTGAAATGTATGAGATGATGGTATTGGAAGAGGTAATGGTTGCAGTGGGTCGTATATTGAAGGATTTCTAGATTTTACTATTGAAGGAGAAGAAACATTGTAGCGAACATCTCTATCAAACGGAGATTCCTCCATGTGAGAATGGATAGAGTGATCTCCCATTTGTGGGTTTGAAGTTGGTGCAGTTGTACGTATAGGAATGTTATTAGCAGAAGAAATTCTATTGGATGAGCGCCCATTTGTTTGTAATATTGTTAATTTGGATGGTTGATTTGGTGAAATATACTCAGGAAAATATCCAGCAACAATATTTCCGGGAGGATAACTCATACTAAAGTATGAATTGTTTAGTAAGTGATTACGAGCATCAACAAAAGGTGGTTGAGCTTGTTGAAGGGGGGCATTATTATAGTTTTGAGTATAACTTCCATTTCTTCCGGGAATGCCTAAACTTCCTGTTACACTTGATAATCTTTTACCACAATGTGTCGGTGTATGATTTGAAGAATGAACTGATGTTGCACCAACTGGAAATGGTGAATTAGAGAAACCTTGTAAATTTGATGCTATGGCAGTTGGCGTAAGCGATTGTTGCGAGGAAGTCAAGTTTTTGATCGACATATCTCTTGAGGCACTTCTCTGTAAAACTTTTGATTTGAGTTGTGAAATAGCAGTAATTGTTGCAGTTTTAGTTTTCGGCTCGGGGTCATCATCAATATTTGTTGTAGAGTCTTGCAAAATGTCTAGAATTGATATGAAATCATAGTTTATATTAGTCAGCTCCTCTTTATAAAAGTTACTCAGTGCACTTATTTCATAAAACTTATTCATAAGTTCTGTTACCGAATTTTGCATAGAAAGATTGATCCCTTGTAATTCTCTTATTTGATTTGCCATTAAATTTTTATCTTGCTCTAGCCCAGCTAGCTTTGCAATTAGTTCATCAGAAACATTTGATGTTTCATTGTGCACCTCATATACTTGAGTAGTTGAATGACTCATACTTTTACCCTCAATTTGATCAGATCGAGTCGTATTTTCTTGCTGACTGGAATGGGAGCGCATTGTAGGTTCAACAGAATTCAATTTTTCCTGTTTTGGTTGGATAGACTGGCTGCGATGTATAGTTCTACGAATTTCTCCTGATTCATCGTTCGATTTTTTTGGAATGTCAGATATAGTTTGTTGAAAGGTTGCACCTTGAGGTGGTTCATTTGATTGTTGGTGTTCATAAGATGGTAGTGAAGAACCTTTTGACTGTGGCGTTAACTCAAAATTAGGGTGACTAGAATTATTATTGTGTTGCAAATGATCGTTGGAATGAATTTGATGCATATGATGAGTTTGTGTTGGTTGAGTCAAAAGTTGTTGTTGTTGCTGTTGCTGTTGCTGTTGTTGCTGTTGTTGTTGTTGTTGTTGCTGTTGCTGCTGCTGCTGCTGCTGATGTGGATACGTTTCAATCTGTGGTTGCATGACCTGTGCTGACGCTATCCCACGTGCTTGTTGATTCACTTGATTGGGATAATATGCAGGAGCTTGATAACCTAAATGGTGTATTTGATGGTGATCATGTTGGTCTGCGTAGACTCTATTGTTGGGCATCGTTGATGAAACATCATAAACTATGGGTTGCGAGATTGGTTTTGGACCAGTGACTATGTAAGGTTGTTCATGTTGATTTTGACTTCCAAATACTGGAGGAACATTAGAGTAGGTATATACGCTTGCGTAATTTGTGAGATTGGGAGGAATGTCATAAGTCTGTCTCATAGAGTTATCCTTATCTGCTGATGTGTTTCTAATTGACCTTCTTTTGATAGATTTCAATGCATCAGTATCGCCTCTACGAAACTTCTCAGAGCCGTGTTTAAACTCCCAGATTCCGGGCTGGAGAATGGATGACTTTTGCTTGCTATCATCCTTTTCGTTTATCGTAGATTCTCTGACATCCTTAGAGGAATGATCAACTTTATGAAAGCCATACATATTCAACTGACGTATAAAAGACGCTATATTTGTATGCTTAAAATAATGACTCAAAGTATTAGTAAATTCTTCATTTGGACGTACCAGAAAATGTTCACCATTATCATGCCACCAAATTAAATGATTTAATGATGGCTCCTCTAACATTGAATACAGTTTATGTATAAATGAAGATTGTTGTTTTTTTACTTCAGGAGTATCTTTGGACTTTTCTGAAATCATAGTATGCTCTGTAGAAGGTGTCAATGTGTTGTCTTGGTGTAAATGTGGTTGGCTAGAGTCATCAACTGACATTGCGGATGCTTCTTGTTTCCTTTGTAACAAAATCGTTATTTACCAAAACTAAGCTTCTCGGGTAAGTATCCTGTAGATCCGTCGTATACCAGAGTAGAGAGGTAGTTTCCGTCGGGTTCGATGGTGCTTGTGTAAGCAAGTTGCTCTCTCAAAGCGGAACCTTTTCTAGATTCCAGTATATTATGTGCACATGAATCGATAAAAACTTCGAAAATTTAAAGTTGCCGCATGCATGCAAATTCACCAATTAGATTTTCGTGGTTACAGCCTAACGCTCATTGAAAATCTACTGTTTCGAAACACAGTAAGACTCTACATTACATACAATCAACTCAACTTCTGTTTTATTGAAGAGAAGGTTGATACAGTTTTATATACTACCACCACTATTACCACCTCCTATGATACCGGCTAGCTCCAAGAGTGCACGACCTTCAAGATAGTCTTTATTTCCTAATCCTCTCCGCCGTTCTGCTTCTCGTTCTTCCCAAGCATGTGCACGTTTTTGCTCTTCAAGGCTCTCCTTGTCTCCTAACCCAAATATCTCAATTTCAGTTATTCTGAACCAAATGTCGTTATAAATGTCATTTATGTATTTGGTTGTATCAGAAAGTAGTGAAGAGCTTTGCTTGCTAGGGTCTTCAACTCTAAAATTACCAATTTCAAGAGATGTATCTATCGTCAAAGATACACCTCCAAGGCGAAACGTATTGGTGTTTTTCTTATCCTTTGCTTTCAATGGTGGTTGTGATCCAAAGCCTAGTCCGAGGCCAACATTGCTAAAATAGCAAAAATCCTCTTTGATAGAATCTGTAGCATTAAACTCAATTTGATATGGGCTTAATAATATTAGTCTCAAATCTTTATTTCCAAAAGTTTTTGAATTAGTGATCCTCCATGGCGTGGGTATAATAATTGCCATTAAAAATCTAGAATTATCATTTAGTTTTACATTAGAGGGGAGAATTGGATGGAAAGTAGGAAATTTTTCGAAAAAAAGTGAACGGTTGTCTTTTTGAATTTTAGTTTTGCCTGAAATTAATAGGAGAGTTTTAGCATTGTAATTTAAAAGATGTGACTGGATCGAATTTATTGAAAAGCCATTAGTGGAACCTTGATATAAAGCCTTTGTTTCAAGGAGCGGTTTTAAGTTTTCAGTTGAAATGATTGTAGAAAGCTGAGAAAGTAACTGGTAATTCAAAATTTTATGGCTGATTCCAGTCAGCTGTTTTCCTGTGTCGGTATCTTTAAGTATAACACATAAGAAAAGGTTTTCTAAACTATTGAATAGCCTGGGTATAAAACATGTGATCCGTTCTACGATTCTCTGCAAATCAAGTGTGATTTCAGTTGAAAGTTTAAGTGAATTGATCAAAGATTTTATTTGATTCTTGTAGTTCAACGAAAATGCATTCTTATTGATATTAACAATTGATAATGGAAGTAGGAACTGAAACATCAGATCAATTCGTTCTTCTTTGAACTCGGCAACCTCGACATAATCAAATGATCTTACTATTGGTATAAGATGCCATTGAATCTCATTGCTTTGGTTAATGATTATATCAACTTTCTCTGACTCATACTTACACCAATTGTCGGACAAGAGATTAATTAAGTAAAACGTGTAGACGTAACCTTGTTCGGACAAACCCAATTTTTTTAAACCGTCTTTGTTAAGAAAAAATATGAGAACCAAACAGTCATACAATGTGAATGTCTTTTCATCTCCATCAGGTTGTCTAGAAATATGTGGCCATTGAGATATTCTTTTGAGTAAATTGTAAAGCAGTCCATACAACTCAGTATTGAGCAAGCAGCTTTCAAGACTCAATCGTTTAAGCATATTGTCATAAGTGATTTTCGTATCCAATGCAACTACTTTTCCGAAAAAAAAGTGTGATATTGTTATCAATTCAACATTATTATATGAACTTTTGGCATATTTTCTGAAAGCACTTGTAAGCTGGTCTCGTGTACATTCCACTGTGTTGAGAGTGTCTTGGTCCTCCTTTATCACACTACTAGAATTACCCATTGCTGCAAATTGCCCGAGAATGGAGAGGCCTGAACACTAAAACGGCAGCTTCACTTATATCAATGCCATGATGATGATTACAATAATCGCATTATTTCGAAGTTTGTCGCGGCTCAACAAACTAAATCTTTTTCAATTCTATCTATTTTATTATACAGTTTTAACACCTAATGTTGTCTCTAATTCTTCTTCTGTTTCTTTCTCTTTCTTCTCTCCTCCTTAAGAAGAGCACTACCTCCTGCAAAGGCATGATCATCAACCATTTCAGCAAACCGTTCATCGATGGTTAATTTATCATCTTGTCCATCATATTGTTTTGAAAGCTGTTCTTCAAGTTCACGTTGACGTTTGCTCTTGAATTTGTTTTTCTTAGATTTGAGCTTTTCTAATTTCGCCATTTCTTTCACATCAAAATGCTTCAAATCAGGTAGGCCTTCAGTATCAATTGATGGTTCATCAATTTCTGTATTGCCATCTTGGCTAGTCTTTTTACCCTTCTTTTTGCTTTGAGCATCTTTCTTCAATTCTTTTATCTTTTGCTTCCTATTCTTTCTTCTTTCCTTTTCCTTTTGTCTGATTTTTTCAATAGTGGATATTTCACCATCAGCACTAGCAGATGGTTTCTCAGTTCCTTTAGGAGTGAATGTGAATTCAATATCTACATCATCATTTTCTTCTCCGTTGTCTTCATCATTCTTCAAATGTGGAGTAGCACTTCCAACCAATTTTTTGTACTTATCGACATTCAATGCAGCTGATTCGTCTTCACTATCACTTGCTAAATAGTTTTTCAAATCAAGTTCATCTAGTTCTCCTTGCTTGAATGATTTGGTTAATATTTGGACCCTCTCAATTGGAGTTTCATCCCAGGTTAACTTTGGTTTGCTATTTCTTAATGAGTCTGTTGCAAATTCTAAAGGTTGGTAATTATCTGGAAGTTTGTTACAACTATCTCTTATATCACCTTCTTCAAAATCCATATCTTCGGGAACATACCTGAGATCAAAAAAGTTACCACTGCTTTCGAATTCTGTTCCATCACATTTCTTATAAATTTCAATTGCACTTTCTCTATTATTAAAATCAACAATTGCATAATAATATCTCAGTCTTTGCAATTGGTACTTTCGAAGCTCGGTTGAATTGAAGCCATCTTCCTCTCCAGTGTTTTCTTCTATCAATTTTCTGCTTGCTTTAGCTAAATCCATATCTTCTTCATCAGAATCGCTATCTTCATCGTCGGTAACATCTTTCTTGCTTTTGGATGTGCTGAAAATTTCTTTGGGAGGTCCATTTATTTCTTCATCTGCTAATCTTTCCTTACCATACTGACTTTTATAAATTGTAACTTTCACAATGTATCCATCTTGTGGTAAAAATGAATTGAAAGTTGCAAACAAGTCAGCCGATTTTAAATGGTCCCAATCAAGATTAACAACCGCAACTCTTTTAGTAGGTTCTTGTTCTGGTATGTTTTCAGTGACACCTTCAGAATCTTCTGAATAAGTGTCAGCTACCTCTTCTGCAGAAGAATCAGAGTCAGAATCTTCATCCGATGATTCAATATCAACTAGACCTCTAGCTTTGGCAAGAGGATCAAGTTCATTCACAGATAGCTCACTGTTCTCTTCGTCTTGATCGTCTTCTTCTTCTTCTTCAATTTCTTTTGAGTTCTCTGGTTTGTTCTCCTGCTCTTCTTCTTCTTCTTCATCATCAATACTCTCTTCTGCACTTTCATTTTCATCCTTATAATACTTATCTAAGTTGTCAACAACTTGGTTATCCTGAGTAATTTTACGACCATATTTATCAACCTTTGCTGTTGACTTAAGTAAAGTAAATTCTGTTTTCAAATCTTTCTTATTGAATCTTTCATCCAATTTCACCTTTAAATCTTTCTTTCTAACTGTTCTGAACCTAGGGTCAGAAAACACCTTAGCAAAGCGGGGATCGCTTGCTCCTCTACCACTTCCAGACATATTTTCAGCAAGTGATATGTAGAATATACTAAGATAATATCGCAAGAAAGACTTTCTATGTGTATTTGAAAATTCTAATCAAATCGAAATCCTAGTAAAATATTTTTTTTGATGTAATTTCTGAAATTTAACTACCAACAGGTTCGAACCAGCCTTTAATTGATAAATTTAGTTCAAATTGACGCGAAGTCGCGTCGCCTTGTGGCAACCTTTGGAACTTTGTTGATCCCATTCCACTTACGTGTTAATTCATTCATGTCTCTTTGACACGTTCTTGGAGTTAGATCAAGATTCTGAAATTAACAAGACATAGATAATGCACTCTAACATATTTACTATTGCATTGTTGACAGTTTTGTCTATTGCAAATGCATTACATTTTTATGTCAACACAGATGAGACAAAGTGTTTCTTTGAAGAATTACCAAAAGATACAATTGCCGTTGGTAAATTTGCAGTTTATGAATTTGACGCAAATACTAACGATTATATTGAAAATAAAAGTAATTTGAAAGTTGAAATTACTGTTGATGAAACCTTTGACAACAATCATAGAGTTGTCTCTCAAAAGAATTCTCCAATTGGACAATTCACGTTTACGTCTCTTGACTCTGGTGAACATAAGTTTTGTATAACTCCAAAGCATACCAACTGGTCCAAAAAGAGTAGACATAGAGTCTTATTCGATTTAATAGTTGGTGATGCTAAACCTTTAGTCGATTCTAAAAGAGATACTGATGTTTCTTACCTCACATTAAAAACTAATGAATTAATTAAAAAGTTGAATAATATCAAGAGAGAGCAATCATTGTTTAGATTAAAGGAAGCTCAGTTTAGAGATGTTTCTGAAAGTGTAAATTCAAGTACTACAAAGTGGACTATAATACAAATTGTAGTTCTTATCGGTACCGGGTTAGCTCAATTATCCTACTTGAAAAACTTTTTTGTAAAACAAAAAGTTGTTTGAGTTCTATATTATATAGTCTCTTTATAATACCTAAATTTATACACAACAAGTAATCAAGTTTGTATAAGAAATGTCAACTAATGATACAATCTTATCAAAAGATGAATATTTACGTTATGGAAGGCAAATGCAAGTTCCATCATTCAACTCAATAAATGGTCAACTTAATATGAAAAATGCAAAAGTTTTGGTTATCGGTTGTGGTGGTTTGGGATCTTCTGCTTTATTGTATCTAGGATCTGCTGGTATCGGTACCCTAGGTTTGTTAGATAATGATAAAGTGGAGCTTTCTAATTTACATAGACAAATTGTACATGATAGTTCAACCATTGGAATGTTTAAAACTGAATCAGCTGCTTTAAGATTAACTGCAATGAACCCAAATATAAATATTAACAAACATTCTGAATTTTTAACTACTGATAATTGTATTGAAATAGTTGAACAATATGATTTAATTCTTGATTGTACCGATAGTCCACCTACAAAGTATTTGATCTCAGATACTTGTATCTTATTGAATAAAATTCTTATAACTGCTTCTTCAGTTCAAACTGATGGTCAATTAATGATATTGAACTTTCAAAATGGACCATGCTACAGATGTATTAATCCTGTTCCAACAAATCCAGAAAATATAGCTACTTGTTCAGATAATGGAGTTATTGGACCATGCGTGGGTTTAGTTGGGACGTTGATGTCCATCGAAACTATAAAGATCATTTCAGGATATTATAAATCAAACAACTTTACGCCTATTATGTTGATGTATTCTGGATACACGGGAAATACCGGACAATCATTGAAAACTTTTAAGATGAGAAGCAGAAAAAGTAATTGTCTTTGTAACTCCATGACTAAAGATTTGATAATAACAACAGATTACAATAATTTTTGTGGAGATGTTAACTACAATGTAGTAGACGAAGAAAAGAGGATTGTTTTTGAGCAAATTTCACCAGATAAGGATATTATTTTAGATGTTAGACCCCATGAACAATTTCAAATTTCAAATCTGCTTGAAAATCATGATTTAACATTGATAAATATCCCTTATAAAAAATTGGTTCGTTTGGATGGTGAACAACTAAAAGACCTCTTGCCTAACAACAAGAGAATTGTTTCGGTCTGTAAGATGGGCAATGATTCCAGACTAGCTACAAAATTTCTTTTGGATAAAGGATATAACGCCTTTGATATGAGAGGTGGTCTGAATAGATACTCAAATGAGTACAAATTTAATGTTTATTGGTAGTTATGAAAACCGTTTAAGTATCAATAGACTAACTGTTCAATTATCAGTAGACCATTACCCCAGCAACTTGCAATAATCTTTCCACTCATCGTGATTTTGGTAGGCTGAATACTAGAATCGTGGGAGAAACGTAAGGTTCTGAATTTGCTGAGTGTAAGCTGTTTTGGCTTTTCAGTGCTTGGTGGTAAATCACCAGTTCTATCAACTGAGTAAGAAAGATCTATTATAAAGCTATTGTCTCTTCTTTGGTGTAATTGTAGAAGTTTTAATGTGAAAGGATGTTTCTTTTCAAAAATCGTCATGGTATTGAAAAGATTGGATATTCTCAATGAACCATTCGTATGTCCTGATGCAAGAATCATTCCGCTTTGATTCAAACAGTTTTTTTGAAATGTCTGTGTTCCTATTGAATTTATTTCACCATCATTAAGTATTTTTAGTCTAATTGCATCCTCTTTACTCCTCGGGCTTGTTCTTTGAATAAAACCAGGTATCTCAACACTTAAAAATGATCGCGTAGAAGTGACATACTGAACATTTTTATTAAATGTCCATTCTCTATGACTACTATAAAGGTCTTCAATCTTGATATTATTTGATAAAGCTTTGAATTTATTAAAATGTGGAAATTTTCCTAAATATGCGTTTGGTTCACAACTGGCTATAAACAAATCAAAAGTCTCATGATTTTCTTCATCTGGTAATGAGCTTTTGATGCAAGTAATACCTGGAATTCGAGTTGAGAACATATATAACCGTCTGTTTTCACTTATCGAAAATATGGCAATCAATCCTGTATTTGTTGCAATACATAGTTCATCAGAAGATGTAAAACTAGACGACATTATCATAACATTAGGTTGATCAATTTGAAATATACGAACTGTCGATTCATCAACGGAAAAATAATTAGTTCTGGATACTTCATCTGATTTCAATATATTTTCTGAAATTTTCCATACTTCTACTGTCCCATTTGATAATGTTAATGACAGAAGACATATGTTCTCATTAAATACAAACGAAAATTCTATTTCTTTGATAATAGCTTTTATTATAATACGTCTTACCACAGAACAATTACCATCTTCTGTATATTGTAAGATTGTCAACAACGAATCACTTTTTGAAAACTCTGAAAGATCAGCATCTACGGCCGTCGTTGCCAAAAATAGAAATTTTGATTTAAATAATGTTAATGGACACCATTCCATCGTCAATGAAACTCCGCCAGTATTGAAAACATATCCTGACCTCAAATTGTTTTCATTAAAGGGGAAGTTTGTTGCGCAACCTGATTGCAAGAAAATAGTAGGGTTGTCATTAAAAGCTAAAGCTATATCTCTATCAAACTTGGGATTTGTTGTAGCTTCAATTTCAAGTTCAAGATCTGGTAATTTATCAAAATTTTGTGTGGAAAACAATGAAGCTAGTTTTGGGTTATCTTTGGCGGAATTAAGCCTGTAATCATCAATTAATTCAGGAGCAAAACCAATTTCACCTGAATTATTTTGTATCTCAAAAAACTGTTTCAATACCAAAGGGTTCGTTCCATTATTACGTAAAAAGGCTGCCGAGTCTGTATTGGTATTCGACTTTGTATTAGACTGTAACTCCAATTCTAGAGCTTCTATACTTACATCTGTTGGTTCAGGCGATTTGTGAGTCTTAGTCATTAATTTTTTAGACACACGTTGTTTCATTCTTTTGCTTCTCTTCAACTTTGATTTGTTCCTACAATATGAATAGATTTCCTTGCTAATTGTTTTGATTTGTGCATGTACATGTTCATCTCTCGCTAATTTCACAAATTTTAAAAACTAATTCTTATACAGATTAACGCAGACCTTATTAATTTGCATAGCCAAGGAAAAAACATAGTATGCTTTGATAAAATTATATATATATATATATATATGTATAATATTTTAAATAGCAATTTTTAGTATTAATAATCTATAGACACTATTCTCTCAATGCTCTATCAAGATCTGCAATAAGGTCTTCAACGTTTTCAATACCAACACTTACTCTTAATAAAGTTTTTCTCGCATGTGGATCAGTAACTGCTCTCCACTCAATTAGAGATTCGACACCACCTAAAGAAGTTGCATGTTGAAAGTATTTAAGTTTTGAAGGTAAGGATTTAGCCTTTTCTTCATCATCAAGTTCAATACTGAATACAGGAGAATGACCTCCAACCATTTGTGTAGCAACGAAATCATCCTTTTGTAATGAGGAGTGATGGATCGCTTTTAATGACTTGTAAGAGTCTTGGTGGTCATGCAAGTATGTAACAAGTTTAGTTGCACTTTCACTCTGTTGCTTAATTCTAAGTTCATAGGTTCTCAAACTTCTTAATAGTAAATAAGCTTCTAAATTAGCGATATTGGTACCTAAGACTATTCTATCCTTTGCCAACTGAACCTTAGTGTTATGATCTCTGGTAATCAAGGCACCAGCAAGTAAATCTGAGTGACCACCGAAGTACTTAGTTGCAGAATGCATAATCATGTCAACTCCGAAATCAAATGGGTAAGATAAAGGAGGAGGTGCAAAAGTGGCATCAACTAAAGTGTAAGCGCCAATTTCCTTTGCCTTAGAAACATAATAATTGATATCATGAACAAGTGAGTAAGGATTCTCTGGCGTTTCAATGTGAATTAAATCACCTTTTGAAAGTTGATCTAATTGATCTAGATTAACAACTTTAATGTTGAAATTTCTGTTCAACAAGTTTAAAATACCATGGCAACCATGATATCCATCACCAATTGCGACTACTTTGGGATTGAAATGCATGATTGCGGCAAAGAAAGCACTTAATCCTGAATTATATACAACAGCTTCACCACCATTCAAGTCACTTAAAATAGCTTCAACACGTGTAGAATTTGGATGACCAAGTCTAGAGTAGATTGGTGTAGCAACTGAAGGATCCCAATCGTCATTGAGGTAGTCCGATGCTGGAACAATATTTGCAGGGTCATCTGGATAACGGAAAGTAGTTGTCACGTTAATTGGTGGGACGACATCTTGAACCCTATTCAAGGATTGATCAGCATGAATTGCAGATGTACTAATGCCTGGCATTTTCAATTACTTGTATTGCAGAACAGATTCTAGAAATGAAATTATTACTTCTGAATATATTGAGAAAATCAGCGGGAAAGTACTAAATTTTATACTCAGACAGAGGGGGTGTGGAAATGTCCGGGATCTATAAAGATTGGTTGGGCGTATTGTCAGTAAAGCCTTGAATAGATACGCCAGGGATCTCTTATTAGGCTGGACTAGAATAGGATGTTGCAAATCCCCATAAACAAGGGGCAACATTAGCCCACAGACAATACCAACCAAGGAATCTCGTTTGGCCCGAGAGAACTGGACTGGAGCCACAGTTACAAATTGGTAGCTCGCAGCCTCCACTTTCTTTTTTCGGGAAATCGCTTTGAAAATTACCCGAGACTTGAGCAATTTACCCGAGCTTGCAGAAAAAAAAAATTATCTTGACTATTGCAAATTCCGATTCATTCTGAAAATTTTATCTACTTTGATTCAAAATATCACTGACGTTGCTTAGCACC
Source organism: Pichia pseudocactophila (assembly GCA_039700735.1). Taxonomy (NCBI): domain Eukaryota; kingdom Fungi; phylum Ascomycota; class Pichiomycetes; order Pichiales; family Pichiaceae; genus Pichia; species Pichia pseudocactophila. Next base: position 23,069 of record JBBJZV010000049.1, read on the forward strand.
GGTATGGCTAGAAATCAACAGAAGAAGGGAAAATCTTCATTTAAGAAGGGAAAGGACTTGAAAAGATCCATTGATTCTAGGTTTAATTTCAAAGACGCAGTCCTTGATGCAAGCAAATTCCTTAACAAAAATGGAAAGTCAAATGAAGAAATTGAGGATGATGACAGTGATGACTTTCAATTTGATGATGAAGAATTAGATTCAGATGGTGCATTAGGAAGTGGAGATGATTTGGATGATTACACAATGAAGAAATCCACCCCTAATTTGAACTTAAATGAATTTGGTGAAGAAGAAGATGGTTGGGAGAGTGTCGATGAAGGAGAGCTAATCACTCTTTCAGAAATGTGGGATAGAGATGAAAACAATCGGAAGCATGTTAATGTAAATGAGTCCGAATCCAAGGATCACGAGTTAGTGTTCAATGACGATGATAGTGACGAAGCTTCAGAAAGTGATTCAGAAGAAGACAATAGCGATGATGAGAGTAGTAGTGATAGCAGTGAAGATGAAGATGAAGATCCTTTCGATGAAATGAATTTATCTGATGAAGAAGCACAGTTAAAAACGGTTATGAAATCTCTTAAACCGATATCAAAAGAAGTCAAATCAAAAAAGACATTAATAAATGACAAACTGAATGAAAACGAGTTTCTTTTACCAAATCAGGGCGATTCCCTTGGATTTGATGATATGATTGATGACTTAGATGAAGAGGATGTTGAAATTGGAAAAAATGAAGATCTAATTCGTGATATTGCTAAGAATAATAGGAAACTAAAAGAATTGGCTGAAAATAATGAATTAGACGAAGATGACAAAGTTGCACTTAACAACAACGAAAATACTGCATTTTCTATTCCTTTACCATTAAGCGTTCAAAAACGTCATGAACGTCGTGCTGCGTACGAAATTCAAAAAGATCAAGTCAATCGCTGGAAAGAGATTATAGCTCAGAATAGGGATAAGGAAGTATTAAAGTTTGTACCTGAAAAAGTTGAACTTGATAAAAATTCAGCTTTTAAAACAGACAGTGATATAGCTATCAATGACTTTGAAAATAAATTAGATGCAATTATAAATGAAAGTAATTTAGAGTCAAAGAAGACAGAAGATTTATTTGAAAATATTGAAACGGCTAAATTATCAAAGGCTGAAATGATAAAACGTACCAATGAATTGAGACTGATGAGAGAATTGATGTATAGAGGAATGAAAGATTCAAAACGTTTGAAGAAAATCAAATCTAAAGCATACAGAAGACAACTAAGGAAAGATAAGCAGAAGGAACAAATGTTGATTTCTCAATCTAATTTGCAGGAAGGTATTGACGATAGTGATGATGAAGATGATGAAATGTATCAACGTGCAAAAGAAAGAATGACTTTAAAACATAAAAATACTTCTGCGTGGGCAAAGAAAATGATTAAGTCCGGTATGTCCAAAGATAAAGCAAATAGAGAGGAACTTGAAGAAATGATGAGACAAAGTGATACGCTTAAATTGAAACAATTAGGTAAAAAAAGTGGTTATGAAAGTAGTGATGATGAAAGAAATTTGAGTGATCTTGAACATGACATTGAGAAAGCTGAAAAAATTGACCATGAAAAGCTTGCTAAAGTTGGTAAAGGTGTTCTTGCGATGGATTTTATGAAGAATGCTGAAGAAAAAGAAAGACTTATAAAATTGAAAGAGATTGAAGATTTGAGAAGACATGTCAATAATGAATACAATGACCAAGATACATTTGAAAATGATGAAGTTTCTGGTGTCAATGTAACTCTAAATTCTGGTAGAAGGTTATATACACCATCTGCCGTTGTTGCTGCAGAAGAGTCTAGAAAGATTGATGAAAAACTTCTGGAAGAACTAGACGAAGAAGATAGCAGACTTCTTAAAAATAGATTAACTGTCAAAGAGAGGGATAATATCAAAATTGTAGATGAAAAGGTAAGAAAAGAAAAAAGTGTTAACGAATCAAATGATGAAGAAAATGATGAGTCTAACCCTTGGTTTAATGATAATGAATCTAGTGATGATGGAAGTAAACAGCAATCGAAAAGATCTACAAAGATAAAGGTAATGGATTCATCATCTTCTAAAATGGATAAAGCGGAAGCTAAAATTGCTAAGAACTTGTCAAAAAGAAAAGTCGATAACAAAGATGATTACGAAATTACAACGGTCAAAATTGAAAACAAGGAAACCTTAGAGATTGTTGATCCGAAGGGGGGGTCCAATAAAGTTTCAACACATTCCGATGAAGAAGAGTATGAAAGTGATGGTAATCATGAAGACGATAATCGTATGTTTAAACAAACTAATTTGATCAAAGAAGCATTTGCAGGTGATGATATTTTGATAGAGGAATTTGAAAATGAAAAACGTGCAATTGAAGAAGATGAAGGTGATAAGGTTGTAAATCTGTCTGTTCCAGGCTGGGGTTCATGGGCAGGTGTAGATGATGATGACAGTAGTTGGGGCGTTCCTAAAAATAATAAGAAGAGGAAAATTGTCAAAACAATTCAAGGGGTTGTGTCTAAGGATAAAAGATTAGATAAAGATAAGGCCAAAGTTATTATCAATGAACGTGTAAACAAAAGGAATACTAAGTATCAAGCAGATAAAATTCCTTATCCGTATAAAACTTGGGAAGAATATGAACGTTCCCTTAGGATCCCAATGGGTAAAGAATGGACAACTACACAGACTCATCAAAAACTCACAATTCCTAAGGTCATTACGAAGTTTGGATCAGTTATTGATCCATTGAAAGCGCCTTTCTCTGAATAAACAAATAATATGACATGTAATATTTCTTACTAGTTTTCTTAGATAAATATTTATTGGATTGAAAGTGAGAAAAACATTTGCATAGATGTATTTTTTTTCCCTTCAATCTACAATACTATGCAACTTTCAAGAACTAACAAAAATTTATCTATTGCCATCAACGGATTATTCGACCCATTAGAAAACAAGGAAAATACTGAACAATATCAGACTTTATTGAGGAACAAATCTAGCTTTGTAAGTTTGATATCCAAAGATGATTTTGTTTCTACAAATTTGGTTGCATCAACAAAGAAAATCTATAAGAATGTTTTGGAATATATCTACTGTAAATTTAAAGCATGGGTAGCAAGCTTTTATGAGACACAAGATGATTATTTTATGACAGCTAGAGAGTTGGCTGTATTCGAGCGGGATATTTTTGGGAACGCTTACGACGTGGTTGGAACCGAAGAGGAATATGATATTGATAATATTGTTTTATAAGAACTTCTCATTGATAAAAATAGTTTCGTATTCTAATGCTTTCGATGCGTTTTTAACCGGCTTGCAAGTATCACGAAAGACGCGAGTTAGACAGTCAGTAATTTTGAAATATTTATGTGTTCATGCATGTAATTGTTTGTGTTATAAGATTGGTATGATGATAAAATAAAAATGACAGTCGTTCCAATCACTTTTGAAGACATTCATAATTACCTTGTTGAAGAGGAAAGAATTGTTTGCAAGTCCATTAAATTTGATGATTCTTTGAAAAAACTTCTCAAAAAAAATGGTATAAAACTAAAAGATAACGAGTTGAAAAATATACTAGATGCGATCAATAAGAAAATGAAAAGAAAATATCGTATTGGCTTATTTTTAAAGCAGACGAGGTTTCAAGCAATAAAACAAGTTATTGAGCTCGAAAGAGAGAATAGAGCAAACCAAGTTGAAAAACTAAATGACGTCAACAATATACTTGATATTATTAGTGATGATTTGAAAAAAGCTACAGGTAATAATAATGAAATTTTCGACCTTCTTAACTTTGTAGAAGAGCTTCCAGATTCTAATCTCGTGAATACTAATGATGTAGAATTGATTGCAATGTTTGACGATGTACGAGAGAAACTTTTGCGAAATATTAAAAAATATAAGAAATTAAACAAAGATGTCAAAGCACTTGGGCGTATTGAAGAAAAATTAAAATCACGAAAATCTTTGATAGAAGATCAACCTGAAGATGTAGACAATGAGATTAAACAGGAAATTGAACGTATGAGATATCTTTTAGCATTAAATCAATAGTAAAATAATTATTAATATAATCAGAAGATTTTGAAGTTTTTAGCTCAGTTTATACAAATGTAAAAAAATTTAGAAATTGATACAATAGTATGTTTTAAATTAACACATTTAATCAAATAAACCGAAACCCATGTCATCATCGGATTCTTCCTTTTCTTCAACTACTTCCTCAGCAGCTTCTTCAGAAGCACCTGCTGCTGCACCGGAAGATGCAGCACCTGCGGAAGCAGAACCAGCAGAGATGGAAGCTAACTTGGTTGCACCTTCAGCAATCAATTCATCAACAGACTTACCTTCTAAAGAAGATAATAATAAGTCAATGTGAGATTGTTCAACTTCAGAACCAACAGATTCTAAAAGGGTCTTGATGTCAGAAGCAGATGGAGATGCGTTACCACCTTGTTGTAATAATAAGTATGCAGCTAAGTACTTCATTGTTTGTTATAGAATAATCACGTTTAAGCCAAAATGAGCAGACTATCCCTTGGATTAAAAAAAACGAAAGAAACACTAACCAAAGAGTGAAAGAATCTTCAAGAAGTGAAATTTCCACCATTCAAAAAATTCTCATGAGCGAGAGCGAAACAAATTCGAACGAATCGACCGTAGTCTCAGTCTCAAATTTGCAGGCAAATTCTTTCCATAGTGGAGAAAGAATAGTGAAATTTCGGCGGCTTAGCGTTATGCGAGGGTTTTGGGAAACAATCGAAAGCAGAGGAAAGACGTCGCAACCCCCCGTGCACGCACGTGATTGGGCGCGCTTAATTGACATGGGATTGCCTGTTTGGGACAGATTCGATTTTTCAGTAGATTCAATTGAAAGTACAGAGAAGTAACTCGTTTCCAATCACTTTACACGTTGGTCATTATCACATTGGATCTTGATGGTTTAGTATCATTTTGAATTGAATGGAAGAATCGTCAGGGGAGAAAATTAGCTTTTGGAGACAATCCTTAAATGAGGTATGTGTCGGATCTGTTGCCGGAGCTGCTGGTAAGATTGTGGAATATCCGTTTGATACAATCAAAGTAAGATTGCAATATTCTCAGTCATTACCACATCCTCTCTACAATTCAGCAATGGATGCTGTGACAAAGACATATAAGAATGAAGGGTTGGTTAATGGATTTTATAAAGGAATAAAAGCTCCAATGGTTGGTGCTGCAATGGAAGCAGCTTGTTTATTTTTCAGTTATAACTTAGCACAGGATCTTATAAAGCTTCTACAAGGAAAAAGTTTGCGTGATGAATTGAATATGAGTGGGAAATTAGTTTGTGGTGCAATTAGTGGTATTTGTACATCTTTCATTTTAACACCAATTGAACTTCTCAAATGTAAGTTTCAAGTGGAGAATTTGAAAAGTATAAACAACCTAAATAAAACACATTCAATCATTGCGATTGCAAAGAAATTGTATCAACAAGATGGTATTAAAAGTTTATTCAAAGGACAAATGGCAACTCTTGTTCGAGAATGTGGTGGGTCAATGGCATGGTTTGGTAACTACGAGTTTGTCTTGCATTACTTTTCTAATAAATCAAATGATCCTAAAAATTATAAACCCAAAATATACGAATTAATGCTAGCAGGAGCATCCGCTGGTATCGGATATAACTGTACACTTTTCCCCGTTGATACCGTTAAATCTATTATGCAAGCCAATGATAAACTAGGATTGACATTTTTAGGGATTGCTAAACAAGTTTTTAAAAGAAACGGAATACGAGGCTTCTATTCTGGAATGGGGGTAACAATGATAAAGACGATTCCTACTTCAGCTTTGATGTTTATTGTATATGAAAAACTAAAAGAAATTATTTGCTAACAACAAATCAATTGTGTATTAGAATAGAAATTTATAGATTATGAAAAAAAAAAATGATTGAATCACCTTGTTTTACGATTACAATGGTTAACAAGTACATTAGCTAATGTCATCATTTCTTCCTTAAAATAGAAAATCAATCCTGCACTCAAAACGCTTTGTAATAACTTTGCATTCATACCACGGTAAAGGGAAGCGATACCTTCTTTCCTCATAATGTCAAATATAACAAGAAGACTGTTTGCATTCTTAGGCGTCATGTTCAAATGCATCCTTGAACGGATAGTATAATATGGATAGGTAACAAGAATCGCAACAAGTTTACCAAATGATCCAAGTAAAAGAGCTTCCGTAGAGGAGATATTTTTCCGCTGAAGTTTAGCAATCATATTTTTTAGTTGTTCAAAAACAGTAAACTGGATCATAGGTGAAGTTACTAGAATAAGAGCTGGGCCAATTCCGGAAAATAAGCCGCTTATCCCTTCATTTTTGCAAATATCATACATAACTTCCAAAGTTGAGACACCTTTGTTTTCTTCAGAATCTTCATTAACTTTAGAAGCTATGACAGTCATTCGAGTATTTGCTACCCAGATCGGATTGGTTATAATTCTAGATACCACACCGGCAGTAAACCCTGTAATTAGACTTTGTTTAACGTTTAAACCACTATTCCTGATATTGTATGCTCTGAAGTAGTTACTAACTAAGCTATAAACATAATAGTAACTAAAATTCACAGCAACAATTCCAATCAAAGCAGATTCCAAGCCAGAATAGTACTTTTTCGAATTTTGAACTAAAAATATAATTCGAAAAAATAACTTCTTTAAAACAGTTTTAATTTTTTTCAGTGAATCTTTAGCATCTTTTATTTCAATACTTTTCGAATCTGTTGTTTCTTCTGGTTTGGTTGCTTCTATATTATCCGAGGCTTGGGCAGTTGTGCTTAACGTAACTAAAGGGTACGTCACTGCCATTGAAACAAGCCCAGAAAGACCACCAGATATCGCATGTAAAATATTCTTTTCAGACATTGTAGCTGTTAGTAAAACATAAACGTTTCTAATAAGAACTTAAACTGTTTATTATCATAAAAAGACTGATATCGATAAGACTACATTATCAAAATCTCTCAAATTCTATAGAATTGAAAAACTCGTGCAACAAAAACTCAGTCGCGTTGAATTTAGATTATATATAATAGGAGGTGATTGATCATCCTTGATTACTTTACTTCTACTTAATAAGCTTAATCAAATTATAAACAATGGTAGAAGCATCAACGGTTCCTCCTTTAAAGAAATTTTGGAAGCAAGCTACATTTTTGTGTGCAATAGCAGTTTTAGCAGCTTATTCTGTCAAACAAAATGTGACAATACGTCGTAAACAGCAATTTGTGAAAGAAGCGTCATCTTATGACTCATTAATGCAAGATAGAGTTAGGGAAAGATCAGGTGATTCCATTTCTACCGTGAAGCCAGGTTTCCCTATTGATGATGGTATTGAAAGGTACAAGAGAAAAAGTGAATACGAAGGCGCAGGTGTAAGTGTCAGATCTAGAAGAACAGGTGATAAGTTTACATGGTCACATTTTTTCACTGATTACACAAAAGAGAATGAAAACGATCCTAAGAAATAAATCAATAATCAAATAATGCCTGTTAATAGATCTTGACTATATAACTTAATTTTGAGAGTAGAGCACAAAAGGTTCTTGTGTTATTATTTAAACAGTGAAAATTATATATAGTTACAATACTAATACATCAAGTATTAGTCAAAAAAAAAGTGGCACCTTACTGCGGACTTATTTGTCGTTAGATGCAAAATAATCAGCCATTTCTTGGTCTAATTCTTCAATGGTTTTCTTCTTTTTTGGTTGTTTCTTTGGTGCAGCATTTCTAACCTTCGCAGCAACTCTTGCAGGTTTGATTGGTTTAGCCTTAGGAACAGCTCTAGTGTTTTTAAAATTATTAGCTTTATTATTTTGAGCGTTAGGCTGGATTCTTGCAGCAAGGGGAACCTTTGTAGTATCGACAATTAATTCAAGTCTTAAAGTAGAACGACCATTATCAATTGGGGAATTGTGATACTTTTGAACCGCTTTATGTGCTGCAGCTGCATTCTTAAAAATAACCGTTGCAACACCTGTAGACTTTCCTTGAGCATTAAAAGAAAGAATAACCTTGGCAACACCGCCAATTGATTGATTGAAGAATTCCTATAATAATGAAAGTTTAGAGTTAGTATTTATGTTATGGACATATTGAGATCTCCAATACACTTTAACAAGACTGAAAATTGTGAAAATTGTGAAAAATGATAAATGATAAATATGGTGATAAGTGAGATTCACATCCATGAATTTGCACATATTGTGTTAGGTCACAATCACAACAGTTAATAAAAGATCTATTATCAAGTATTCCAAATCCCTCAACTAAAACAATATTTTAATTAACTCAATAATAGATAGCAAGTTCCACAACTTACTATAACCAGGAATTCAGAACATGAATAAACGTGTCCATCAAAAATTTGGTAATCTAAAGGTCTGTCATGATATTGTGATCATCAAGAACTGTACAAAATTGCAAACTCAAAATTAAGAAACAAGTAATGTTTCAAAACGAAGTCGGATGAGCTAAAGATGGCAAGTGTATCTCTAGCTATGTTCCATATCTATAGCTATGTTCCATACAATTCGAAAAATAAACCTTCAACAATATTTCAACAACTTCAAGTCAAGAAAGAGAACATTGAAACAATGCTTGGAAAAAAAAAAAGAGAGAATTAACATACTCTAATCGCATCTTGGTTAATGTCTCTAGGTAAACCCGAAACAATCACCTTTGTTGCAACATCGAGAGATGCAGCACGAATAGCCTTTGCATTAACATTCAACTTGGCCTTTGTTGCAGCAGCAACCTTTCTAGATGCAGCAGGTCCTGTTGGTCTTGGTCTATTTGCAAAAACGCGTGGTTTGTTCACAGTCTTCTTGGAAGTTACTTGCACTTTCTTACCCACCTTAACGGTACGCTTTTGAGGCTTTGTCTTTGGGGTATTTTGGGAAATGATGGCGTCTAGAGATTGTTCCAACGCAGACATGATCTTTTTAATGAGGGACTTGGAAGAATCGGTTTGATTGTGCGTAAATCGACAACAAGAAGGATAGGCTAAACGCCACCTAAGAGCAACCTAAGAACAACGTTTAGGAAATTTGGAGATTGCTCAACACGAGCCAAAGTAAATTTAGTAGAATTGGTCCACCGGGTAAATTGTGGAACAACAGAATTTGTGTCGCGAAAAACGTTTCAGACTGATGCATCAATATATATTATGGATCAGCTGCAGACTGCATTAAGCGATCGTCAGGATTCAAGTACTAAGTTTTCGGTGTTCCAATTAGAGCAGAACAAACTTCAGCTTCCAGTATTTTTCGAGAAACCAAACACTTTCGAGTAACACACTTTGATGGAATAAAAGTGAAAAGTCTTGATGTTACCTGTTGTCCATTATTTATTTGTTACTGAAAAAGAAGGTTTATCAGCTATAGAAATTAAAAAATGCTGCACTGAATCCGTGTTGAATGTTGGTGATCAGTTGAACTCGTTGCTAGATTTGATATTTCCGTCTAATATCTATAGATTCCCACAGGAAGAACATTCAACTATTGTTCCGCTATATCTTAATACAGATAATAATGCACTAATGCCAATCAGGGATCTTGCCGGTATTGATAACGTAAAATTGACACCGTGCTATTTATTCACAAAATCGATCTCAATCGGAAATAAGGTTATCGGTGTGTCGATTGTAACCACATTAACGATATTTCAGGTTCTTAGTCCTCTTTTGACATATTTGCTTCAAGAATTAAAAGATTCCAGATATGATCTGAAATCTATAGAGGTGGTATATAAAAACTTAAACAATTCTAAATTAGACGTGTTAATGACTCAATTTGAACATTTGAATAGAGCGTCAAGATTTGCAATAGTTCGATTACAGCCTGATTTTTCATCAAATGAATCATTGTCTCTTCCTGAAGAGTTACAACATGTATTTCGGGATCATGGAAATTTTTATAAAACAACAATTGATGTACAAGAAGATTCAATTTTTGAATTCCCTATTCAGGTTGCTAAATCTGCAATAGTAGCATCACCTTTGTCAATGTTTGGTATTGATTTACAAAGAAGTTCATTTATTAAAGGGTTACTCAAATCATTGAAAGATACTAAAGTTAATTGTGTCAATTTAAATCCTATTGTTCCATATCGAGATATAAAGCCAATCCATGTTCTTTTAAACTCTTTGATACTACATAAAAAAATTGGTATTTTTTCTGATGGGAAACCATACGCTGTTTTAGGTAACTTTGCCCAAACATTGTACCTAATATTCAATGCAGTATTCAGTACTTCTTCACTATCCTTTTATCCAAACATTGACTATGAACATATCGACATGATTAGAGGTGAAAAGTCTGTTTTGATTGGTACTTCTGATTCTCGTTTAATATCTGAATTTGAATTTGATGTTATATTTCATATGGATGACGATGTACTTTTGGTTAAAGAGTCTAACACTTCAAACTTAGTTTCATTTGTTAATGAAGAAACATCAACTGACTACGTTTCTGATGGAAAAAGTAAAAAGGAACAGTTGTCAAATTGGCAGATATCTTACTTCCCAAAAATTATAAAGGATAAAGATTACCCTGATGCATTTTTATTATCTGAATATTATAATGTGGAAGAAAAATTCGAATTTCCTGTGAAAAAATCGTGCACTCCAGAAATAGATCGTAAATTAGATGATCAGCTAGAGCAGTTGATGGACAATCATCATGATGATCAAACACTCTTTATTGCCATTACAAATTATCTGCGGGAACTTTCTAGTAAAGTTTTACCTGCGTTTTATCATTTTATTACGGTCTCTCAACTGAAAGATCATAGACAAAACTTAGTTGCTGAAAATTGGGCAATTACAAGAGAAGATCTTGAGCATCAAATTATCAATTATCTTCAAATAAACCATATCGTTCAACCATTCCCACTTGATTATCCATTTGATGCAAAAATTTCCTTTTTAGAAGATCCAGATGTTTTTAACTTCTATCTAAAGATAGTAGATTCGAATACAGCTTTGTTGGAATTGGCTATTATGTTTAATTCCGATGCTTTTACACACTCTAACACCATTCCCGGGTTTTTATTTAGTTGGGAAACTGATCAGGGGAGTGTCGATATACGACTTGATACACATTATTTGGTAACTTTACTTGATAAGTTAATTGATGAATCTTCTAATGAAACATGGAGTCTGAACAAGCACTCGTTGTTGCAACTTTACAAAGCTGTTAACGCCATTTTGAAAACACACGGAACAGGAGTAGATGGCTTTACAGATGTTTTGATGGATTTATTCATTGAAGAGATGAGTGACAAATCTGGCTCTAAATTTTCATTGATAAATGGTAGAAAAAACTCTTTGAATGTTGATATATTGGAGAAGATTGGAAAATTAGGAAAAAAAAGGTTTGGTAAATTGGTGATGATTGCTTCATTATATATTTCAACCAATGGCCCACAAGATCTCGTCCAGACTAAAAAAGGTTTACGTCGAAGAGACCTTTTAATGGTAGAATTCAAGCGATTTTTGAGTACTATACTAAATGATACTTTTTTTAAGGAATATGTTTTTGCAGAATTAGATGACTATGTTAAACTTATGGTCAATGACTTTATTGATTATCATATGTAAAGCGTCAAGATTATAGAATTTATAGAATACAATGTCATTCAAATATTTGGTGTAGTAAGAATTATTGTATGTTTACTGATTAGTTACCAACCATTTTATGGAATCTCCATGGAACATCAAGTTTGTCTAGCTTAACTTCAATTAAGCGTGGAACATTGACAATATTTCCAAATGTTTCTAATGCAGAATCAAGTTCTTGAGGGGTTTGTACCTTAATTGCTTTGGCATTGGTGGAGCCAAAAGTTTGAAAAATTTGTGTCCATTTCCAATCGGGTCTGATATCATTATATTCTCTTTCTGGACCCTTAATAATCCGTTCAACAGTATAACCATTATTATTCAAAATAATAACTAAAGGCTTTACTACACTTGCCCTATTAAAGTTACTAAGTTCTTGAATAGTCATTTGAGCAGCACCATCACCTTCAATAAGGATAAGTCTAGAATCCTTCTTAAGTTCCGACAAGGCAACAGAAACTCCAAAGGAACAAGGTAATGCCATTCCAATGGAAAGATAGTAGTGTTGACCAACAACCTTTGTTTGCGAAGGCATCTTTATATCTGGTAAACCGAACATGGTGGAGCATGTTTCAGTAACAATAACGTCATTTGGTTTAAAAAATGTTTCTAGTTTTTCAAGTAACAAGGTCTGGGAAATTGGTGTGTTGGAAGGAATTTGTTCAATTCCAATATTGATTTCTGGGATCTTAAATGATGGAATATTTTCACAAGAAGAAAGCTTGTTTAATAAAGCTGGAATTATATCTTGAAATGAAATATTTTCAAAAACTTGAGAACCAACCTTTATATATTCTGGATTAAACAAAACTATTGCTTCCTTATTCATATCTTGGTAAAGAGTCCAGTGACCAGAATTAATCTCATTGTAGTAATCACCAAAGTGAAGTAAACAATCAGTATTTTTTGCGTAAGCTTTTACCATTTTGTTTGATTCTTCACCGTTAAAATCTCCAATATAATGTGTATTGGACTCATTCAATAGTGACTTACCCATCAAAGAGTTTGAGCAGGGTAAACCTAATAGATCAACTATTTTTTGAACTTCAGAAGTCAAGCCATATCTGTCGGTTAGTACATCACATAAAGCCAATGGAGCTTTTGAATTCAAAACCTTTTCCATTACTAATTGTACAATAGAATCAATTCTTGCTTTTGGTGAAGATGGAAATCTCGCTTTCAATTCAGACCCTGAAATTGTCTTTAAATTTGACCCATCTATAATATTATTAACAATATCACATGGAATATATAAATAACCAGGCTTCTTTGTATTAATGATAGTTTTAAATAAATCATCAATGTCATTTGCTGCATTAGATAGATCTTCAGTCAATGATAAGATTTTACATGAAATTTTTGTTGCCATTTCTTCGTAAGCATAATGGTTGGTAGGATCAGTAGTTTTTAAACCATTGATCATGTGGTGATAATGTGCACCAACTTTTTTTGCAGCAGTTGGAGTCGTACCGACAATATGTAAAATAGGAACATGTTCAGCAAAAGAACCAGATACACCATTTGCTGCGCTCAATTCACCTACCCCTTGAGTTGTCAACAAAACACCAAATTTATCATGACCAATAACACGGGAGTAACCATCAGCAGCATATGCTGAATTCAATTCATTACAACAACCAACCCAATTTAAATTCGGAACAGAATATAAATGTTCAAGAAATGAGAGGTTGTAATCGCCAGGAACACCGAAAATATTATGAATATCTAATGATTCAATTCGACGAAATATGTACTCAGCCAAAGAAAGATTGTAAGTTTCAAAGAAAGTGTCGGAAGCAACAGGAGCCATTTGTATGTAATTGTTGAATGATTGTGTGTAAAGAGATTAAATAAGCAAAGAAATGATACAAGTAAAAGTAAGAAATAATCTACAAGTATATTTTGATGGAAGGTGGAGTAAGTTGGAATGATAGGCAGATTATAAATGTAGATTTTGGTTTCTACTCAAACAAACACACAGCCTTTAAGTCGCACAAGCGTGAATAGCTGGCTCCATGATAAACTCGATGTGCCCTCTAACCGTGAAGTACCAAAAACATGCTCCCGCAAAGGAAGCCTCGGTTAAAAATTTCTGGGAGGACAGAAGCTAGATCGTTCTTGCAGGGAGGCTCGGTTGGTTTTAGCGAGAGCAAAATTTTTGAAGCTCCGAGAAATGTGTTTTTCGCAATCCGGGCATCCCTCCAACGGTTAAGTAGCCGCTGGTTGCCGTGTATTGCCGCTGATTGCCGGACGGATTGCCGTCGGATTGCCGCCCTTTCCAGGGAGAATGCCCAACCGCTTGAAGTTGAATGCCATAACAATCTATCCAGTTGCAGCTATATCACAGATTCATTTCTTAAACTCAATGGTAACCGTTGCATCTGCTTTACTCATCTCATAGGTCGGTGGTGGCAATGCCATATTATATAGGAAACCATTACCACTAGGACTAAAATTAGTCATTCCAAGCAGAAAATCTGGAGTGGATGTGGTTAAAAATTCAATTCGTTTAGAAGATCCACTGCCATCACTGATCTTCCAGATAAATGTTAGCTGGACCATATTCTGCAGCCATCCTTCCATATTTCCTGTACACATAATTGTACTCTCTCCAAGTAGTTCCACTAAAGACAGGTTAAGATCATGATCTGCAGCTTCAACAAAAGATGTAATTTTAACTTCTTTCTCAAATAACTCGTCTTCTTTATTATAATCAAAGTCTTTAATATCAAAAAATAGATTTTTGAATTGAACTTTCAATATTGATTCGACTGAATTTTCTTTCATTAAAAAATGGTTATGTTGTAATGTAATGAAATTTCGACTTTCAACCTTCAATGACTCAATTTGAATTACTCCTAAACCTGTGCTTTGTCCATTAAAAACAAAATCAGTTGTTTGGTTTGAAGAAAGATCTACTGACTTTAAATCAGTTAGAAAACTTAAAGATAATTGACTGATGAAGGGTTTTTCAAGATCAAAAAACGATTCAACTTGAAATTTTAGAGATAATGGAATTGTCTTCGTATTCACAGAATAATTTTCGGTTTTGTAGTTGTCATCCCATAGCTTTCGAATAAATTTAGTTTTGCTATGACTTTTACTCATGGAATTGGGTATTAGGGCATTCTTATTTTCATCAAAGTAAAATTTTTTTAATTTATTTTTGAATAACTCATTTTTCTTGTATTCTAGAGTTTGAAGATATTTTGGAATCCTTGGATCTATTCCTGATTGAAATAGAATAATTTTTGAAGAATATTGATAACTTTTTGGCCTGTTAAAAAATTTGCCGACTTTGTAAACATCCACATACAATTCATATGTTATTCGAACTTCAGCATCAATATTTCCATAACTTTTGGTGGAGCTCGGTAGAAATACATCCAGCGGAAATGCAAAACTAAATTCAAATTCTAAATGTTCACCTGCATTGAAATTGTAAAAAGAATCATCATTCTTTATCCGTGAGTCATTATCATTGCACTCGTTACACTTTAATGGGACTTCTGTGCTTAAGTTGAAAAAGTCTATGTTTTGCTGTATAAGCCGCCTATTTACCATTGTTGTTTGTAAACCAACAAAACCTAAATCAGTGGCATAATAAGTCATCTGTGCCTTCCCCTGTATACCACAACAGATATGAGATATCTTTTTTATCGATTCATTAAAGTCAATTCTGATTGTACCTTTAACAGTGGGGTAAGCTGGAGAAAATTTATAACATGGAGGTGGTTCACGGATATCAATTTTTATATTAATTGGCTTTGCGAAAAACTTGCTCATTTATTTTAAAGTTATACAAAGGTACAAACAAATGGCTTTAAGAAAGGATATCAGTTTTATCAGCGGAAATAGATCAATATTAAAAGCCTCGCGCAAGCCACGCATAAAAAAATCAACATTTCAAGCTAATAATTTATGCATAGCGAAATGTTTCATTATTATTATAGTAATCTGCATAAAATTACTTCAGTTGTTGATACTTATATTATAATAGTATCAGCTAAAACAATCTCAGAAGCAACTAATTAATTGACAATTCGTCGTTACAAAAGATGAAACTATCTACTTTTGGAGTCGAGCATTTAAATATTTGTGAGATGTCAGGAAATTAAAATTAAACGTTCTTACAATACGAAATACACCGTCAATGCAATGTTATCCTTGTTGTATACCACATGTTCTTGTTAGCAACAGTGTTTGCATAACTGGGTAGTAACTAAATATATGAGCTGTTGCTCTATGAAGAGTCTTGCGGAACTTGTGTTAAAAAGCTTTTGACATGTGTTCGACTAAATGAGTTATGCATTTCATATCGACAATTAAATTCTTTTGTCGCAAATCAGTAGAGGCGGTTGGATTTATTTTGGCTTTCTTGCCATAAATATAAAAAAAACTTGCGATGTTGTCATTTTGTATTTATCGTCTTGAGATGAAATGAAAAAGGCTTTCCTTTTAATCCCGGTATTTTTTTTGTAGAACTAGTTTCATACCACTATATAGATTGATGCATTGGTCATCTGCATTCTTATTATCAAGTCGTAGTCCTATTTAATCCTTAAAAGAGAAATTTCCAAGCGTAAAAAAGTTTATAATTTTATCTGATAAACTAGGTTTTACAAATAATAAGGGAAGTAATCGAAGATCTCTGGACCTTTGTTTTTCTGACAGAATTAAACTAATACACTAGTCACCGTCATATGTAGTGATAAAATTTTATTTTCAACTTGTAATCTAAGAGTGAGTTGACCGTGTTGAATACCATGGGTTCTTTCTAGCAACTGTCTCTTTATATCAAGTGCCATAATTTATATGTATGATCTGTTACTTTACAAAGACTCTTACATAGTTCGTTATTCTCTCATGTTATAAAACTTTTCACATGTGTGCGCTAGATATTTTAGATCAACTTGATGAGCTACGCGTTTCATCTCAACAGACCGGACTATCACAATGAATGAAATATATTGTGCCATTCCTAAGACGATGAAGTGTGTATTTACTGAACCCGATTGTATAGCATATGAGACTGAAGCAGAGTTGCTTCGAATAAAGAATATTTCAATATCGGGAGACCTTCATCTACAAACCTAAAGGCCAAAACAGTTTTTTTCTGGTAGAATTAATTTTATATATATACTTTTTTTTGGTAGAATTAATATTATACAATCTTATAAAACTAATACGTTAGTCACCGTCCAATGACAAAGTCCAAAACCACGATGTAAACTTAAAACATCTGTACACCTCAGTTGGGCCAGCCAATTATATAGTAAGATCTCAAAAAGGCATCGCTTTTAAAAAAGCGTAAATCCCTCTGTAGCTCAGTTGGAAGAGCGCGAGACTGTAATGGTTTTCATTCTTAAACACTTAAGACATCTTGAGGTCTCTGGTTCGATCCCGGACGGAGGGAGTATTTTTTTAGTTTATTCGTTTTTGTTAAATTAATATAAAAATTTATTATAATTTAAAAAAAATTCAAGACAAAAAAAATTCAATTTGGAACATTTCGTGCAAAAAATTTTGTAACTCCATGCTAATCTTTTTCTTCAATTCCAGCATAGCAACCAAGCTAAAAAATGGAGACCCAGAAACTGGATCTTGCTTCTTTGAAAGATAAAGTTTCCAATGCAATCTCTTCCAAAAAGAAGGAAAGAGCTGAAAAAAGTAGTCTAAAAAATGTTAGGAGTAATGGAGCTTCAGTTGGTAATAGATCAGGACAACCTAAAACCAAGACCCATAACAATGAAAATCAGAAAGGAAGACCAAATGCAAATTCTGTATCCAAAAACAAAGATAAAATAGACGCTGACATTCTTCGGCGTGAAGCCTTAGAGTTAGGTGCAACAGAGGATGATGTAAAGTTAGTGGAAGATTTAAACGAAGAGGTGGATGAATTGAGTGAACAAGAGTTTGGTGATGATATCAATGCAAAAGAGTTGAATAAGCGTGAACTTAATGATTTTATGAAATCTATTGGTTTATCCAATTATAGTGTGGACAATATTGTTACCGACGAAGAAGATGATATCCCAGATTTGACTGAGGCAGATGTTATAACCCCCTCCGATGACTCTTCTATTGAACAGGAAGGTTCTTCTACTTCTGATGATTCAGACAGTTCAGAAGACTCAGATAGTTCGGAAGAACCAGAAAGTATTATCTCTGAGAAAGAAGCTCAGATTAAGGAGACCCGCATGTCCAACACTAACACTAAAATTGATGAAGTAGAGGTTGAAACAAAACTCAAGGTCTCTGACGAAATTACTAATCTTCAAACGGTTGTTTCAGATAGACTTGTAATAGAACCAAGAAGTGATTGGTACAATATCCCATTGGAACTATACAATTCTTCTGCTGACAGGTATATTAAGCAACAAGATGTAGATGAACTTTACAACAAAGCAAAGCGTTTACTCGATGAAGAAAACAAAATTTATGATGAAGAATTCAATAAATCATCTTCTCAAAAGCGATTCTTATCCCAGATTTTGACCGGAGGTACATTATCCGATAAGATTTCTGCTTTAACGTTACTTGTCCAGGAGGCACCTCTACATAACTTGAGAGCACTTGATAATTTATTTCATATGTGTCAGAAAAAGTCGAGAACTGCTGCAATGCAATGTGTTGATGCTGTTGTGGATTTGTTGGTAAACACTATTTTGCCAGGTGATCGTAAATTGAAGTTTTTCAAAAAACAACCTTTGAGCACTAATCTTTCAGATAAGCAGCTGATGCTAATGTACTTCGAAGATCATCTTAAAACACTATACTTTGAATTTATTACATTACTGGAAAAGCTATCGCATGATTCGATTCTTTATGTTAGAATGAAAGTTGTCAGTCACATGTTTTCTCTTTTGAAAGCTAAACCAGAACAGGAAGCGAATTTGTTGAGACTTGGTGTTAACAAATTAGGTGATATTGATAATAAAGTTGCATCTAAAACCTCCTATCAGATCCTTTTAGTTGAACAAGAACATCCTGCTATGAAGCAAATTATTTGCGAAGCTGTTATTGATGTTGTTTTTAGATCTAATAATGATCACCATGCACTCTACTACTCTATTAATACACTTAATCAAACAATTTTGACTAAAAAGGATGAAGCACTTGCAAACAAGCTAGTTGATGCATATTTTGCTCTTTTTGAAAAACTTTTGATCAAAACTGACGATGAAAATACCGGTACCCTAAAAGAATCTGAGCATCAAAAAGAAGGAAGAAGAAAACAGAAATTCAAAAGAGGTAAGAAAGGTGGTAAGTCAGTCAAGGTTGTCAAAGATGAGAAGGATATTGTAGAGGAAAAGAATTCCAAGATGTTTGCAGCAATTTTGAGTGGGTTAAATCGTGCATTTCCTTTTTCTAACTTTCCTATGAATATTTTTGAAAATCATTTAAACGTTCTATACAAGATTACACACAGTTTGAATTTCAATACATCTGTTCAAGCTTTAATTTTGATTCAAACGATCACTGCTAAATTTTCAGACATAAAACACAGAGATAGATACTACAAGACTTTGTATGAGTCCCTATGGGATGAGAGACTTCTAACTTCTTCTAAACAAGGAATTTACCTCAATTTATTATACAAATCATTGACTAATGATCAAAAGCCTGAAAGGGTTCTTGCATTTGTGAAAAGAATATCTCAAGTATGTTTACATTGGTTGAATATTGGTACAATTGCAGGTATGATCTTCCTTTTAATTCAACTAGAGAGAGAAATTCCACAGATTAGAAATTTGTTTTTGAATACACCCATGGATGATGAATTGAATCGAAAACTCGAGCAAGAAGAGGCCTTAGAAGAGATCCAATCAGTTTCAACAACTGGGGACCTTAATGAAGCTAGTTTCTATGATCCAAGGAAAAGAGATCCACAATTTGCCAATGCAGATAAATCATCATTGTGGGAAATCGAATATTTTTATAAGCACTATCATCCAACAGTTCAAACTTATGCTCAGAGCTTTTTAAATTTCGATGAGTTAAGCAAAACTGAAAGGAAAACGATCAACAAACCGGATCTTGGTTTATATACGTTATCACACTTTCTTGATAGATTTGTCTACAAGAAGTCAAAGGCTAAAGCAAACCTTAAGGGTTCTTCTATAATGCAACCACTCGGTGGAGCACACACTGGTAATTTGTTGGTTCGTGCTACAGGTATGGAAAGTAGTGACATACCTGCAAATACTGAAGATTGGTTATCGAAGAAAGCAAGTCAAATCAAGCCAGAAGACACCTTCTTCTATCAATATTTTAGCAACAAACAAGAGAAACTAATGCGTTCTAAATTTGATAAGGAGCTCAATCAAAAGGCAATGACGGATGAGTATGAAGAAACTTCCGATCTGGATGAAGATACTGTATGGAATGCTTTAGTTTCTAGCAATCCTAATATTGAGGGTGAGGAAGATGATGATCTAGATGATGAACTCTCCGAACTAGACATGTCTGATTTTTCGGACGATGATGACGAGGAGGAGGAGGAAGAAGAAGAAGAAGAGGAAGAAGAGGAAGAAGATGTCGAAGCAATTGAAGATGTAGACACCGATTTTGATGATGATAATCAGGAGGGATTGATTAGATTGAAAACTATAGAAAATCTTGAAGGACAAGAAGAAGAAGAAGAAGTGGAAGTCCCCGCTGACTATACTAAAGAAAGTTATTCATCAGAAGATGACGATGTTAGAGCTTTGTTGGAGAATGAAGGAAGTGATGTTAGTGATAGCTCAATGGACAGTGACGAGGTTTCAACAAAAACAAAAAATAAAAGAAAAGCTGCAGTAATTACTGATACAAAAAACAAAAAGATCAAACTATCTGATTTACCTACATTTGCATCTGCAGATGATTATGCTCAATATTTGGAATCCTCCGATGAAGAGTAGTTTAGCGATTATGCAGTTAAAAAACTATTCTCAGCACTATCATTAGAACATTGTATGTATTAATTTGTACTTTTAAATTTAAAGATGGCTACGCGCTCCGAAAGATAAACAAAAGATTTTGACGCGTCTGGTCGAGACCCAGACTCCTTCTCTCGACGTCAGGCCAGTGATGCGAAAAGGTATCTTAATCTGAAGGTTTTATTCAAACACATACTTCTAATCAGCCAAAGTATATATCCAACATTGAATTGCTAAAAACACACTAGAATGTCTGAAAACGACGGTAAACTCATGAAAGAAACCAATGACAGCACTTTCTGCACTTTACCTTTACAGAGTTACAATGCTGAACAAGAAAGGGATGATTACAATTCTGATGCTACCGTTGAAGAGGAAACTAGTTTCACTAATAATTGTTTTCATAATACAGATAAACGAATTCCTTTTAAGAGGGAATTGTTGCTTTCACCAGAAACGCCTACAAAAAGAGTTAGATTGAATACTCAGTGGCCGGATAATGTTCAAAAAGCGTTTGAAGAAGCGATTGCTTTGATTCCGAAAAAGACATTGAAGAATATCAAAGTCAACGGAATTACTCAGGGAAGAAATCAGTATATCAGCATGTACATACAGTATAAAACAGGTATTTACAGAACACCCAAGCAAGTTTCATCTCATATCCAGGGTTTATGTTCAGCCAAACGTGTATACCCTATGAAAAAGCTCTTGATTGAGGGACCAGGCGAAAGTGAACAGATAATTGAAAATTTTAGTCAGTTATTTTCCAAAATAATGCAACAGCAACATGCTACTTCATGTATTGAACCCAACAGCTACGATAATTCAAATAATAGTCGATCTACTTTGACTTTTCAGGCTCCCTCAACAACCTTTTTTTCACAAGAAAATTGTGTTGATTTTAAAAAAATAGACATGTGCTATGTTAACTTAAATGTACTGAAAGATTCGCATGTGTTCTTGAAAACAAATGATCTAAGATATGGGAAAGTTAAAGAGATTAACATGGAATGTGTTCATTTACTAAGAAAGTATCCTGATTTATCTCACGAACTAGGTATATCCCCTACTACTTTGACTTCCACCAAACCAGATTTTCCTCTTGTGACAGTTGATGCTCCATTTTTAATACCTTCGCTTGATAGAGATTTGAGTTCAGGAAATTACAACTTTAGAGCAAAATTCACTGTGACTGGCATGCCAAAGAATACCTCTTATAAAATTGCAACTGTTGTTATGGTAGGCAGAACAATTATAGAAGCTCAGGTCAATCAGCTAAATTATTCAGCTAGTAAAAGTAAGACCGAGCACACATTTAGCATCGATATTGCCAGCAACTACTGGAAATCATTTTTTTTAAGGAAACAACAACATCGATGTATTAGTGAAATTTCTGACATAGAATCTAATGTAAACCAAACCACAATATACCACTATATAGTGGACTCTAGCTTTCCAATTGATCACAAATTCTATACAAACACGTTGGAATCTTCAAAGGTAAAATGTTTATTAATTTGGAACTTTAAAGCTTCAAATCATTTTGAAAATGAACAATTAGAAATCTCTAAGATAAAGAGAATTGTGAATACAAGATCACCACAAAACCTTTCAAATATGGGAACTTCACATGTAACATTTAAGTTATCTACTCCGCTTTCAATAATTGCCGAGCAACGTCATAATAGTGCCAAATCATTTCCTATGTTAAGCCCATCTTTTTCAACGGAATCTCCTCTGAGTTCTAGACATTTAAAATTTATAAACAGGCAAGATTTTGGTCTTCAAAGTTTGATAACACCACCGCATACTGCTTTTCCTTGTACTAATTTAAACGAAGGAAACATTTCTGGATCTCATCCAGTCTTATTTAATGATGAGCAACAGGAAGGAGCTAATCATCATTTTGTTCCTCATGATATTTTTAATAACATTCCGCAAATTAAGACGTCTGAGGATGATGCTACAACAGAAAAGGAGAAATTCTGTACTGACGACATCTTAGATCCAACCTCAGAGGATTATAGAAATATTTTCTCTAGTCCTAATTTACAGATGTATGATTTTTTATAGACCACAAATACACTAGATACCCTTTATATTATACATTATATATATATATATGCTATTAACATTAAATACTTGACCACATTGACTTTGTGAAGGAATCTATTTGATCTATAGATTCATTTATTTTTTCCAATCCCTCCAAGATATCGTTCTTTCGTTCTTCCATTAGCTTGAAACCCTCGTTGTTGTTAATATCAAAAACACTGTTCATTCTTCTCGTCTCTTTGTCTTCCATGTCTGAGGTGAAAACGCTTACATTTGTTTGTATCATACTTGGAGAGCCCATAAGTGGTACAGATTGTATATCCGATACAAACACATCTTCTTGTTTCTCATGAGTGTCGATGTTATCCCATATCTTGAAAAATTCGTCAAATGAGTTTTCACTCAACTTTACCATATCACGGAGAAGTTTAAGTTGGGATATCTTCAAAGTTTCCAAATTCTTAGTGTAGTCTGGAGAAAAGAAATTTAATTTCTGCAATTTGGAAACTTCATTGATTATTTGTAAGTCTCTATACCGTCGCTCATTCTGTGCAGCATTAGTCCAAGAAGTCTTTAATTTATCACCAGGTTTTGATTTTAAATTATTTGTATAATCATAACTATAGCTATCGTTGAATTCTTTATTTTCATTGAATTCGTCAAAATCATCAGCTGAATAAGTGTCAGTGTTTGTAATTGTGTTTGTTATTGTATTTGTAACAGTATTTGTTATAGTATTGGTAATATTGTCTGTATTTTTAATCTCAAATTTATCGGAAGCGTTAAAGTCGGTAATACTAGGGCTTTCTAAAGTGTCCGGATAGTAATTTTTAGAGACGTTCCTAATAGAGGGGTTTTTGATATCATCATCAGAAATAAAGTTAGTTGCTTTAATTTTGTCATTTTGATGTGTAGGTACAAATTGTGGCAGAGGTAATTGCCCATTAGAATGTTGTTGTGATGAATTGTTTGAAGCAGCGGAAGAGATTTCGGAACTATAATAAGATTCCGGATCAGACTCTAGTGCATTCAAGTCAATGTTTGAGTCAGTGTCATTGATTGATATATCATTTAGACTGGACATTTGTTGGATTTCAGGTAATAGGACTCAATTTAAGTCTTGATCTATAAAGTTTGGTAGGAAATTATTTGTAACATGCATCAATTCGACCCGCAGATCTCTCTCAAATTAATCTTTAAAATTGTCAATTCTGGACAAGCCTACATACAGGTATCATCAACATCAGAATCATACATATAAATATGTTAATCGTTCATGCCAAGCTACAGGAATATCTATCCTAACTAAGTAGTACTTAAGGCAAAAAATGTAGTAGGGAGTCAAGAAGACTACATTACGAGACAGCAGTTCGCAGTGGTGTATTCAATGCCTTAAATTCATCATGTAAAATAAAACCAAATCTATAGATTCTGTTCTAATCATCTTTCAGATTTCTGATGATTGAGTCATATATACATAGCCGAGCCAAAGGAACTGTACTAATTAAATTAGCAACTTGAGATCAATTATATAAAAGATATAGAGATAGAAATTTTTTATAAAACAGTACTTAAATGAAAATACTCATTTAAGCTTGGTTAAGTAAAGCATCTCTCTTTTCAGCCAATCTTGCAGCTCTTCTTTCTCTTGCAGCCTTGTTTCTAGATCTTCTTGCTTCTGCTTCTTCCTTTAATGCCTTCTCTCTTGCAGCTTCTGCCTTTGCTTGAATGACGTGTTCAACTAAAGCTCTCTTGTGCTTGAAAGCGTTACCCTTAGCAGACTTGTATAAAGTGTGGTATAAGTGTCTGTCGATCTTACCAGAGTCTCTGTACTTAGCTAACAGTCTTCTTAAGACTCTTAATCTTCTCATCCATAAGACTTGGGTTGGCATTCTTGCGTTAGCAGTACCCTTTCTCTTACCGTAACCCATGTGTCTACCACCTCTCTTGGATTCAGCTAAAGCTCTTGCATGAGCTCTAGAGTGAACAGTAACTGGCTTCTTAACAATAGAACCGTTCTTGTACAACTTTCTGATGTTTGCTCTGGAGTTAGCTTGAGCAAGTTCAGTAGTTTCAGTTGGATCTAACCAGATCTTTCTTTGACCACAACCTAAAACGGAAGCAGCAAGTCTCTTTTGCAAACGAAGGTTAGCCCTATAATAAATAAGAATCTTGTTAGTAAGCTGGTTTTAAAATAGCTGGTTTTCAACAGCGAGAAAAATATTGAATTGGCTATCATTTATTATAATTGGAATTTCTAAAGAGTTGATGAAGATAATTTCTTTCAAAGGTAAAATCAAATATGACACTTGTAGATTGTTAGCAGTGAAAAAGTAATTAAATTGAAGGTAAAAACTTCATTGCAATAATTTCACCAAATATCTTTCCACAATCTCTCAATACAACTTTTTTCATAAATTTTCAGGTAATTTTGATATTTCATAATTCATTTTATCTGGAGAGTACTTGAGTAGGTAATAAGTAGCAATTCAATATAATGTATTTCTGTCTTCAATATCATGTTATTCGTATCATGTACATACATTTTAATACTTGTCTAAGGAAAGTAATAATATCGAGATTTCCACTGTATCTCTACAGCAAAAACTGGAAAAATGTGTATACCTCCCCCTCTCAGCCCAAGCAGATCGCGGGGGCCAGTTTCCCAGAGGGCTCAAAGGCTGGCAATTGCCCCATTGGGACGCCCTGGGGCGCGAGCGTGACTGCGAATTGCTGTTTTGGGACACGCGACTTCTCTTTTCGTTCTCGCCACAGACACCCGCACACCGCACCGGAAAGGCGGTGCGGTCGATCGACGCACCCGGAGACGGGAGGGCTCGTCAATTCAGGAGAACGGGGGTCACGTGTCCCGAGGGGGCCTCAATTTTCAACAGAATTCAAGGCGCTGCATCCAAGCTTGGGAATTTATTTGATAAAACTTTTTCAACTAACGGTGAATTCCGTCGTACAATAAAGTTTTTTTTATTGGATAGTAATCACTAACAGAACAAGCAATGGCGCATTCATTAAGATCGAAGTCTAAAAAGGTATCCAAGAAAATCAAGTGTTCGAATCCTAACTCTGATTATTTCAAAACTGCAAAAGACAGAGCTCAAAGAATAGCTGATAAGCTCAAAGAAAATCTTGAACATCAACAAAATGCTGCCGCTGATGACGAATCAAAGATGCAAACAGATGACAACGAAAATGCTTCTTCTTTTAATGCAGAAGAACTTTTAAAAGTTAAAACCCATGGCTGGAGAAAATCTAGATCACAAAATTATAAAAAGAAGAAGGTTTCCAAAAAAAATAAGGCAATCAAGTTTTGAACTTGTTCTACTTATATAAACCTAATGGTTCAATTAATCTTTCTGCTTTACTATCCAAATTTCCATATATTTATATCCAGCAATAATCATATAATATCGCTCTCATATTTAACTAGATTTTAAAACTGTACGTTTCGTATCCTAACCATTTAATACTTTATTGTTTGAAGACATTGATTTACTAGAATTGATGGAAAATTAAATCCGTATACAACTCTTCAGTAATAACCTCCCTCACTGAAAATAATAATATCAAATAGAATCGTTTCAATGTAACATCTCAATCAATTTTAATGTATAAAAACGTAGTTCCTTCACGCGGAGTAAATGTTACTTCTTCTGATACACTCATTCCAAATGCAATCACAATGCACAATATAACTACACGCTGCCCTTCAAAGAACTTTGATCATACTGTTTGAAAGATTATTATTATATTGATCTTTTCAATAGGCATAAAGATGCTTCCATTTTGTTAGAGATTGCCTTTCTTCTTGATAGCATAAAGATGGTGAGAATTTATACTTTCCAGAAGTTGCATTCAATATAGCTGGGGCAACATGAGTTATTGCTATGAAAACATAACTAGCTTATGCAATCATTATGTACATCCAAATTATCGATTTATATGGATATTGTGGTTATCGACTAATTTAGCGACGGGTCGGAATATGCTGATAGGAAATTCAGACAGGAAACTGGGCCTAACATAGGTAAACATATTATCTCTCTTTTAATGCAGCATCAAACAGAAATACTAATTTAATTAGCATCTAAGTCACTCGTTTACATATACTTACAATTAGCCAATAATCTTGATGACTAAAGTTGTTCTTTTACGTATAGGAGATACCGGTGAACCCTTAGTTACAAATTCTTCGGGTGGTGTCTTAACATTCCCAGCATGTCCCCGTTCGAAAGACGCTTCCCCAGAAGATCCTTTATTTACCTTAAGATTATACATCGTTGCTGGCTCTAAAATATGTAACAATGGTAAAGTATGGACAAATATAACAAATAGCTTTTCTCAACCTTTTGACAGAAATAAATTCACACCTATTGATATAGTGTCATCAGTTTATAAAGATATTTCAATTGATATTGATGTATATCAACCAGGATCATATGCCTACTACTTTACTTACAATAACTTAGATGAAAACGAAGTTGAATCATGTGTTGAAACCAAAACATTTTACTTGGTAGTTCCTCCTTCTCTTTACATCAATAATGAGTACTTAACATTAAACTCTGTCACAATGCAGTCAGTAATATCTAAATGGGTTGGTAATGATTTGCAAAAGGATTGGATTCCTTTATTTGAGCATATTCGTGAAAAGGGATACAATATGATTCATTTTACTCCATTACAGGAACGAGGAGAATCTAACTCGCCTTACTCAATTTACGATCATTTTTTGTTTGATAAGAAAATATTTCCAAATGGTGAATCAGATATTGCTGATATGGTACAAAAGCTTGAAAATGATTTTGGAATCTTATCAATGACTGACATTGTTTTTAATCATACAGCTAATAATTCCGAATGGCTTCGTGAACATCCAAATTCTGGTTATAATGCTCAAAATTCTCCTCATTTGATATGTGCAATGGAACTTGATGCATTACTACTCAAATTTAGTGCCGAAATGAAACAACATGGCTTCAGCACCATCATTAATGATGAATTTCAATTGCAAAAAGTTATGGATGGTATCAAAATACACGTTTTAGGTGATTTAAAATTGTGGCAATTTTATATTCTTGACACTGAAAGTCATTTGAAGGATTTAGAGCAAACTTGGAAAACTATTGATAAAACTTTTGAAAAAATTGATATTCCAAAGGATGCAACATATGATTTGTTTAAACTTGCTCATTATACTGTCAAAAAATGTGAGCTAAATGATTTTAAAGTTTTGGGTGAAAGGTTTTCTCATAAATTGGATACGGTAAAATTTGCTAATATATTAGGAACTTTGTACGGTGAAAAGACCGATTTCCAGTTTATCGAAGCTGAAGCTAGGAAGATTTTAGACGAGATTAATTTACCATTATACCATGAGTATGATGATGATAATTTGGCAATATGTACTCAATTGTACAATAGAATCAAATACCAAAGATTAGATAGCAATGGCCCACGGTTAGGTGAAGTCACATTTCATTCACCTTTAACAGAACCATACTTTACCCGTTTTAAAGGAAATGATGGCAAGTCTTGGGCTTTGGCAAATAATGGATGGATCTGGGGTGGTAATCCATTAATTGATTTTGCTTCCAATCAATCAAAGTCATACCTCCGTAGAGAGGTTATTGTATGGGGTGACTGTGTAAAGTTACGCTACGGTTCTAAACCAGAAGATTCACCGTATTTGTGGAAAAGAATGTCCGACTATGCAAAATTATCTGCAAAATTATTTCATGGGTTTAGAATTGATAATTGTCACTCAACACCAATTCATGTTGGTACTTACATGCTCGATGAAGCGAGATCTGTTAATCCAAATCTGTACGTTGTTGCGGAGTTATTTACAGGTAACGAAGAGTATGATATTATGTACGTCCAACAACTAGGTATATCTTCTTTGATCAGAGAAGCAATGCAAGCTCACTCGGTTGGAGAACTCTCAAGATTATGTCATAAACACGGTGGACGTCCGTTGGGTTCTTTTAGATGGTTGCCACTTGATACTATAGCATATCCAGCAGAAAAAACAGCATTTTTTAAATGCTGCACAGAAGATATTAAAAGTAAATCTGAAATTCCGATTCCGGAATTGGTAACATCAGAGGCACCTCATGCATTGTTTATGGATTGCACACATGATAATGAAACTCCTGCTCAAAAAAGGACAGTGGAAGACACTCTTACAACTGCCGCCTTAGTTTCATTTTGCTCTTGCGCAAATGGAACAACAATGGGGTTTGATGAAACATACCCTAAACTTTTGGATATTGTGAATGAGAAAAGAAAATATACTTATAATTTAGACATGGGTATTTCCAAAGTTAAAAGGATGTTAAGTGATATAAGACATGAAATTGCAAATCAAAGTGTTGATGATTATGAGAAAAATGAAATGTATGTTCATCATGAAAATGAATTTATTACAATACATAGAATGAATGCAAACTCAGGACGTGGTTATTTGTTGGTAGCTCGTACGAAGTTTTTTCAAGATGGCGATCAGACATTACAACCTATTGTTCTTCAAGGGATCAGAGCGGATCATGTATTCTCATATTCTTTGGTTAAAAAGAGCGATGATGATCCTGATAAAATCAATGATGGTTATATACATCCAGTTCAGACCGAATTAGTTGAACTTGATCCTTTAAAATGTGAGTTTGATCTTGAATCTGAGACAACATATGTGAGTTTACCAGAAAACTTTCCACAAGGCTCTATTGCTGTTATATCAACAGAAACCATTGGATGTAATGAAGATTTAGATGATTATGTTAGAACTGGTGCTATTCATGCAGCAAAGGGGTTGAGTTTGATAGACATCAATATACTGTTATATAAATGCGAGTCTGAAGAAAGAGATGGCACATGCGGAAGATCAGGTGTCTATTATATACCAAACTATGGCAAACTAGTATATGCTGGTATTCAAGGATGGATTTCTGTTTTACGAGATGTAATTGAAATGAATGACTTGGCACACCCGTTAGCAGATCATTTGAGAAGTGGTAAATGGGCATTAGATTATGTTACAAATAGATTAAAGATCTATGAAAACGATCAGAATTCGATTAAAGTATTCAGGCTATGGCTGGAGTCACGCTTTGAGAAAATTAGAAATATTCCAATGTTTATGTTACCGAGATATTTTGCGCTCATTATGGGTGTAGCATATGAAGCACTAAGATTTACTGCTCTCAAAAAAATGAGTACTTCTATTCAACATTCTACAGTTTTTATTCAAAGTTTATCAATGGTTTCCCTTCAAATGGTTGGAATAACAAACTCAGCATCAATTCATCCTTTTGAAACTCTACCTTCACTTGCTGCAGGTCTACCTCATTTCAGTTATGATTTTATGAGATGTTGGGGAAGAGATGTTTTTATATCAGCCAGAGGTTTATTACTTGCAACAGGTAGATTTGATATTGCCAAAGAACATATCTTATGTTTTGCCAAGACACTCAAACATGGTTTGATTCCAAATTTGTTAGGATCAGGTAAAGAACCCAGATACAATGCTCGAGATGCTGTATGGTTTTATTTGCAGTTTCTTCAAGAGTATATCAAGCTGGTTCCAAATGGTAGTGCCATTTTGCAGGAGAAAGTGAAGAGAAGATTCCCATTAGATGATACGTGGGTTCCAGTACACGATGAAAGAGCATTTGCTAATGAATCGACTATTGAGGAAATCATTTATGAAATTTTAAGTAGGCATGCCAAGGGTATCAAATTCAGAGAAGCTAATGCAGGTCCCCAAATTGATTCACAAATGAGAGATGAAGGATTCAACATTGAAATTTACGTTGATTGGAATAATGGTCTTGTTTTTGGAGGAAATGAGTGGAATTGTGGTACTTGGATGGATAAGATGGGAGAGTCAGAAAAAGCTGGCAATAAAGGATATCCAGGTACTCCAAGAAATGGTGCTGCTATTGAAATTAATGGTCTACTGAAAAGCGCTTTGAAGTTCGTTATTGAACTAAACGAAAATGGTGTTTTTAAGTATGATTCAGTAGTTAATCAAGATGGTAAAAAAATCACTTTTAAAGAATGGAATCAATTAATGATTGATAACTTTGAAAAATGTTTTTACATTCCAGAAGATCCAAAGGATGACTCAAACTACGATATAAACCCTAAGATTGTGCATAGGAGAGGTATCTACAAGGATCTATACAGAAGTAGCAAGGAATATGAGGATTATCAACTTAGAGGAAATTTTCCCATTGCTTACGTGGTAGCAAGTGACATGTTTGATCATCGTCATGCATTTACTGCAATTTCAAATACAGATGAAATCTTGAGGGGCCCAATAGGTCTGCGAACTTTAGATCCAGAAGATTTAGAATATAGGCCATATTATCATAACGGTATTGATAGTTCAGATTTCACTACATCAAAAGGTAGAAATTATCATCAAGGGCCTGAATGGGTATGGATTTATGGCTATTTCATGAGAGCGTTTTATATGCTCAATAAAGAAGCGTATAAGTGTCATAATATTGAAGAACAAGCTTCTTATTTACAACAACTGCTTTGGAAGAGATTAACTGAACACAAAAAGTGGTTGCACAATAGCGAGTGGGCTGGTTTGACTGAATTAACTAATAAAGATGGGTCTTTGTGTCAAGATTCGAGTCCTACACAAGCATGGAGTGCCTCTTGTCTTTTAGACTTGTATCTCGATGTTTGGATTGAAATTGGTAAATGAATGTAGTTATGTTTAGAAGTTTGTGTTTAGATAAAAAAAAAGTGCTATGCATGTAATTCTTGTTGATCTTTAAATTATTTTGAGCTGCAAAAAGGGGAGCGAGTTATTTAATGGGGATTTCAACAACCACACCAATCGAAGCTGTCCTTCAAAGTCTTCATTGATAAGTAAATTACCATTGCTAGTAAAATGAACATCTTCAGCTTAGCTTATCTTGCGTTTGTATTTACTATTGTAACCTGTAACGAAGAAACCGAAGAAAGCGTGCTTCACGATAGCCTTACAAGTCAAGATAGTATTTTAGATATTTACCATGAATCAATGATTTCAGAGCAATTGCATACAGTTACAAAAGAAAAAACAGTTTATGTCACATTGAATCCAACTACAATTTATGTTACTATTACAGAAGGGCCTGAAAGTACTCCATCTTCAGCGGGGCATATCAGCACTGTTACCAACTCACTAAATGAAGTAGAAACTTCCACTTGGATAAATAGTATCAAAGAAAGTACGGGGACTGCAGAAATAACTCATGACTCTATTACAATTGTTACGAAAACTGAAATTGAGTACGTATCATCGATAAAGATTATAAAACCCGTCTTGGAGGGAGAAAGAAGCAACACGGAAGCAAAGACAAGTATAAATGATCCGCTTTTTGTTAACATATCAACTTCATCTGCAATAAATTTTCAACCAATTACTACGACGATTGGTGAATTGAACCTTTTATTAGGAGACAGACCTAATTTTGATAAGGAAACATTTGAGAGAGAATCTATTCGTTTATTTCCGACAACCTCTTTAGATACTGAGGAATTCGAAACAAAGACCACTAGCACAAACGCAGTTGTAAAAGCTCCAATTCAGAGCACAGATGTAACTGTTACTCAAGATTTTGGAAATGATACTTTAATGAAAAATGGTGAAACCTGGGCGTTTGATCCATTTGATGGTCTTATATCAACTTCAACATCTGCCTTTAAAAGTCAAGAGGTTCCAACTGCAATACCATTACCAACACACTCTTTTAATAGCACGCATAATAGTACAATCTTCAATAACCAGACGGGGTTGGAACATCTTTTGGAAAACTTCCGCCCCTATACTGACCTTCCAACAGCAGATTACACTTTAATCAACTCGGGAAATCGTTTAAGTAGTTGGGTTATCAATTCTATCATGGCAATTACCGTATTAATTCTTTAGATTAATTAAGTTTTTAGATATAATATAAAACGTCCATATACAGCGGGTGCAAGCTTAATTTTGCAAAGAAAAGGTTTTGTGTTACTAATATTGGCGGTATATCCTCTAAATATTATCCTAATGCGGGAAAAAATGGTCAACTCGCACACGCCGCTAGCTAATAAGCAACAAGTATATGCACATGTGCGTAGATTCACAAAGTTGTTTGAATGCCAGAAAGCAGAAGAAGGCAATCTACAAACTAAATTATCAACTTCTTTAATTACATTGCATAATATAAAACAAAAATGGTTGAAGTTAAGAGAACCGTACGTTTCACTACATCCCAGCATATATTGCACGATATCCCTGCTGTTCAAGAAGGTTTTCCAATGAGAGAGTGGACTATCCAAGTTTCTCTGATCAATGACAAAGGTGAAGAGGTACCAGCTACAATTTTTGATAAAGTGACATATTCCTTACATCCAACATTTACTAATCCTGTCAGATCATTCAAAAAACCACCTTTTGCAATTCAAGAGCAAGGTTGGGGTGGTTTTGATATTCCGATCACACTTACCCTTATAGACAAAGGCGGCGAAAAGAAAGTAAATCACGACTTGAACTTTTATAAAGAGAAGTATGTTATTGATAAGCCAATCACTATCAATACCAATAAACCAAATTTGCTCAAGGAATTGACGAAGAGTGGTGCTGTTCCAGGATACACCAGCACAGGAACACCTGCTGACACTACTGCAGGTGTTGACGGTACAGTAGCGGGGGCAGGTGCAACAAATGCAGTTGCTACTGGCGCTGAGAAGCGTAAAGGTGCTCTCAGTACAGAACCAAAGAATCCTAAGAAAGCAAAAACAGCAGCAAACAAAGGTGGTATTGACCTCGAAAAAATGGCAGATTTGTTAACCAAATTAAAGGAAGATGATTTATTAGGTGTGGTACAAATGATTAATGATAATAGAACACCAGAAATGAATATTAAAAATGACGTTGATAATGGGGAATTCACAATGGATTTGTATACTCTTCCAGATACTTTGTTGAAAAGTTTATGGGACTATGTTAAAAAAAGAGCAGAATAAGTGAATTATACTGAAATTCCATAATTGAATACAAAATGTTTATATGTTTTTTTAATAATTGTACACTCTTAATCAAATCCAATATTAACATGAAATGTTAGATGTTGCTTATCACAGTAAGACTTACTAATATAAAATTATTTAAACTGACCAGATCTTTATAGTTTCGTCCCTGCTTGCAGTTGCAACCCCTAATCCATCTGGAGAAACTTTGACTTTACTAACTATTCCATTATGACCATTCAAGGATCCAACAATTTCTCCAGTTATCACATCCCAAACAAATACACAGGCTGATTCAGCATAAGATGTAAACATCAATCTTCCACTTTTTGAAAAGTCTAGGGATAAAACACCAGGATTATCAATTGACGCTTGCATATTGCTATGTAAGGATCTTCCACTAGCAGAATCAAATCCTAGCGATGACGCCGATCCAAGACCATAATTGTGGTAAGAAGGAGAATAATTTTGAAGGTTATTTGAATTGATGTACCGACGTATGCTATCAATATCATATGTTTGAAGCTCCCCATCGGAACGAATATCAAAAAACTTTATGCTTCCATCATCACACCCACAAGCAAAACAATTTCCATCAGGGAAAAATTCCACTTCACTTGAGTCATACTTTGAATTAACCATGTACTTCCTGCTAGCAAGAGGATCCCTAACATCCCATAACATTGCTAGTTTATCAGATGATGACGTGACAAATAAATTTGGATTGGAGTTATTGTTATCATTTTTATTTACACTTAAGGAAAGAACATCTCCTAGATGCCCATAAAAATGGCGAACAAATCCACCTTTTGTAGTATCCCAAAGAATACAACTTTTATCACCAGATGCTGTAACAAGCTGTGTGGAGGATTGATTTAAAAATGACAAATCTGAAATATATTCTTTGTGGTCTCTTAAGATTGATAGTAAGCCTGTTTGTCTCCCATCTTCATTTATTTCAGAACTCAATTTGTAAACAATACATGTATTATCAAGGCCACCTGTTGCTACTAACTTCCCATTATGACTCACATCACAACCCATTATATAAGGATCGTCTAATTCCACTAGGTTGTTTTTCAATCCACTGGTCCCGTCCCATACAACAAGATATCCATCCTGTGATGAGCTTACCAAATTTCTACTATTGGGATACCATGCACAACTTGAAACTTTATCAAAATGACCTTTAAGTGTTTTATAGTTATTTAATTTATAATTACTTTCTACTGTTTTTTGACAATTCTTGGCCATGGACTTTAACGTTGCATCCTGATTTTCTTGTTTAATCTTTTTAAGCTGCTGGGTCAATTGTTGTGATGCAGTTTGTGCCACGTTAACATTGTTATTTAAAGTTTTAGCCAATTCAAATTGTTTCTGTAATGCAGCTTCTAAGTTCATTTAATATTTTATGAGTTCTTTTAATTTATATAAGCACGGGTTGGTAGTTGGAAACGTTTCGATAGTTAATGAAAGTTTTATGCAGCGTATATGATATGAGAAAATAAGTAAACTTGTAGATTTATTTTAACACAAGCCCAATCAAATTCAAGTATAGAGCAGAAAATGCACGTATTGTAGTTTTATTCAGGTAAATTTACACAAATGCAACCAGTATGTACAACTAATACATATTAATTCGAGTATCAAAGCAATTTGCGGCGTTCGCATGCAAGCTGAGGAAATTTGATATTATGCAAATAAGCAAATGGGCTTACCAACTCTCTGAAACATAGCTGGAAACATGAAACAGATAGCAAAAGATATCAGAAACAGCAGAAAAGACACATGAAACGCATTATATGTATGCACTGCCCGGATCGCGACTCCGAATTTCATGTGACGTCAAGTTTATCATACCCAGAAATCTAGTTCTTCAATACCAAGATCCACAGGTTCTTGTGTCTCATCTGCTGCATGAGGACCCATCTCCGGCAGTAGAGCTTCAAGGCGAGGATAATACGGCACAATAGAGTGAAGATTTGACACGTAGATATTGTTAAAGATTTTCCAATAAGATTCACGTACTTTTCTTGCTGGATGAAATAGACCAACCCACGTATAGTCTAGTATAATGCCTGGACCTAATACTAGCGTCAAGCTTTCAATCGATTCAATGACTTGATTGATAACATGAGGTGATGTCTCAAATATATTGGGCCAAATCAAGTTTAAAAAATTGATAAATGCGTCTTCGTATCCTTGGCAATAGCTTCCTAAAGCCAATTGCTTTACAACATTAGAAGCTATCTGCCTGTGTACTAAATCTCTATCAGTTAAAGCATCTAATAAAAGTGGAGTTATTGCATAAATGTAATCTGAACCTTTATCACCAATATATTCAAACATGAAACCAATTGACTTTAAAACACCATTTTGAACATTTTTATCAGGAACTCTAAATTCATTCATCAAAGCTGGCAAAACAGTATAAGGTGAACAAGCGTCAGCAACTATACCGATTGCAACAGATGTACAAACACGTAATTGACGTTCTTGAACTCTTAAGTTGTTGAGTAATGGTATTAAAACATCTGCGGGTCCGATTACCTTAGCAATCAAACCAAAAGTTTTGTTTGCGCTTTTTCTTATACTTTTCTTGTAAGCCTTTAACATTTCAAGTAGTTCAAATGATATTCTCATCCATTCTTTATGACTTATTCGCTCACTGGCACGTATAGCAATATCACCTATCAAAGGTATTGTCATTTCTTGAACCTTTTCATGCCTATTCCTCAAAATTGGTGTTAGTGTTGCTAAAATTTGTGAAATTGAAGGATTTAATGAATCAATAGAATTAACAGACTGAATGATAGCCCTTAAAGCTCCCAACAATGAGCCAAGAACATCTGGATATATTTCACCTAAGGATTCATATAGAATAGTCCCTAATCTTATAATCAATTCATCCTGTTTACAAATTTTTAAAACACTAACAATTTTTGAAATCATATCTGCTGCTTGTTCTCTAACTTCAGAATCTTTGTTCTTTAATCGATAAAGAATTGCACTAACTATTGGCATTAAATGAGGACTTGCCCTAACTCCCAATTTAAGTAAAATATTAGCAAATCCATTTACAACAATCATGTTAGAACGTTTATTTTCCAAATTTTGATGTTGAAAACAATACAACAATCCATTGACTAATCTAGTTATGGTTTTATCATCTAGATCAAAACTACCAAAAGTGGTAATCACTTTATCCAAGGCTTCCAAACACATTTTACGATATGCTTCTGATTCATCCTTTAAAGAAGGTAAAATAGCAACAACAACTTTAGGGACTCCAATTTTCAAAGATAATGCATGACAAGCATTTATACATAAACTATTAAGTTTCCTATCAATAGCTACCCTTCTTGACCAAAGATTTTTGAAAAAAGCACGATCTAATTCAGAGTTAAGAATTGATTTTTTTTCAATTCCATCAATTATGCAAATTCTTTCAAGAGTAACTAAGATTGCCCTTTTCACATCATCATCAGAAGTTTGTGATTCTTTTTTCATTATTTTTATAAGTTCATAAGCATAAAAGTTGGCATCTTGTAAATCCATTAAAGGTATCAAGCTTCCTAATCCTTTTATAAAATGCGACAAAGCACGCCCTCTATGAGTTTTCAAACCACTATTTAAAGGTTTAACTAATATTTCAAAAGATTCAAAACCATATGGAGAACATGCATCCGCTAAAGTACCTATTGTTGATGCAACAATAGTTCTGACGGCTAACATTTCATCATCTATATTCCTCACTAAGCATGGAACAAAATGGTTTAGGTATGGTAAAATTCCAGATCCTACTAAAAATGTTATCTGTTGAATAATTTTAATACCTGTATGTCTAATTTTCCAATCCTTTTTCGATCTGCAAATAATGTTTAAAAATGGTATCAATAATTGTATTCCTAAAGAGTTTGCAATTACAGCAAAGGTTTTACTCACAAGTGACCTTACCTGCTCATTTTCATTGAGCATATCAGGTCGGAGAACATTGATCATTTCAACTAAACCAACAGCTTTTGCCATTTTTGATATTAAATCACAACCTTCAGATCTAGTAATTTTATTTTCATCTAATAATAATGGCATAAATACACTCATCAACTCTTTAGTGAACGGTTTCACTTCATCTTCCAATGTAAAAATTACTCGATTTAAAAGCTTGATTAATAAGTGCCTACCCTGTTCATCAATTGCTGAATCGCCTAACAATGGTATTACAATCTTAAAAATAAGATCGGGACCAAAATTTTTGATATTTTCAGTGAAAACTTTTAAAGATGGTTTCCTTATTGCTGATGATCCATTTTTCACTTTTAAGATCAATTTCATACATTTTATCTCTTGTTGTTCTTCAATGGGAAGAGTATTAATATCCGTTTTCCCCAATGTCACCAACTTCTTAAATACCTTCATATCAAGTTCAGTAAATTGTTGAAGATCATTAAGATCTGGTACTTTGTAAATGGATTGTAAATCAACTTTCCTGCTAACTAAAGAATTTTCTTCAGTATATGCCAATAGAGCAGTATTGGTGTTTGTAGCTTCAAATAATGTAAAATCTGGAGGAATATTGTCCAATGGTTTATAATCATCTGGAAATGGAACGACTTTAAATCCTTTAGGCAGCAATATATCCAAATACGAGGTTGTCAATGGTATACCAGAAACAATAGGGACTTTAGTAGTACTTTTCATTCTCGTAAGTTTGCTGTCGTGGTCATCGTTTTTCTTCAATGCAACAATCGTATCTTTACTGTCGGAATCATTGTCACTCAATCGTCTCTTACGTCCTCTTCTGACTCTATCTATATTAGCCCTTGGAGGCGTCTTGTCGCCCTGGTCCACAAATCCCTTTCCATCACGTGTTGGTGTTATATCCCTTTCTTTCACCACCAAAGCTGTTTGTTCCGGCATTACGCTATCAAATAAGCAATGTCTGTATTACTTCAGTGTCTTTATGGGTTAGAGGCTTGTCAAATTATCAACTTCACGCTAAAATTTTCGCGGGTCAGGTAGAAATTTTCGGGGCTGGAAATTTTGCGTGTGCAATACCAAAAAATGATCAAGCCCCTTTTTTTTTGGTGAGCCGTGCAGAGGGAGAGAAAAAAGGTCTGAGCTGGTGTCGTTTTGTTCTGTCACTGTTTGTTCCAGGAGTGGTCTTTCCTTGTTCTGTTAAGCACAAAACTGTCTTTAAATAGTTTGTCTATTGTCATAGCAAACCTAAAAATACTCCAGGCTGCCCACTCGCTTTTTTTTTCCAACAACATATTACTGAATATACCCTTCCTTTGATTGATCAAGTGCATTTTTCCTATTAATAGAACAATTCAACTTTCCCGAATCAAACATCACATAACAGTGAATCATTCCCAATGCTTTTCAATCAATTCATATATGTGCTATTAGCTGTACTTATTCACTCCAATAATGTGTTAACGGCAGATCCTGTTGTTCCACCAGCAGGACAAGCAGTTGCTCCAGCGGATCCACCTGTCAACCCAACAATAGATCAAATAGGGGCTGTCAATGTTGAGACAACTGCAACGACTCCATTGATTCCTGATGTAGCAAACGCTGCTGAGACAACACCACTAACACCAGCTATTCCAACAACGCCAACAACCCCTCCTGCTGCAGTTGCGCCAACGACACAAACAACAGAAACGCCTATCGTTCCTCAACCAGTTGCAGTAGAAACAACCTCAACATCTTCTACAATAACAACACCTACAGTCCCTTCCGATGATGATGATGATAATGATACTCTTTTAGATACGACAAATACTGCCCTTACTACAGGTACTACGGTTACACCAGTAACTGGTGATACTGTAACAACAGATGATCTTGATACCGAAACAGGTATTAAGACAGGTACTGAAACTAAAGAGACTAAAGGTACATCATCTACTGCATCTACTGAAAAACCAGAAGAAACTATTAATCCAGATCTTGTTTCAGATAAAATTGTTGGTACTTGGTCATCTAAAGCTAATACTGTATTTACTGGGCCAGGATTTTATGATCCAGTTGATGAACTTTTGATTGAACCTGCATTACCTGGTATTTCATATTCTTTTACTGAAGATGGATATTGGGAGGAAGCTATTTATCAAGTTTCACCAAATCCAAGAAATCATTCATGTCCAGCAGCAGTTTTAATATTCCAACATGGTACCTATACTATGGGTAGTAATGGATCATTAGTTTTAACACCATTTGAAGTTGATGGTAGACAACTTTTATCTGAACCATGTAGTGATGGTGGAGTTTCAATTTATTCAAGGTATAAACAACTTGAAAAATTTAAAGGTTATCAAGTTTATGTTGATCCTTATCATGGTAGATGGAGATTAGATTTAATTAAATCTAATGGTGAGATCATGCAACCATTATATTTAGCATATCAACCACCACAGATGCTTCCAACTATTACAATGAATCCAACTGCTGAAGCAACGGGTAATTCTAAAGGAAAGAGAGAATTTAATGAAATAGAAGGTGAGTATGATTTAAGTTTAGCTGCTAGAGTGAAGAGGTCACTTGAAAATCAATATAGGACTAATGCTATTTTAAAAGATAGTAAAAATTATGCTGTTTGGTGGTGGGCTAGTGTTACAATGATTGCAGTTGGAGCAGGTTTATTTGTTTTCTCATAAAGATAATATATATAAAGTTTTTTTTTTATTTTTACCTTTTCTCCTTTGTTTGTATATTTTTTGTTTTGTTTTATTGTTTTACGTTACAGTTATTAATTGATTGACAATTTTATTAATGATGAAAAGATTAAAATTTATAAAGTTAGTTGAAGATAGTTTAAAGAGATGAATAAATTTACAGCAAAGGATTAAGTTATATTTGATTTTAATTTCCTTTTAGTTTTATCTAACAAATTAATAGTTGATAGCTAAATAAATGGGAAGCAAAGAAAGCATAAAATATTTTTTTTTTAACTCTGATTGAAAATGAAAATCAATTTAATTTATTTCATTAATTTTTAATTTCATAAAATCTTCTATATTTATCATCAATATGAGTTAAAAAGAATGAATTTGAAGGAATGTAATCAGTTGAACCTTGTGGTTTAAAATCTTTTTGCATATGAGCTTTTTCTCTCAATGCAATTGCTTCTTCATATTGTTCTGGTTGTTTTTGAATTCTAGAAGATAAACGTTCTTTAACATTTAATTTATTAACAATTGATGAAATATCAGAAGTAATTTTAACTGATAACATAGTTGAAGCTAAACCTGAACCATAAGAGAATAAACCAATTCTTTTATTTTGTAAATTTTCATTACCAACTATTGAAATTAATGAACATAATGAACCCCAAACAGAACCAGTATACATATTACCAACATTAGTTGGTAATTCCAGAGCTGGTTTAACACGAGCATTAAATTTTTCCTTTGATAAAGGCATAAAAGTTTTCTCAATTGATTTATCAATTAAAGTAGTTTCATAATCTAATGATAATAATTTTGTAGAATCAACATCAGGAAATTTAGATGGATCTTGAACAAAATCATTATATAATAATCTTGCATAAGATTTTTGAACTAATTTACAAGTTGGGACATGAAATGCATGATAATCGAAAAAATCAATACCAACTGTACCTGTTGTTGAATTACTTAAACCTTTTGCAATTGCCTTCTTTGAATAAGCTTTATAACAAAAATCAACAGCTTTAACATAACAAGCAAGTGAGAAATGACCATCAACAACAGGGTATTCAGATGTAAAATTTGGTTTGTAAAAATCATAAGCATGTTCCATAAATGAACCTCTAACTGGTTCAAAAATAATTGGAGCATCAGGACCTATTAAAATTGCAACAGTACCAGCACCACCTGTTGGTCTAGCTGCACCTTTCTCATAAATTGCAATATCACCACAAACAACAATTGCATCTCTACCATCCCAAGCATCAGATTGAACCCAATTAATACAATTAATAACAGCAGATGTACCACCATAACAAGCATTAACATTATCTACACCTTCAACATCAGTATTTTCACCAAATAATTGCATAAGAACAGATTTAACGGATTTAGATTTATCAAGTAAAGTTTCAGTACCAACTTCTAATCTACCAATAGAATTGACATCAATATTATAATTATCAATTAAATTTTTAAGAACAGTAAGAGACATTGAATAGATATCTTCTCTATCATTGACAAAGGCCATATTAGTTTGACCTAAACCAATGGTATATTTACCAGCGGAAACACCATCGAAAGTTTCAAGTTCAGACTGATTAACGTATTGACCAGGAATGTAATATTGAATAGCTTTGATACCAACGTTTTGAGCAGTCATTATACTAGGGAGGGGAGGGGGAGGGGGAGGGGGTAGAGTAGGAATGAACTATAGTAGGAAAGAAATCAAAGAAGCAAAAGAAAGTAAAAGTAGGTAAGAAGAGTTGAAGAGGAAGAAAGAATGTTCACAATAACTGAGCATTTGGGCGTGTTGCACGGATAATATATTATTATATACGAGCCCGATCTGAGTTTCTCACAGCTTGCATGCAGGTCTGAAAAGTTGATCCCTGGGCTGAGTGTTGAGATTTCTCGCGAATTGACGCGTAAGCGAGCTCGTTGCGCTCGAGCTAAACGAGTCGAGTGAGGGGAAGCTCGTTAAGTGAGCGACGCGTCGGTTTGAGATGCCGCGACACGCCATCCTGTCGCAGGACAGAAGGGCTGTCACGTGAGCGGGCTGTCACGTGCTGAGTCACGTGGCTCGGGCTTTGTGGGAGGCTCAACGGGCTGTCACGTGACACGCGCTCGCCTTCCCGTCTTTTCCCAAACGGGCAATCGCGGGCCCGGACTCCTAATCGCGGCCTTCGGTCTCTGATGCCTCCCATCGAATGCTAACATGACTGTTAACAGCACTCTAATACCCCGCTCTTCACTGTAACTTTAACAAACCCCGATCTCCTTTCTTCAACAGTTTTAACCATTACGCAATTTTAAGACTCATTCAACACAATTCTGTATATATATTGTATGAAAAAATATTGGACATTGTAAAAAACACAGTCAAACTCCACAGTTTTGCAATCTGAACAAAATATTCAACATTACATAACTAAGCAAACAAGCAAGCAAGCATTAACGGTTTTTTAATTTTTTTTTGGTAATTTTCCATACACGTTACCTCTCTATACATACATCTTACCAATCAACTTATTACAATGGATACTATTCATGCATTGGTTTACGGTTTTACACCACTTCATTTTGTTGCCGGAATGGGAATTGGGATGTGCTCAAGTATAATGATTAATTTCCCTATTGAATCAGTGCGACGTGGTATGAAATATGTTGGTTATATTTATTTTTTCACAAATATTGTAGTAATTGCAATAACTCATTTATTATTCACTTTAAAATATATTATATTCCCTACAATTTTACCAAATGATTTAAGGTATAAAAAAAAATTTATTGAATTACTTCATACACCTGATTTAGCTGTTTTCATGGGTGCTTCAGCAATGTCAGTAACTTCAATGATTAACATTGTTAATGATGTTAGATCACATTGGCATACTTTTGTTTGGGTTTTATGGTGGATTAATTTTTTTCAAACTTTAGGTTGTTGCTTTATTGTTTTCTTCTTTATAATGACATCTGGTAATTTCCAAAAATCTGAAAAGGATCATCATAATATTGGTCGTTTAATTGAAATTTCTCCAACTTTAATTTTACCAATTATTACATTAACAGTTGCAGCTGCTTGTGGTGCTCATATTTCAATTAATGTAAGTAATGGAATTGCAAGTCGTTTAATTTCAATGATAATTTTAACTTCAATGATGACAGCAACTGCTGTTTGCTTTTCATTTGTTTTATTAGGTGTCATTTTTACAAAAATTTTAGCATTTGGAATACCAAAATATGGTAATGCATTTTCAATGTTTGTTCCAGTTGGTTTCCTAGGTCAAAGTAGTTGGTGCCTTTTAGTTAATAGCAAAAATTTATCATATCTTATACAACATCATGGTTATGAATCAATTGGTTTAAGACCAACAACTGATGTTTTAAATACTGTTCATAATATGTTATTATTATTTGGAATTTTCTCTGCAATTTCTTTAACAGCATTTGCAATTGCACTTACAATTTATGGTACATTATCAGTTATGTATTGGTATATTGGTTGGCCAAAAGTTCCAAGAAATATTGTTAAAAATGTTGGTGATGTAATTTTTGAACTTAATAAAGAATTCATACTTTGGACTCCAACAATGTGGGCTGCAACTTTCCCATTAGGTACTGTTTTCTTATCAACTCATGCTATTTATCAAGAGACTAATATTTTTGGTTTTAAAATTGTTGCTTCAATTTATGCTTTTGCAGTCGTAATAATAACTTCATGGTGTATGTTTTGTTCTGGTATTTATTTCTTACCATGGTATAGAGCTGATAGAAAATTAATGGAAGATGAAATTAGTAGAGATTTCCTCTAACTTTTATAGACTTGATAATATTATAATACTTCTTTACTATACAAATTATATTCCATCATGTCTCGAAAATAG
Source organism: Pichia pseudocactophila (assembly GCA_039700735.1). NCBI lineage: Eukaryota > Fungi > Ascomycota > Pichiomycetes > Pichiales > Pichiaceae > Pichia > Pichia pseudocactophila. Next base: position 67,340 of record JBBJZV010000049.1, read on the forward strand.
TATGGGAAATCTGCCTTTTCACTAACTCCATTTATCAAAAAGAGAGTGAATTTAAGTTTTTTTAAAAAAAAGTGATCGCCTAATCGGGAAATCGCTTCACAAATTCGTAATACAACAACTTACATGTTGCGTTTTGTTCTATTTTGTTTACACTACAATTAAAGCTAAGTCAATTCCTTACAATTTAAACTATTAACATTATTTAACTGTTAAAATATGTTTGTAAAAAATTACCTTTAAAATAGAAAGCTAACTTGTTTTATATAAATTTAAAATTTTTACTGATACAAAATTGTCCAAATTTTCTAAATTTAAAGAACAAAGTATAGTAATTAAAATTAAATTACTATTATACAAGCTCATTAAATAAGTGATTGAATACATTCACAATTATTAAAATTGGATGCAGTTATGTGTGCAACTAATTACATATTGTATATTGCACATGCATCCGTGCAAATTTTGGCGGTGCTAAAAATGTGTACACAATTTTCTTAAACATCGATAATTGACGGTCAAACGTTTTAATTTTGTAATCCAAAAATCAAAGATAATATGGATTTTTTAATTGAAAGATTAACACCTAGGTTAGTTGATATTGTTAAATCTAATGTTTTGAATACATTATTTAGTAAACATGAATTATTAGTTCATTTATTAGAAAATGAAGAATGTGGTAAAGAATATCAATTACATGATTTACTTTTATTTACACAAGAATATAAAGGATTTTCAATTGATGATGGTAGGGATAATTATTTAAGTCTGATTAATTTAAATAAATCAAATAGTGAAATATTATTAAGGTTATTGAAAAAAGGTATTGTTTCAATTAAGACATTAAGAATGACACATATTCTTGAAGGTTTAGAATTTCTAATTGAATTTAGTGAATATGTTATTTTTGATGATCCATATAATACTAATTTTGAACAAATGTCTAAAAGTAAAAAATATCATAAATATATTAAAGAAGTTTTAATTAATGCCAAATCAATGGAAGGAATTAATTTTTTTAATAAATTTCCAAATCAAAGACTTTTCATTACATTAGAAATTAGTCAACAAACAACATTTGAAGAATTAAAGGATATAATTGAAAGAAGTAAGAATATAAATAATGAAGTTAAATTTCAAATTTTTTCACCAATTGAAATTTCATATAATAAAATAAATGAACGAGAACTTTTAATTCGTAAAAAAATTGAAGAATATTTAGAAAAAAATAAAAATATTGAATATTTATTTATTACAAAACTTACAATATTGGTTAGTAATAAAGAAATCAATTTAAATTTATTAAATAAATTTATTAAACCATCAGATATTGATTTTTTAAGAATTAGAGGTCCAAAGGATAAAGAAGATAATAAAATACCAGATGTTACAAGGTTTAATAATGTTGAAAGGCTTGATATTTCATGTATTAATAAAGAATTTAGTTTAAATTTTTCAAGGAAATTAGAAATTTTATATTTAAATGAAATTGAAGATTTTTCTCAAATTAATAAAACAATACCTAAAACATTAAAAGAGATTACAATTCGACTTAATAAAGATATTAATAAAATACCTATTAAAATACCATTAAATGTTGAAACACTTATAGTTGAAAGTGATTTAAAGAAACATTTAAATTTGAAAAGTATTGATTTAACAGAATCTAATATTTTTAATATAATGTTATTTAAAAATTTTGAATCAATGTTTGCATTTGATAATGAAGGTGATTTATTTGGACAAATTTATGGATTTGTTAAACAAGCTGAAAAAATTAAAAATTTTGATTATTTACCAAAATCTGTTAAATTTTTCACAATTGATTCAGGTATTGCAAGTATTGAAAAATTTGAAATTGAACCATCATTACTTGTTAAATTTCATGGTGTTTATACAAATTTTAAGATTCAATCAGATCAATATTTCTTGGAACCAAAATTATATAATGAAACAATTCTTACAGGTAGATGTGAATAGTGTGTATATCATGTGATGTATTGGGTAAGATTTAATTTGAATTTTTCAAATTTTGTAAATATATTGTCCAAAAGTGGTAATTTTATAATTTTTAAAGCGCGTTTTTCCAAGCCTTGCGATGAGCAAAAAAAAAAAATATTAACATAACTGAAGGAAATATCGGTGTTGATTATTTATTAGGGTATTGAAATTTTTTAAAATTATTTATTTTAATTAAACTAAATTATACAGTAAATTTAGAGCTGTCCCCGACAGACTCTCCCAAAGAGCAATTAAGAAAAGGTATTATTATGCCAATGTGTAAGTGATATGCAGGTTATAATTGAATTATTGAATGATTGAATGATTTGATTAATTTGAAGATAGCCAAATCTTGTAATTTTGCTCAGTTACGGAAGAGTTATTCCTCGTTGGTGGAGAATGTATAAGGACGGAGTCAAAGGAGAGAGAACTTTTCTTTGTTTGATGATGTAGTTGTTGAGGTTGAAGTAATGGGGAGAGTAAAGTTGGGTTCCAAGAAGTTTGACGTTGATAATGTTTAGTAATAGTATCATCGATATCATTATCGTTATTATGATTATTATTATTATCATCATCTTCTACTTCGAATAAATCATCATCATCGTCGGATAGATTAGTATCTGCCATTAGTGAGGGCACTGAATGACAGGAGGAGGAGTATAGTGGAGTATCGACATCGTCGATTTCGAAAAGAGCGTCATTGTCATTGTCAGTGTCATTGTAATTGTCAACATCAGCGTCAACATGAGCAGCAGCAGGAGCAGGAGGAGCAGCAGGAGCAGCAGCGATATTTGTCATATAGTTTATTGTGGAGAAGATTGGTGAAGGTTCCACGAGGTAGGTGAGTTGTTGAGAGTAGTCAGCAGACATTGGTAGTAGAGTTGTTTATAAATTAGTGAGTTGATTGAATTGAAGAGAGAGTAATAGAGAGAGTAATAGAAGTGAAGATAGAAATAAAAATAAAGAATAGAGTAGTAGAGTGAAAAATTTAGATTAGGAAACGGTGAAGTTATATAAGAGTGTTGTGGAGTTGTGGAGACATCGGAGAAGGTTGGTTATGGGGGTGGATTGTGGTGGTGGTGGTGGTTGTGGTAGTGGTTGTGGAAACTTGCAGTTGAGTCAGACCCGTACTGTGTGACCCATGTGGTGGTTGGGTTGTGGCAATAGTGGTTACTCATAACCGAGTGGGGGAGGAATGTGTCATTGGGGGAGGGGACTGGGCCTGGGGACTGGGAGGAGACTGGGGGGCGCGCCACAGTTTTTGGAGGGGAGGACAGGGAGGACACAGTGGGAAGAGGGGAAGAAAATGCTGGAAGCCGGGCGGGCGTACCGGGCGTACCGGGCGAGGCGAGGGGACTCGAAGCTTCGTTCTCGGTGGCCGAGTGGGCGAGGCGGAAGTAAACACGCGACGCGACGCGACGCGAGCGAAGAGGCACCGTGGTGGTTGTGGCACGGGTCACGTGGGGAGGGGGTCACGTGGACGGGTCACGTGGAGAGCGGGTCACGTGAGCGGATCAACTCACACGCTGAGCCTTGCAACGGCGAGAAGGGCCCGCAGCCCCGCTGAAACGTCGGCGTTTGCACGGAAACGGCCACGGCAACCGTCGAGGTCGTCAAGCGGGTCACCACTACTGGCAGCAGCAGCATCAGCAGCAGCAGCATCAGCAGTGGCTTCACTGACGGCCTCTTCTATCATACTCTGCCATGTCTCGTCGGAGGACTCGCTTCGAATGAGGAGCTGCCCCCACTCTTCCTCAACGGAGTCCACTTGTCCGCATTTCTCCACAATTCGGACAACAACTCCGAGTGTTTCTCGATCTAGGACAAGTGCGTCAATCTCAGCTAGTGGCAGTTCATTCAAGCCTTCAGCTAGTATCTGTTGCATCTCTTCGAATTTAATTCCAAATTTATCCGCAACAAGTAATCGTACTTTGACATCTTCAGCTGTAACTGGTTTGCCAACGAGACTGACAATCTCTTCAAATTCTTCTCGATTTTCACTTGTAAGCAATAATGATATATGTCCATCCTTCCAACTAGGTACTGTCTCAATAAGTTTACCAGATGTACATACAATACTAGTAAGATTTTCTGCATCTTGAAGTGTATATGAAAGATCAGCCGAAAATTTAAATTCTTTACTAAACTCTTCAATCCATCCTTCACGTATTATAACTAATGATTTCAAAATATCAATTGCTGCTTCCCTATATCCAACTTTAACAAGTGATCGTATAACACAGTCCCAATCTTCTTCAAAGAAAACCCTTTCATTCTCAATCCCACTATATTCAAGTAATTTAATAATACCATTAATATTACCTTCTGATGCATACCTCCTCATTATACTCCTCATTGATGCATTGGTAAGTGTATATCCTTCATCAGCAAATGCTTTGATACTATTACTTGGCCCTCTTTCAATAACAATTCTTTCATATGCTTTTGATGAAAGTGGGAATAATCCAATAATCTTCCCAATTTCATCAGTTGATTTACCATTGATAACCGCACATACTACAAGTTCAACTTCTTCAGCGGTTGTTGCACCCCTTTCACTATTTGCAATTATACGTGCAATATCATTTTGAAATTTACTTGTAAACATTTCAGGAAATCGTACAAGTAAATGTACTAATTGTGGTGGTGGAATTACATTTCCATTGAGTGTTCCCCATAATTGTTCAATTTTTAATCCTTTCTTTTGTAACATTGTATTAATGAAAATATCCTCACCACATCTTGATAATTTAGTAAATTCATCCATAATTTTGTCCAATTCATTATTAACAACATGATCTTCAAAATTTGTTTCACCTTCACCAGCTGCTCTTTCAAGTAAATGTAAAAATGCATCATATACACGTACTAATATAGTAGGATCTGAATCTCTCCTACCAGCTTCAATCATTTCATAAACGGATTTCGGTACTTCAATACCACCTTCATGACCTGGTCCAACAATACCATCATATCTTTTAACTTCACGTTGAAGTAATGTCCATTTATTATCACAAAGTGTTTCTATCGATTCAAATGAACTATATTTAAGTATACGTTTAAGAAATTCTCGTATACCATCACTTGGTTTACTTTGTTTAGTAGTAATGTATTTATACCATTCAGGTGCTTCAGGTGGTGGTGCTATAGGTGTAGATGTTGGTGTTGGTTTAGGTGGTTTAGGTGCTGGTGGTGGTCGAACATGAGCTCTAACAAATGGTCTAACATGCTCCCTCTTTTTAGCTGCTACTTTAGCAGTAAAACTAAATTGTCTTAATATTTGCATGTACTTAAAAGTATAAAGCTTATAATCTGTAATTAAGGTGGAATGTACAAAATTAAATTTAAAAATTATGCATAAATTTAATACTGCGAAATTAAAAATCAATTCTTTTGATTGATCTTTTCAACGTAAGCTCTTGATATTGAATTCCATGCACGCATAAATTTCGTTGTACAATCAGTAATACATGTATCACCACGACCATCACATTTATCAAAACAATTTTCAGTAAGTGCATTAACTAATGTTTGCGCATAAGCTGTAGCTATTTCTTGTTGAATTTCTGATTTAATTTGTTCAACAACTGATGTTGATGTAGTCGCAGGACTCGTTGTAACTTCATTTGATTTACCAAATCCTAAAAATGACATATTAAATTTTTCTTGTAAATTAATTAATCACTACTTAAAAATTCATCAAGACTTTGAAGATGCATACTCTTCTTCTTAGTATCTGGCGAAGTTAACACAGATGGGGACGCGAACGAAGGCGGCGAAGGTGACAATGATGAACTCAAACTTGATAATACTCTTTTATCACTTCCGTGCACCGCATAGTCCCTCACAACGAGCCCACAGCGTAGTTCCTTGTAGTATTCACTGTACGCTTCATCTGGTGTGTTGTGTCGTGTGTTCCAGAATTGTCGTACAGCTTCGGACAAAGTATCGTTAATGGTATCAACAGATCCTACTCGTTTCTCTATTTGTAACAAAAGGATGGCAAGATCCACATTCGTATATTGTTCAACACAACGTGCTCTCAATGCACTATCTGTTTCAAGAGATGCTTGCACTGACCAAGTTTCACCACCAGTGTAAGGTACGCAGGGAGTAATAGATGACAACATCCGAGAAACATCACGAATATCCACATTGGTATCCCGTGAAGCGAGTGCCTGTATGTAGCAATAGACTTTGAATAGTGGTGATCTCAAAATCGTGTCCACGTCACGTGCGTGCGCCTTCGCTGAAGATGTGGCCGCAACAAGTGTTTTTGTCGCGCACACAAGTATAGCAAAACGAGTATGTGGACCTTCATCTTTGAACTTTGTGGCAAGTAAACGCACAATATCAGGTAATGCAGCCCTGAGAGTTGTCTCTTCAGAGTTATCACTCTCCTCAGTCATTGAAAACTCACCAAGAAGCCACACAATAGATGCTCTTGCTGCATCTGTGCCACCATCAGTTGCCGTGACTCTTTTGCTCAGTCGTGCAAGCAAACCGGCATGCCCTGCAACATTTTCCTGCACGAGCGCTCTCACACCAGCAACGCATTCTGCATCAACAATACTTGAACCTACCTTTCCCTCAGTTCCCACTCCAATCTCCACCTCCACCTCCGTCCCCTTCCCCGCCCCCGCCTCCTCACTGACACCCATTCTCCTGGTGTATATCTCTAAAAGCGCAGTACGACTCTCAGAGTCGCCAGCCCGAGCCACAGCTGCAGTCGCCCCCTCAAGGAGGGCCCTCATACGTACAGGACCGAGACCACGCACGTCCAGCAGCGCTACCACCACACGCCACTCCCACTCGAGAGCAAAGTACACCCGACACTTGGCAACAAACACTGACGGCTCGTCACATGGAGAGGGGACGAACTGTGTCGCCTCTGCTGCCCTGAACTCCACACACGCACGTGACACGAGCACGTGCACGCACTCGAGCGCCACAACGAGCTCACCTGTGTTGGGGCCCGAGCTGCACCCGTGCACCACCCTCAACAGCGCCCGCCCCACGACACGGCTGCTGTTGTCCTTGTCCTTCTCCTTGTTCTCGCCCTTCTCCTCGCCCGCAGTCACGTGCGCCGCGATCACGTGCGCCGCGGCCACGACAGCGGCGGTGTCGCGCTCGAACTCCACGCGCCCCTCGAGCTGCGCCACAAGCTGCGCCACACAGCGCGCGTCCCCAAAGAGCTCCACGTAGCTACGGAGGACTTCCACGGCATCGACAAAGGCACCAGCCTCAAATTCTTGCAGATGATTGACAATGTGCTCAAACTTGTTGTGTATAATGTCAAAATTACCGTATAGGACTTCCCGGTAAACAGATATAGCAGTGCCTAATACTTTACTATCATCATCACTCAATAACATATCAAGATATTCATTCAACTGTAATCGTATTTCTTCATCACATCTTTTATCTAATTTATAACATTTTAAAATAGCAATACAACTTGCACTTCGTACTAATGGTGATGAATCAACAACACTTTTACCTAAGGATAATAATACAATTGGTAAAATTGCTGAAATTTCAATACCACTAAGGCATCTAATTGCAAGTGATCGAATAATTGCATTATTATCGTTTAACGATTTTTGAATTGCATTTATTGATAAAAGTGTCTCATCTTGAAAATCTTTACTATTGGTTTCAATTATCGCATAAACTAACCTTTTAATTTTAATATTATTACTTGTAACTTTCTTCATTATATGTGGGTATAATGTATTTAAAATACTAAATTTTTCTTTATCTTCAATTCCTCCACACATAATCGAAACAATATATTTTAAAACCGTATAAACTTCACTTTCATTAGATGATTCTAAAACTTTAATCATTTCATTTACACTGAAAACTGTCTTGCTATTATAATAATTCGTATTGATAAAGGATGTCACCGATGGTGGCAATGTCACACTATTTTTGCCATTCTCAAATGTAAGATGTCTAGCTGCACTTTCAAACATTGCACCCAAATTCCTACTTATTTGTAAATCGTTCATTGTTAATGTGCAAATTGATTGATTAACTTAACTTGACGCTGAGCATGCATATATCAAAGTCCAATTTGGAATAGCGTCTCAACTTTTCCTCGAATTGCAAGCTGTGCACAACAAAATTTATATGCGACATTATTTTTCACATGCACAATATCAGTGTTCCGTCCGATCCATCATCAACTTTTAGCAGTTAATTCACAACTGTGATCCATTCATACAATGACAGACAACAGTGAAGTTGCACCGAAATCGTTTAAACGTACGTTATCGGAAACATTATTTGGTTTTAGAAAAGGTACAAAACGTGCAAGAGATGATTCTGATTCAAATAATAATGAAACTATCCCTAATACTAATCTACCAATAACTAAAAAGTTAAAGAAAGACGATTCAGCGTTTAAGGCTAAAGAGGAAGAATTCGATAATCTTTTACCAACAGAATACCGCAAATGGAGACCACATGGTTATAAATTAAATTTACCACCAACTGATAGACCAGTACGTATATATGCTGATGGTGTATTTGATTTATTTCATTTAGGTCATATGAGACAACTTGAACAATGTAAAAAGGCTTTCCCTAATGTTGAATTGGTCGTTGGTATCCCTAATGATAAAGAAACTCATAAACGTAAAGGTTTAACAGTTTTAAGTGATAAACAACGTTATGAAACTGTAAGACATTGTAAATGGGTTGATGAAGTAATTGAAGATGCTCCATGGATTTTAGATATGAAATTCCTTAAAGATCATAAAATTGATTATTGCGCTCATGATGATTTACCTTATGTCGCTGATGGTATTGATGATATTTATAAACCAATGAAAGAATCTGGTATGTTCCTTGCAACTCAAAGAACTGAAGGTATCTCAACAAGTGATATAATTACAAAAATTATTAGAGATTATGATAAATATTTAATGAGAAATTTTGCTAGAGGTGCAACTCGTCAAGAACTTAATGTATCATGGTTGAAAAAAAATGAATTAGATATGAAAAAGCATATTAATGATTTTAAAAATTCTTGGAAACAAACAAATGACAACTTAAGACATACAACAAAAGATCTTTATATATTAGTAAGAGAATCACTTATTAATAATAATAATCTTATCACAAATGGTAATAATTCACCATTGGATAAATTTGCTTCAAAATATAACGCTAATGGTTTAAGTAGATCAGATTCGAAAAAGGGATTAATTAATAACCTCATGGATTGGGTAGGTTTCCAATCTGAAGCAGATTCAAATGATGAATTAGATACACCTTCATCAATTGAATCAACACCTGCGCCAGCCGCACCTTTGGATGTATCAAAAATTGAATCAACAACAACAACAACAACAACACCTGCAAATAACCGTAAAATCGCAAAGAAAGGTACTAAACGGTCAACAAAGAAAGTCAAGGCAATTAAATCAGAGTAAATGTAAATGTAATATCCAATTTCGTCTATTCTACACAATTACTTCCGCATCTATTATAGCTATAAAGTAAACCTTTTTCATAGAAATTATAAAGTTTGAACGAACCCATTTTTTTCATCCTCTAATTTGCATAATGTAGTCATATTTTCCGTCCAGCTGAGCCGTAATCGTAATTTAAACTGATTGCACCATTCCTTCTGAAACCTATCTCCACAACATCATGCCAAAATTATTCACCATCTCCGATGTTAAATATATTGATCCACAAACTCTTAAACAGTGGATAACACATGGTACTACAAATTTAGGATCTAAATTCGTTATCATTGATGTGCGTGATTCTGACTACGTTGGTGGTCACATTGTAGAATCTCTGCACATCCCATCATCTACTTTCAAAAATGAACAACTACCACTTTTACTTAATCGTATGCGCCTCAATGGTCAAGACACTGCTGTTTTCCATTGTATGTTAAGTCAACAACGTGGTCCAAGTGCTGCAATGAAATTTATGCATTATCTTAACGATGAAATCGCCCAATCAAATAATCAGTCTGAAATAGAATTTATCGAAAATATTAAAATTTATATACTACGTAATGGATTCAGCGGTTGGCAACAACTTTATGGTGACGACCATAGGTTAACTGAAGAATATGATACAAGATTATGGAAATTTGGTTTATAATAGTTTAGCCCTTTTATTATTACCTACTTTTTTAAGTTTCTCCGTGGCAACCTTTATACTCTTGCTCATATCGAGTTTACGTCGACGCTGAATCATTTCAAGTGGGAAAAACTCTTCAATACTCGTTTGCGGCTTGTTCATATTTTTTATTACAGGTAATAACGTTTCATCAACCTTTTCCTTACTCCACCCAATATTAAACTGTAAAAACGTCCGCAATTTCTCTAAATCAGGGTACCCCCATTTGAAAGGCGTTTTATCATGATCAACCTCTGGATGCAAATATGCTTCATATATAAACTTATTAGGGAAATCAACACTCAAAAATAAATCCTTCAACTTCCGACGTAATTTTACCCTTAGTGGAGTCTCACTACTTTGATCAATCTTCCCACGCTGGTAATCCATCCACCAGTCTCTAAAATTAGCTAGATTATCAAACTCACTCAAAATCTCCATAGCTGTTACTTTTCCAACACCTTTTAATCCATCAGTATAATCACTTCCAAGTAAAATTGCCAATTCAATAAGTTTATCACGATCTAATCCTAACTCAGTTTTTATATCATCTTGATTGTAACATTCTACAAAGTGTTTGTCACTGAAAAGATTTTTGTAAATCCGCTCCCCACCAAACAAGAAACAATCAGAATCATCAGTAATGATACCATCAACGAGTCCAATCAATTTAAGTTCAGCACACTGAGCTTCAGCTTCCATTGGAGCAGTAATATAAGGAATACCAAATCTACTAAGTAGTTCTTGCACATCCACAATCATATTTGTTGTAACCTCGTCAGCATCTCGTTTCTGTTTTCTCAACTGTGCTTGAAATTTTGCTTCTTCTTCAATACCCCAGGATTTCCGGTTACCATCGCCATTTATATCTATCATAAAATTGTCATACGCTTGTGATTCTTCCTCCATGTCCATAAGTAGGTTTACTTCTTCCTCATCAGAGAAAACATATTCATCATCATCAGTCTTCGCTGTATTACCATCAAGAACTTCCTTCAAATGAAAGCTATCGACAGCCGTTTCATGTTTATTATCAACAAGATTTTCCTCTGTTGTTTTATCAACAGTTTCCTCTTCTTTCTCAATACGAGGTATGTTATCGTCTATCTTAGAGGTAGTGGAATAAGTAGACTCCAAACTTATTACAGGCTCGACCATCTTTTCAGAAGCAGATTCTGCAATGGATTCTGCTGCTCGTTCTACTTCCTCCGTATTATCACCAATGCTGATAACCTCTATAGAACCAGCATCTGAACTTACACCCACAATTCCATCCTCCTCATCGGAAGAAAAATAGTTCCCCGCCTCTCCATATGAGATCAAACCAGCCTTTTCATCCTCTGTTTGTGGAATTGACCGTGACACCATTTCTTTAGTCAAAGAAGGGATCTTTTTTTCTGAAGTGACGTTTGAAAACCATGAAGGTAGTGGGTGCAGTTTTTTCTTTCCTTCGTTCTCTTCATTTTTTCCATTCTCTTTCGTATGTTCTATAGAACCAGGCTTGTCCGTCCTCGTCCCGCCAAACAATAAGTTATTCTTCATGGACAAATTTGGAAGTTTCAAAGTCTTTGAGAGTGTTGACTCACTCAAAATGATAGGTTGATCATCATTCAAGGCTGCTTGATTATCATGTCCTGACTTCTCATCATCTAGCATTCGGGCGTAGTCCTTTTTGGACTGTTCAACTGCCTTTCTCAACTCTTCATCTTCAATTTGCTTTAGTTGTATTTGATGATATTCGTCTATATCATCATCATCATCAAGAATAACATTTTTAGCAACATTATCACTTTTCTTGTTGTTCTTTTCCGAATACTCATATAAATATTTGATCCGCTTCATTACGTCATCATCATCATCATCATCATCATCATTGTCAACACTTTGCAAATCCTTAGATTTGACTTCAGTAACGTCTTCCATCTCAATACTCTCATCATCATCCTCATCATTATTTTCATCAGCACTATCTTCGACAAACAATGCATTTTCAATGGCAGAAGTAGAATTTCTAGTCTTTGGTACAGAAGTAGTATCAGTATTTGTATCATCCCAATCTATATCGCTATTCAATTCAGTTTCAAGAATAGCATCGGCATTTGGTACCATTGACGGTATTATGTCACGAAGCACAACCGGATTTTGAGCGTTATTTCCAGGGACTTCTTCTTTTGCTAAACTCAAAGCAAATCCATCACTAGTTCGCTTCAAATTGTACGCCCTATTCCGGTCACCGGCAATCCTTCTTGAAACGATTTCATCATTTTCATCTCCATCCATACCAGTTACATTCATAATTTTTTGAGTAAAAAAATTCCTTTTCTGAACCATTTTAATTTGAAACTTACTAAATTCCATGGGATCAGGGAATAATGATTGCAATTGTGATTTGGTGTATCCCATTCTTAACCGAGATCGAAGTCGAAGATGCGAAAGAACAATATATTGTGTAGACAATGGCAAATTTGCAAACTCTTGAGATTGTGGGTCAATGTTATCTAAATCAATATCGTCCAAATCGTCTTGAATGTCCTTGGTAAGCCGATCATACTCATAATCGGTTGTTAATCGGTTATCATCACGATCTACCTTAATATCCTCGATGAAAGGTAAATCGTAGTCATCTTGTCTTTTAAAAAGACGATTTTCTTTCTCTTGTCTTTTTTCCTTCTCCTGTAAATCTTGGGTTTCCGTTGCAACAATGTAATCCTCATTTTCTACCAAATCATCGTAGTATACATTATATAGCTCACTAGTTGGCTTTTCAATTACCGATGCTGATGACTTCATTGTCGTTTTCGCCTTTTTCGGAGTTTTAGTACTTTCCAGTTTTCCTTCAGCATATTGTTGAAGCTGTTTAGACAAAATTCGTTGCGCTGTCTGTTCAAGTGTTTCCTTGTTCCCTTCCCTCTTTTCCTTTCTTTTACGAATTGTAGCTCTTTTTAGAGCTGGTACACCACCATCAAAAACAAAAACTGGTTTAATCCCAAAGTAAATTAATTTACATATCCTTCGGAAAAAACCAATGATGTGTGCATTTTTCATTTGATTACCTTCACTGTCTCTAACTGCCTTCATAAATTGATAAATCCAAATAGATGCATCCACGGCTAACTTTTTGTTTCTCAAGGCTTCAACCCTAACAGGTCTAGCTGTAACACCAATAATATCCCATAAACCATGAACACCCATGGCATACCTGAAATATGTTTGAGTTGTTTAAAATAAACAATAGACAGTAAAGCTTTCGCCTTCCCTACATTAATTTTTCACACTGTAGTTAGTATCTGTTAAGAATTGGAAAAATACTAATTCAAGAATATTAAGTTTATAATAAATAATAAATAAAATATAATAATGTGTGA
>JBBJZV010000056.1:0-75191 GCA_039700735.1 Pichia pseudocactophila
GTCACCGTCCTATGCAGTGGTATAAAATCTTATTGTCAACTTGTAGTTTTATTTGTTCTACCATTTAGAAACATTAAGGTTTCTAGCCTCGAAAAGCAGATTTGTCCTCTGCTGGTATTTAATATTATTTTAGGTATTGCCTAAGTGGTTCTCAAATTTGAACTGATGATAGATCGAAGTCCAATATGAGCTGTCTGGAGTTATTTTCTGGTCAAGTTGCACTCGTTTGAGCTTCCTTGCCATAAACACTAATAACCGAATCATATTGTTCGCTTTAATGAAGTTTCTTGTAGTCAATATCTTTCCCACACATTCGTTTGGTTGTATTGAATCAATGTTGAATTTATTGAGGAAATTGATCACCCCTTCACATTCGAAGAAGATGTGCCTGGGACCTCCTTTGGTTTCATCGTGGCAAAATACACAAGGTGGTATAAATGCTTTGTTTAATAGGCCTACATGGAGCTCAAAGACCTCATTGAAAAGGATGTGATGCTGGTTATGCAGCTTGGATATTCTTTCTAAAAGCTTAGACCATGTCTTTTCTGGAAGTGAGATGTGCTTTACCCAGTAGGAAGTGGTATCCTTCAGAGCCAGATGATGACAAATCTTTTTTGATTGCTGTCGGAACGACTCTGAATTGATCCGTGAGGTAGAGTTCCATGTTTCAAAGAAAGCCGCTGTTTCAGGTGGTGGCTTTTTAGATAACCTCGCATATTTTAGATATGATAGGTGGAGTATCTTTATCTTTGTCTTCTCTGGAGGGGAAGTAACCGTGTTATACCATGCTTCCATGTACGGAATAAAGTTCGTGTATTTGCTCTGAAGGTATGGTTTTAGATATCATTGGTTTAATGGGTTGTAGTTTTTCTTTCATAGATAAAATTCTAAAGAACTGACTAAATGGGTTTTTCTACTAAAGTTAATATTACATAATTCTTTATGTGAAATTTTTTAAAGAAATTAAAAGTCTAGCTAACAAAATAGTCCAAAAATGATACTTTTTTACTAAAAATGATAGCAAAACTCACGTGACTCCAAGACATTATATATGTTGAGGTACATTCGGGCTGTGTACGAGGGCGCGTGGTGCAATGGTTAGCATGTCTTCTTCCGGCGGAGATGGTTGCGGGTTCGAGTCCCGCCGTGCTCTTGTATTAAAAAACAAACTTTTTTCTTTCATTCAATTAATTTGATGATCTCAATCAATTAAAGTATATTTTCAGAACAGTTCTTTTTTAATCCCTATACGGAATCCTAATTGCTAATATTATTTTTTTATAAATGTAGTAAAACAGAGAGGTCACTCTCTAAAAGAAACTATACATGGATTTCTGATTCATAATTAAACTATCCCCACCCAAAATTTGAAAATGCATTAATTTAAACTAGTAAAACAGCATTAACGACACCATCTCTATCAGGTTCATTCGTAATTTGTGCATATTTACCCCAGACAACTTTACCACCAGCAGTAACTAACCCAAGTTCAGAAACATTGACTTCAATGATTGTACCTTTAGTTAAAACACCCATTTGAGTATACATTGGTGATTGTGGATTCTTCTTCACTGATAAGATTGGCAATAAAACTGTTACACCTAATTCTGGATGCGTCACGTTTGCCTTCTTCTGTCTCAAAGCTGATGGTCTAATAATCCTTTCCATTTTAACAGGTCTTCTAGTAAATCCTTCACCCACAAAGGTATGTTTTGTAATCATTCTCTTCCATGACTTATTCTTTGATTTACCAGTTTTGATAACTTTAAACATCTCTTCCTCACTAATACCCCTAACTTTTGGTAACGGAACAGAAAACTTATCTGCCTTTTCCATTCTCTTTTGTTTAATAGATGACGATATTGCCTTGGCAGTATTTTGTTGTTCTCTATCTAATAAATATGCTGGTAATGCCTCCCCATCGTCTTCCTTTGGCTTAGATGGTCCTTTCAATTTACTTTCTTCATGAGCTTTGATCTTTTTCTTCATAGCAACCTTTTCAGCATAACGCTTCTTAGCAAATTGCTTACCCTTCCAACCTTTCAAACTCTGTGCATCCTTGGCAATTCTATGAGATTCTCTTGCTGCTTTCTTTCTCTTCTTTTCATCATAATCTAATCTTCTACCATGCTTTTTAATATGCTGTTCAATATAATCGTTTTGAGGCATTTTATTAAATAATGTTTCTCAATGATACAGCTGATTTTATTATTTGAAGTAGATAAAAACTAATAGTGAACTTGTACTGTTATCCCGATTTCCGAAAGAAATTTGGCTTGTTTTAAGAAAATTTTTTTTTCATGCATATTGCGTAGCTTGCATGCACACTGCACTGCGGACTAAGATCCAATAAAACTTTTAGACAGCTTTTAGACCTTAGTTGTTTGACTTTAAGATTATCGATTGTGTATAAGAAAAAAAATGTCATCTGTTAAAGATAATGAAAGTTTAGATAGTCACATATCTTCAATAGCTGAATCTATAGATTCTACAGCTTCTGCAGTTGACAAACTTGAAAATATATTTGATCCAAATAACAATGAAATTACCTCTGATTTGATCAAATCTTTACTAGAAACAGTGGGATCTGAAGAGTCAAATGGGTTAGAATCCATTTCCTTATTATCGCTCAAAAATACTGCTTTACTCGGATATGTTACAGATTTAGCCTTATTAGTAGCAATTAAATTGAAGGAAATGAGGGAGGATAACAGCTCATATACAACTGAAAAGGAGGAAATCTTAAAATCAACAGTAACGAATCGTGTGGTTTTAGAAAAAGGTATAAAATCGCTTGAAAAAAGAATTAGTTATCAACTTGAAAAGATGGTCAATGCTTATCTCAGAAGAGAAAAGGAACAGAAAGAAGTTGAAGAGAAAGTGAATAAGACTGAACATGAAGGAAGCTCTTCTGATAATAATTCAGAAGAAGACGAAGAAGACGAAGAAGAAGAGGATGAAGACGAAGAAGAGCAACAAGAGGGACTCAACTTCAAACCAAATCCAGTTGCACTACTCAAACATACCAACAAGACAAAACCAACCACACAGGGGCATGGAACAGAAGACATTGAGAGCGATAAAGACACAGGAAAACCAACAAAAGAAAAGTATAAACCACCTAAGATTGCAGCTATGTCATTAGGAGATCCTGATAAAGAAGTCAAAGGAAGAAAGAAAAGAAATTTGCAAAGTATGGATGAATACTTACAAGATATTAGTGAAGCACCAGCAATGGAAAAATCTATTGGTTCTACTATAATAAATAACGGTAGAGATGTTAAATCTAAGAAACAGTTAGAGAAGGAAGCAGAAATTCAACGATATGAAGAAGAGAACTTCACTAGATTGCCAGCAACCAAGACGAAGGAAAGTAAAGAAACTAGGGCCAAGAGAATGCGCAATGAATTTATGGGTGAAGATTGGAGTATGTTTGATAGTAAAGCAGATATCAATCCTAATGGAAATTCAAAGAAAAGAAAGAGACTCTCAGCTTGGGAGAGAGCTAAGCGTAAAATAGATTGAAGGACCAAAAGTTTTTTGTTTTTGCGAAAATTGAACTTTTAAAACAAAATATGATTTTTCGCTTATTACTTGCCGAGACAAATTGTAGCCCCGAGATTAGCCGAAGTAGAGTTTGTAACAGCATAGAAATAACCATTGAAAAGTAATATTTTTATGGAGTAAACGTACAAAGTTTTTTACAATGTCTAATTATCATCGTATGTAAATATAGATGGCGCAAATTCAATCAGATCCTCGACTACACGTTGCTGAGTTTCCAGTTCTTGACGTGATTCAAAATCTCCACCCAGAAGATTATTTGCCCATACAATAGATAAATTTTTGCTATCCATTCTAACAGCTGGCATAGCAATAAGCCTTCTAAAATGTCCTAAAATATCACGTAAGGTAAAATAGTTTGAATCTGGAAGTTCAAATACAAGTTGATGAATTTTTGTTTGTCTCTCAGTTTTATCAGATAACTCTGCAGCTTGAAGGTATAAATCACGCTGTTCATTTGTTAAAAGAGGTTCAGGCAATGAACCAAAAAACTTCTTCAGTAAAGAAGCGATTGTGTATACGTAATCTGGTGAAACATTTGTTGGGTCTTTAGGATCAAGTATTGAAAGATTTTCTGGATGGTTATCAATGTCAGCCTTTAATTCTTCAAAGACTGTTTTGTTTGGACTTAAACGGTAAATACCTTCATAATTGGTTCCATACGTTTCTATCAGTTTGATACATTTCAAAACAAAAAATGGAACAGCTTCCTCATTGACTTCTAGCGATTCTAGAGGTAATCCAAAGAGCCTTCCTCTACATATATCTTCACTTTCTAGAGTTGTATCATTAAATGATGACATTGAGTCATTATTATCAATAGGATAAGGTTTCGGACCGTTCAATTTAGTATTCCGTCCGGGATCAAGTGAACTATATGAAGAATCAACATTAGACTCCGTATCTAATGAAGGAATCGAAGGTACAGGTGGTAGGCTCTCGGAATGAAAGTTGTTGGAGATTGCGTTCTTGGATTGAAATGGTTGATTCGGCAATGTTTGTGAATTGTAGTTATTAGTTGATGCATTGAACTTAGCCGCACCAGTACCAACAGCTGTACTAGCGACTGCTCCTCCAATTGCGCCCCCAATTGTAGCTACTGGAGCAGAAATTGTTGTCTTAGAAGCATTCGAAAAATCTCTTTTCTTACCAGGATTGATCACATTTGAGTTTTGCTTTTTAGGTAAAACACCACCAACAATTGGATGCCTTACAAATTCAACGGGCACAAGACTATCATTCTTTCTAATTGTGGAGCCTTTTAGATAGAAATACAGGCATTTCTCAATATCTACATTGGTTGCAATTTTTTTCATTGAATCTGCACCATTGATTGGATTGATTTGATTACCCATACCAACAATAAAGCTTTCTGTATAGATTGAATATTTTTGAAGTTGAATTTGCATTGCGTAATCCAATTCAACAATCAAATTCTTAAACTCATTTGAGATTTGAGGTCTTTGAGTATTGATTAATGTATTTTTCATCCTCTGTGAAGCATTCGCCTTTTTGTTATAATCATCTTCAGCATCTTTGATTTTAGCTCTCAAATCTTCTTCTTGTTGAGAATTAGTCTTTCTACCTTGTAAAGTGATTTTAGTTTGATTTTTATCAGAACTTCTAACTTTTTCAAGCTCTGTGCATAAATTCCAGTATCTGTTTCTTGCCTTTTTGGCTAGATTGATAGAATCCATTACTTCCTTCTCAGCTCTATTACCTTTCTCTTTGAGTTGTTTTCTCAATACGGTAAAGTGTTGAGCTAATGATTCCAACTGACCGCCCATATTTTGAAGAGCTGTAACGTAAGGACCTCTCACACTATTAACCTTTTCATCAAACTGAATAACTCTTTGTAAACTTTGAATAAATGAACCCCCAGTGATTATATTGCTAGAAATTATAGAGTGATCACAGTGATTGATAGTTCTTGTAATATCCTTTGCATATTTTTGTTCACAATGATATTTTTTAGTAATAAAGTTTGCAAATTCTTCACAAGCTTTGATACTCTGTTTTAAACGTTGGGCTAAAATTGAGAGGCTGGCGTCTGACCCAAGAATTGCTTTGATTTTGTCTTCCTCAAGTAATGCTGTACTTGCTGCAATTTGATTATCTTTGCTGTCGGCCGTAGTCATAATACTAGCACAGGGTATATATAGCGTAGATGTTATCTTGTTGACGTTTCTTTACTATGGAAAGTAGAAAACTTATTCACTCGATTCAAAAACAGTGTTCTGTCATTCCGATCGGAAATTCGTTGCGCCAGCCCCTACTTTGGAATAAATTAAAGTCCCGTGATCAAAACTTAGACAGTGCCATGACCATGCAAGGTACAAATTTAGTTATAGATTTTTAGCCCCCAATTTACAATGTTTCGGCGGACACTGCGCAATAACTGTATTGGTGGTTGAGTACTATAGAAAAGAGATACTATATATACAGTTGTAACGTATCAGAAATCTGCACAAAACATTTTGTGTTTGTGCAAAGGTGTAGATTCTCCAACACAACATTCTATCCTTTTGAATGCTAAATTTTGAAGTATTTCGTCGACAGTAATCCGTGTGTTCACATCAGAGTTAAGTAAGGCAATGATAAGTGCATCCACTTCGTCTTTAATAGGATCAGAATTTAAAACGTTCCCAGGTACACGAACTGCGTTGATAATAGTAGGATTTTTTGTATAACGTATGAATAGCTGATCATCGTATCTAGCCGATTTCCATGATTGTTTTGATAAGTAGAATAAGTTAATCAGTAGAATACCTAAAGACCAGACATCACATTTGAATGAGTTGTATTTTAGCTGTGTATGAATTTCAGGGGCAGCATAAGGAAGAGAACCTGCCATGCCATATCCAAGTTCACCTATAGTAGAACTTCCAAAATCAATTAACTTTAAGTTGCCATTATAATCAATACAGCAATTTTCAAGCTTGAGATCCCTGTGGCCAATATTCTGAGATTGTAAGAAACTCAAAGCATGTGTTATCTGTTTGAAATAACAGAGCCGATCGACTTGGGGTATTAGTATGCTATGGGTATTATAAAATGTATTCAAGTTGAATGGAATATATTCCAAAACTAGATAAATCTGGTTGTCACGTTTGACTCTGAAAAAGTCTATGAGTTGAACTACATGCTCCTTACTGTGGTTGATCATGTTGTAAATCTTGATTTCCTTCTGGATTGACTTGACTTCATCAATGTCTTTCAAATTCAGTTTTTCAAACGATTTGATAGCAAAGACATGGTTACTGTGGACGGTTTCATAGAGATAAACTTTGCTTGAAATTCCCTGGCCAATACAAGACTTTTCTGTACCGTACCTATTGATAGGGAACTTTTTCACGGTTTTGATTGCGGGTTGTGCAGACTCCTGGAACGGCCCACCCGTTGACGGACTGCTTCCATTCCTCTGCAGCACCTTCCGCACCCAATCCATCACGAGAGTGCAAACGAAACTGTATAAACGTAGACGTGTCTTTGAAAATTGTCCAGTATAAATTCCAGAGAAAACGCCAAAAAATTTCGGCGATTCAAGCGTGGTCACCACAATTGCCTAATTGGGTAACTCCACCCTTATCGCGGCAAAGTTTCCCCATACGGAAGACACAGACTAGTCACGTACCCGTTTTCTTCGCTCAAAATCGCTATCGGCTACCGTTGCACTTTTGAAAGTTCGTCAGCCGCAAATCCAGTCTTGCTTTTGCGGAATAGGTTATCATGACAAACCTTCTCTTTCGATTTAATGCCACCTCTCACCTTCTCCGCTTGTCTTCTTCTTCCCCACCTGCTCTTTGTATTTCAACTCTGAACACTCAGACTACGCTTAAAGTTTATGGCAATGTCGATTGTTGTCCCTCGAGCAGCTCCAATAAATGCTGTCTCTCTGGTAACAGTCACTAACACAATCGGCTCCTTTTCAACAGAATCTTGTTATCTGATTAATACTGAAGTACCCTCGTCTTGTTCGTTGAGGTCCCAAACAACTTGGAATTGTGCAGTTTCTTTAACAGATAAAGACAGCACCATCGAATGTGACAGTCACGAGATCTCGCACCAGCTCCATCATCAAGATTCTACTGAGTCTTTGTTTTCACTTTCTGAAGAAACAACTTGCTCACAGCCATCTTCATTAGACAGTTCTCTCAGCTTTTCCCCATCATTGAGAGAAGCTTACAAAGTCAAAAATAGCCATAGCCTTGGCTTCAAATCAACTCAATCGGAATCTGCTACAAGCCATACAAGCCTCTTTCAACGAAGGAAATCGTCTATATCATTTTCAGGCACATTATCACCAACAGAGTATCATCCTTTAAACCATGAATTTCAATTGGACACAGAAAAGGATGAATATTCTTCAATCATTTCTGTAAGAACTAAACACATTG
Organism: Pichia pseudocactophila; assembly: GCA_039700735.1. Taxonomy (NCBI): domain Eukaryota; kingdom Fungi; phylum Ascomycota; class Pichiomycetes; order Pichiales; family Pichiaceae; genus Pichia; species Pichia pseudocactophila. The sequence goes on from JBBJZV010000056.1 coordinate 7,962, forward strand.
CAAATGTTCAGCAGAAAAATAAACCACTTTTCCTGGCTTCAAAGTTTATATCATTTGTGAAAAGCATGAGTGCTTCTGTTAAAGTTCCAGTAGAATTTAACTCTGAGATTATTACACATTTTGACAATGCTAAAAGGCCAAAGCTTTTAGAGACTTTTTCACAAGAAAATGAAAAGTTACCACTATGCCATCAAAATGTTGTAATAGATGATCCAAATCCAGATACTCTTTTACCATTACGTTTCTTAGGTAAAACTAATAGAGTTCGGGAACAAAGATTTAATTCAAATTACCTCCTCATATATGCACTTGATAGATCTTTTGAGAAATACCTTTCACAAGTTGAGGAGTGTGAAATAAATATCTTTGATCAACTATTGCTTGAAAATTATAATCAACTCACTAACAAATGCTCTGAAATAATTCCCTCTGATTCTGTCTTTGATGTAAAATTTAAATGGAAACTCTTATCTATTTTACAATTACATAATGATTCCAAAACATATGACGAAGACTTCATCAAATTATTGAAGCTGGCTTCAATTGCAAGGTATAAACTTTGGTCTGCAATAACTTTACCACCAAGATCAGATGAACTACCCAATATCACAAATCTGACTAAAAATGTAGTGCCTCCTGCATCTTTAGAATTTTGTGAAGTCCCATGGTTAAGTTTAGATGACCTCAAGAGAGGTAAAGCCATCAAAAAAGTTTCAAGTTCAGCTGGTTTTCTGAGAAACTCAAACATTCAATTCGTCTTCAAAAACAGTTGTAGTAAAAGATGGCGCTCTTATGTTAATTCCAATTAAATTTGTATACCCTTAAACTTTTCTAATATTTAGTGATAATTTTTAATTCCATATTTTCCATTATATTTGAGTATCCTCATCGGTATCATGAAGTTCATTATCACTTTCCAATTCCGTACTAATATCTGTAGCATTGATATCATTATTATCTTCATCAGCATCAGTATCTTCATCCAAAATGGTTAGTTCACTTTCCTTGTCTTTACCCAATTCAATAAGTCCAGGTTCACTCTCTTCATCTAAAGCGTCATTCGTTTTCTCAACTTTATCTTCGGCATCTTGTATTATCCTTCTGTTATGAGTAAATTTGATAGAATCTTCATCAGTGTCAGCGTCAGTATTAAATGCATCAAAGCTAAATTCCCTGGTTTCTTTAGTTGCAACAGTTCTTTCTGGGTCAACTTTATCGGCCAACTTTATGCGCTTACGCCTCTCAGCTTCCATAAATTCATCTATATCCATTGAATTAGTGTCTACGTTTTTGTTTCCATTGAAAGTACTCTCTTCTTCTTCATCAAATTCTCTTTTCCTTTTAAACGCTCTTAAAAAGACTGTATCACCTTCATCAGCTGAATGTTCAAGTAGCTTCTTTTTTTCTAATAATAGATTGTTAACTAATGGTAAGAAATAGTCGATTATTTTAGATTTCATAGTTTTCAAGCTCTTTTGCAGAAGTTCAATTCCTGTTCTTTTTCTCAACATTTCCATTTCTGATATCATCATCTCCTTTTCCTTCTGCCATTCTTTTTCTTTTTTCTTATGATCTACAGATTTGTGCCAAAGTTGTTCAAGATCTTCAAGAAAGTATTCATCAATGTCAATTTCGTCAACATTTTCCATTTTAATACTTAGTACTGTCTTGTATATACCACCATCAATCATCTTGATTGCCCAATAAATCCCAGTCCCCGTATCAACAAGCTCAAATCTATAAGTTTCTCCATCATCGTAATCGCCTGATATAATCAAACCGTATATCCAGACGTTCAAAGTAACAGGTGTCATACCTGATACTAAACCTGTGTTGAGCATGCTTTCAACAACCGTATTGTCAAGTACACCTTTATATTGTTCAAAATTACCATTCTTAAGAACTAGTATGTCAATCACATATACTATGTTTTCTTTAGGATATATTTCCAAACTGTCTATAGTAATCTCTTTGCATTTTGAAATCAATGGATCAGGATTTTTCTTAACAGAATCAATCAATTTGTCTTCGTGTTCAAACTGTATATTGACTCGAGTATATAATCTAAATGTCTCATCATCCTTCCTCCATCTAGTAAATATTATTCTTGTGGTCATTTCATTTTATACTGTTGCTTAATTGATTTAGAGGTTTGAGACGGAGTTGAACATGCTCAAAAAAAACTTAAACCCCGTAAATTTTTAATGTTACAAATTATATTAAAATTACATATAAGATTATAAAGATAGCACCAACTTTTACTTCAATTCTGAAATAGTCAAATTTAGTAAACCATCCATGTTACTAAGGATATTTTCAATTTCTTTCACATAGAACTCTTCTATGCTTCCCTCGTCTGTTTGTGATTCGGACATCCCCAATCCATAATTTGTTACCCTATTTACATTCATTTGAGACATGCTTAATATTTTGATCAATTTTTCTTTGGTACTATTCTCGTTTGGTGTGATACTATTCATTCTCAATGGTGATGCTTTACCATTGTCGCTAATAGTCATCATACCCAGTCCAGTAACTATGTTGTCTGTATTCATGGAAGTAGAGGTTGATACATTTTCATTGGTCAATGTGACATCTGCACCTTTCTCGGAATCTTCATGAGTTGAAATAACTGAGTTGTTTCGGAGTTGACTAGAATCGTTTGAATGTAATGGATATCTCGTTGTAGTCTCAAATGACATTTTACGTTCACTATTTGTACTATTTGAGGTAGAGAATGAGAGTTTATGTGATAAATTGGAAGGCTGGGATGAAGCAACTGTATAACCACTCGAAACTTCAAGTGCCTTGTTTAAATCCTTCTCAGGAGTTATATTGGAAGTAGGGTTAGGCCTTTCCGTCACAGGTGTCATAGCCAGTGGCAAGGAGGACGCAGCACTAACGTCAAAACCAAATTGGTTTTTCTCAGGGGTATCAGTTTTAGCATTAAGATTGTCTTTCATAATATTGTTGAAATTCAGAGTTGTCGCAGAAACAGGCTTCGGCATCTGTATTCTCATCTGATTTCTTGTCCTAATAGATGAATCAAGCATTTCAGAATTAGATAGAGTCGAAACAGGTGCTGTTTGCGGTCCATTAACTCCTTTATGGTTTGATATACCAGTCAGATTAATTTGAGGTTTCATTTTTAAATTATTCAGTGGTTGTAATAAAGGTTGTTGTGAATTTGTGGTAAGAGGTTTCATATGTAAAGGACTACTCTGTTTTGATGGCGAAGTTTGAAAACTTGTATTAATTTGTTCCAAACCTCGAGCAGGAGATGGTGTTCGATTGGTCATTGTAAGTGTAGGTTTCCGTATAGGTAATGGTTGATCCGACATAAGGGATTCGACCTTTGTAGTACTATTAGAATTGATCAAATTGTTGTTTACAGTTGTTGCTCTAGACCTTTGCTTCTCTCTCTCCTGAATTTCATTTTCAATCACTTCAATATTTGGAATTTCAATGGAAACAAGAGGCGAAGATACAACATTAGATCTAATTTCATGAGTTGGCTGATGCCCAACTAGAGCAGCTGATAAGTCTATTTTTCCTGTGTTAATTTCATCTGTATTCGCCAAAGAATAATCAATTTTATGACCATTTACACCTACCATTACATCAGATGGTTTAGAGCCAAGAAGAATTGAATCATGTATATTATCATCATTGTTAATTTCTTCTTCTGTTTGGAATAACCTCATCAATGATTTAGGGGGTTCAACTTTAACTGCTGAACCTGATTGTGAATTAATAATTGAATCAACTTGAGATGATAAAGCAGCAGAATTTCCAATACCCGTACTAAGATTATGAGTACCAATATGAGAACCTGTCATGGTTGAATTAACTCTTGTATCATTTACATGACTATTCATCAAAGTATTCCCAATTGTAAAAGTTCTATTATAAGGAGATGTAATGAAATCTTTATTGTTATTTGTTTCCAAATCAAAATCATCGAATTGATGATTTTCATTTTTCAAATCAATCTCATTTTCTATAATATACTCTGCTGATTTTAGAGAATCAAAATCCCATTTTATATCTTCTGCATCTTCTCCTATTATTGAGGAATCATCAGCAGCTATGGAAGCATTGGATTGGACTTGTTCATATTTATTAATTCCCGGTGCAATCGATACATCTGGACCTTCTGGCACTTCAGTTATTGTTTTCATACCAACAGAAGCAGAATTCCGCGTGTCTCTCCATACCAAATATTTTCCTATAATCTCTTTTAATAGAGAAGTAGGGAAAGTTTTACTGCTTTTGATAAACCTAGATTTTAAAAGGTCTTCTGCTGTAGGTCTAACATCCTGTTTCTCTTCTAAACACATGGCAACAATTTCCTTTAATAAAGGCCCATATTGCCTACCTTCTAATCTTGATGGTTCATGTTGTGTAATGTACTGCATAGCTCTTAAGGCATCTTTATCACTGTAAGGTGGGTTACCAGTTGCCATTTCATAGATTGTAATACCAGTTGACCATATATCAGCTTTGACATTATAGGTGGCACCTTCTGTGATAACTTCGGGCGCCATCCAATATGGAGTTCCTGCCATTGTTGTTCTTTTCATAGCTGTAGATGTTAACTGTGCTGCAACTCCAAAGTCACAAAGTTTGACATTACCATCTCTATTGATTAAAATATTTGCAGCTTTGATATCTCTATGGATGACACCATGTTCATGGATGAACTGTAAAGCAATCAATAATTCTCGAGTAATAACTGCAATATATTTCTCTTGCAATGGACCAGGTTTGAGTAGAGTCCTCACAGAACCTCCAGAACAGAGATCCATTAGAATCCACAATTTATGCCCATTTAAATAGGATCCAAAGTAATGTGTTATGTTAGAAACACTTTTCAAATTAGATAAAAACTGAATCTCTTGCTGTATATCTTTTACTTCTTCATGATCCGTGTCTAGGTTCAATATCTTTATGGCGATAACCTGTTTTGTTTCGGTATGGATAGCCTTGTGGACAGTACCAAACTTCCCCCTTCCTATAACCTCCAAGAGTTTGTAATCCTTGCATGGATTCTTACTTTTGGACATGGTGTCTGTACGTGATTATGTTGCCACACAGGGGGGTGGCATTAGGCAACCGGAGTGGATCAAGGTTTGCAGATGATCTTCTCTGTAGATCCAGCTGCAATCCCTGGAGACCTGGGACTGTGTTCCGGAATCGACGCGTCGCTCGTTTCCAGGCCGAGCCTCCATGCTAGAGACCGACTTTGTTGAAATCGCTGATCTCTTGCGAACCCCGGGTAACACCCATCGTCAATCTCTAACATGGATATTTCACCTAAAGATCGTTTGGAAGAGTGAAGAGTGAAGAGGTCAACCCTTTTTGCACACCAACTCTATCTGTACACCACAAATCATGCTGAAGAGTGTCAACGGCCAATCCACATTAGGCAAGCTTTTCAGAACCACCAAGATTGCTCAGCTTCAAAATAAGATTGGCGATCGTACTCTCAACGCCAATGGTGCATTCCCAACTCACCAAGTTATTGAAGCACCAGCTTCTTCATTCTCTAGAAGAGATTTTGGTTTGAAAATGAGAATTCCGAAAAAGATAAAGACAAGAAGAATCATTGTCAACGATCTTGACAACAAATATGGTTTGCCAAATTTTGAAACCTTAAATGGTGATTATCTTAAAAAGGAGAGATTCCAAGAGTTGGGTATTCCAGTTGAACCTGTTTCTTCACGTTTCAATAACACTAATGCATCCAACAGTACTACGAAAACTGTCAACACATCATCTAATCCATTATTTAAAAGCTCAAAAGAATTTTTGGCACCACAAACTATTGCAGGTTTATTACATATTAAAAACCAACCATTAAACTCAGAAAACTTTAACAAAGTTATAAAGCCTGAACTTAAATCTTTAAGAAGACCATTTCTCAAATGGCTAGCTACTAACTATCCTGAAAGTCTTACTAAAAAGTCACTTTATGAAGAATTCAAGAAGTTTATTCAAGCTGAAAAACCTCAACTACTAAATACAAGCAGAACTTTTATTCCACCTACATATGCAGATTCTCTCTCTGGTACTGCTGGTCTCAGCTATAATTTAAAGGGCAGATTAATTCAAACTCCAAATGGCTCTCAATCATCCAGATTGGTTCCAGGTAGAATTGTTGCTAAATCTTCTAATTTTACCAAGTGTGCCGTTGGTGGTTTTGTTGCTAATGTTTCAAATGTTGCAGCTAACAATAGTTATGTTGAGAAATTAGTTTTCCAAAATAGAACAGTAGATAATGACAACTTCGCAAGAGAATTAAAGGTTCCAACTACTGTAACCAGTGCAAAATTATATCTGGACACCAAGACACTCGATCTTACAGCTACTCCATTGAAAAAGACATACAAATCTTCTTCGATTTCTTCTAGAAAGCCTAAATCAGATAATGATTTCATTTTTGATGATCTTTACACATTGTTGGAACTAAATAATAAAAACGCACCTCAATCGAACGATCATTAATGTTTGAAATCAATCCATGTAAATATATATATTATAATTTTGTATACTCATAGTTAATGTACAAATGTATTTTTGATCCGAATTTAAAGCTTAGCAAATTTTTATTTATGTATATATACAGTGGAAATATCAAGGATATAACTTAATTAGCTTAGAATTCGAGAGACTAATAGAGCAGTAGCAACTGAAACGTTTAATGAATCAACACATTCATTCATTTCTCTACCATTATTGATAGCAACAACATGTTCAGATTTATTGACTAAATTGGTACGAATACCCGAACCTTCAGATCCGATAACTAGTATGACTGGTTCCCTTTGTAGAATTTCTTTAATGGTATCAACATCAACCAGTTTCTTGTTATTCCTTTTATCTGTTGGGGCTACAGTGGAGATGAACTTCCATCCATTCTTTATACTTTGATCAAAGAATGTTAATGGCTTCGAAACTCTAAATAGGTCCATAAATTCCATTGCACCTGAACTAGCTTTTGCAACAACAGGTGTTAAAGATGCACAATTTCTTTCACTGAAAACAACGAAATCTGCACCTAAAAAGTAAGCAGATCTTAAAACTGCCCCAACGTTATGAGGATCAGAAATTTCATCAAGATAGATTCCAAATGGTTGTCTCTTCCCATAAGAATCAGTAGAATATTCCTGTATTTCTTCTCCTAAAAGTGAATCACCGGCACTTACGCTGAATGATTTACCTTCACTACATTCTAGCATGCAATTGATACTTAGAGCGTCACAAGGTCTTGATTCAAGAACAATACCATTATGCACAGCATTGTCAGTTAGAATATTTAAATCTTGTTTGCTAGTTTCTTTAATACTGACATTCTTCTCCTTAGCTAATTTCAAAATTTCATTGACTTTCGGTATATCTTTTGGGTTATGGAGGTGTAACTTACCAAATCTAGAACGTTTGCCAGCTTTTAAAGCAGCTAATACTGCATTGGTACCAAAAATATAATCAATTTGAGGGTTAGCTCTAAGCTTTTTCAAGTGAACTTTATGTTCCCTAGAAGATTCTCTAATTGACTGCTCTTCCATACGTTCTTTCTTCTTTTTTTCATCTATCCCTTGATATCTTAGATTTGAACGCTCTCTTGATGGCTTTTGTAAAACATGATGATATGCATGCTTCTTCTTGAAAAACTCTTCTTTGTTCAATCCATCTCTCTCCCATGCCTTAGGTTTCACATACATTGGCATGTTTTTATCAAAGTTGACTGGTCTACCTCTTTCCCTTGAAACATGACTAGCAAACGGAGCCTTTGGACCAGATGATAAAGTAGATTGTAATCTTTGTGAAACTTTAGAAAAAGCAAAAAATCTTTCCTGCAGCATCCTATCTGTAGCTCGAAAATCTCTTGTTGATCTTGGTAACATGAATAGACTGAAAAGTTTCTATCCTTAAGAAGCTTACTACACAAGCTTTTGCTGTAGATTTTTTTTCAAATCATTCCGCGAATTCTAATTTTTGCAAAAAATTTATAAAGCTTCAGCAACATAAAATTTATATAATATATATCGAATAGGACGGATCTGAATAATAATAGTAATAATAATAATAAGCGCACGTTGGGATGGCTTTATTAAGGGTCTTCATCCCGTCCTTTAATTACACATATCCTTTGACTTATTCAGTGTGAGGTTTTACAAAGAAGCATCACTACCCAAATGCCCTCTTGGATAGGTAAATTGAGAGAAAAGTACAGGCGAAATAGGCTCTTCCATTTTCGTTATCTCGGAAGTGGAATCTATAATGATGTGAAAAACAGACTGATAAAATACTATATTTCAGATATTAAAGATGGAATCACGTACAGAACTATACCGTCAACCATCTTTATATTTTTTACCAATCTTTTACCTGCTATTGCTTTTGCACAGGATATGTTCGACCATACTAACAATTCGTATGGTCTCAATGAAGTTTTGCTCGCATCGGCAATGGGCGGAATTGTATTTGGATTAATCGGAGGCTCTCCATTATGTATAGTTGGAGTTACTGGACCGATTTCGATCTTCAACTATACAGTTTATGAAATCATTGAACCCATGGGAATACCATACTTTCAATTTATGTGTTGGATTTGTCTTTGGTCAATGTTGTTTCATTTTATTTTAGCTATTAGCAATAGTACCAATTTCATGAGATATGTTACAAAGTTTTCATGTGATGTTTTTGGATTCTTCATCAATATTGTATATATTCAAAAAGGTATTCAAATATTATCAAATCAATTCAAAATTAAAGATGTTTCAAGTGGATTTGCTTCAATTGTCGTCGCACTTGTTATGGCGATTTTTGGGGTTGCTGCTCACATGTTTGGTACAAAGTCTCATTACCTCTCCAGAAGCTTTAGGATTTTAGTGAAAGATTATAGTACTCCATTATGTGTGGTCTTTTTTACTGGTTTCATCCATTTTGGTGGTTACTTGAATGATGTTAATTTTGCCAGACTTCCAATTTCAAAATCTTTCAGACCAACAGATACTATACACAGAGAATCCGATTGGTTCATTAGGTTTTGGGAGGGTGTCACAGTTGGTAACGTTTTTCTCGCAATTCCATTTGCTATTCTATTAACAGCACTATTCTACTATGATCATAATATTTCATCCCTTATGTGTCAAGCTTCGGAGTTTCCCTTGAAGAAACCGGCTTCTTTTCACTATGATTTATTTCTTCTTGGTATAACAACTGGTGTAGCTGGATTGCTTGGTATCCCTGCACCAAATGGTCTTATACCTCAAGCACCTCTACATACTTATTCTCTCTGCATATACGAATACGATGAAAAACTTGGAATTAACAAGATTTCAAGAGTTGTAGAGCAAAGGTTGACTAATTTTCTACAAGGATTGATGACTCTAGGTATGATGACAAGACCTTTGTTGGTAGTTTTGGGAACTATACCGCAGTGTGTTCTAGCGGGACTATTTTGGATTATGGCAATTACAACAATTGACGAGACTGATGTAGCAAAGCGAATGAGATTCCTCTTCTTGGACGATGCTTGGAAGAAAAAGCTTAAACATGTTGTTTTACGACATAAGGAGAAAGAGAACGACATCACAGATGAAAAATATGATAATGTTGAAATTATACCGGCAGAATACCCAGTGGAGTATTATCTTTCCTCAAAAAAATACTTTGCCATATATTTGATTTTTGAACTATTGGCATTTACAGGGGAATTTGCAATTACTAACACCAAAGGTGCAATTGGATTTCCAGGAGTATTAATGTTAATTTTAGTTTTGGTTCCGATAATATTTCCTCGTGTTTTCCCTAAAGAAGAGCTTGACTTACTTGATTCGGAAGCTGCAGATGAATTAATTTTGAGTAGTTTGGTGCTCAATATAAAAGATGACAAGAAAAATAGAGATGAAAGTGATTTAGAAGTGACAAATGAACTCAGTCACATTAATGAAATAATTGGGAGATAATTCTCTATTCGACCAAACCTTTATAATATTACAGAACTTAATATTACTTTATACAGGCTACCAATAAACGTGTTTCTTACAATCACAATGACTATGATCATGATCATCTTCATTATCTTCATCTGTATATTCACTTCCCTCATCACTTAGGTGATGGTCATCATATTGTTCGTTATGATGATGATGGCCGTGATGATGATGGCCGTGATGATGATGATGATGATGATGATAATCATGATCATGTTCGTGTTCATGGCCATCATGTGTAGTATCATTATGAGATTTGTGCTGTGGTGATTGTTGATTATGTTGTTGTCGTTTTCGTTCTTTACGTTGGCTAATCAGGTATCTTTGATACATCTCCATTTTCTCTTGATGATGCTCTTTCCGCTGTAACCATTCTGTTAAAAAAACTGGATGTTCACCATAAACAATTTTATACTCACAGAGTTCACAAAGCCAAATGCTGTTATTTGGATTGTTATGACCAACATGGTTGATAGCAGAGACATTAACACCATCATGAACATTTTTCTTCTTCCTTTTATTTTTCTTCTTCTTACCACTTGCTGCTTTTTTTGCACCACTATCATCGTGCAATTGAGATTCAATATGTTTAAGTCTATCTAAACATTCTTTCTGCAACTCCAATTTCTCCTCTTGTGTAGGATGCGGATTAATATAATGCATGGTTGGTAAATTGGACGGGTCGATTGTTTTATGATCACCAGGGTGAGCTAAAGCATCATTTGGAATGGGTGCAGACAGCAGAGGTGGAGGTGGAGGAGGTGGAGGTGGAGGAGGAGGCGGAGGTGGTGGAGAAGATCCATCAGATTTTGATTCATTTTCATTCCTGTATTTCCTAAATTCTTCGTGCCATCTTTGTAATTCAACATGAGGATCAAAAAGTTCCTTTGCTTTCTCTTCAAGTTTCAGACATTTCATTAAATTATCATTAAGTTGATCATCAGTTGTTGAATTTGAATTTTTTTGAAAATTTTCAAAGTTAATCTTTTGGTTTTCAAAAAGAGTAGTTTTTCTAATATCTTCATTAGTGAAGATGTATTTATTATTCTTAATCAAGGTTGAAATTTCATCAGCAATATCTTGTTCAACTTTTTTATCTAGTTTGAAAGATTCTAAAGCTAAATGTATTTGATTTAAAACCTCATTATCTTCAGTTTTTCGTTGCCCAATTTCAACTTGTTGCTCAAAGCTATGTTTTTTGTCATCTGATGAAGATTCAATCTTGGAAACTCCATCAAGAAAATTATCAAACTTTTTATTTTGTTTCATTACTTTGATCATTTGTTCAATATATTCATCTGCATTTTTTTCATTTGAAATGGAATGGTCTGATTCTAAGGAAACAGAAAATTCTGTGTCAACTTTTAGTTTTTGAAGTTTCTTATCAGGGTCTATATGTTCAAAGAATTTTTGCATTTCGATATCTGAGGGGAGATCTTGAAAGATAGGTTGCAACATCTTATTATCTTTTAAATTCCCAGTTCTGATGACATCAAGAGTAGCTTTGAGTGTATCATCATAATTAGATAACTTTTGATGGATTTTCATCCTTTCTTCATTAGAAAGGGTTTGAAGAAACGCTTCCTCATCAAATTTAGGTGATAATTCCAGTGGTGACTGTGCCCTAATTTGCTGCTGCTGCTGCTGACGATGTGCTTTTCTTCTTGAATGAAGTTTTTCCAAATCTTGTTGCATCTGCCTTTCATTCTGAAAATGTGTTTGCTTTTTATTAAGATTTTGAGTTTGCTGTGATTGTTGAGAAAGTGTTTGTGGGTGACTTTGAGTATCCACCAAGTGTCCATTTTCCCTAGAAAATAAAAGACTTGACGCCATTGTATTAAAGAAATCACTAGATGACAATGCTTGTTGTAGTTTCTCCGATTGCGACATGGCATACATTGTTTCAAGATCTATGGAACTGAATATTCTCTGAAGTTTCTGGATGTCAGCTAGCTTTGAAATAGCAGCATCGTTTGACATCTCTATGTATGGTCTTCGTTTTGTGATTATAAATGTAAATGAAGTAGTTTAAAAGTATGTAATCAAAGGATTATTTTATTTCTATTCCTTCTTATTATAAGCTCTCTTTCATTCTTTCACACAGCTCGCAGGAGCGAGGCAAACTCTCTTCGCTGCTTCTCCAGCGCCCGGTGCAGTTCAGAAGCTCGCGTCTTCGCTAGAGCACCACAAGTCCGCGCTAGCGACTCTGCTGGTACCCCGAGCTCAGGCTTGTAATCCAAACCAACTGTAGAATGAACAATAGAAATCACAATAGCAGGGAGAGTTATCTCTGTAACAGATGTTGCAAGGAGTTCACATTCGGTGGCGTGCAATTTAGTCACAATGGGGTGGTTCACAAAAGTGTTTGCTAGTGTGTGCCAAGTTTCATTTGGACCAGACTCAAGCACGAGCTGACAGAGTAGCAGCTTGAGATCTGTCGACATCCCCTCTGCAACAGAACCTGCTCTTGCCTCTTCAGCGGTCATAAGCACTGTAGTTGCCCAAAGAGGAAGAGGAGAAGAACGACGCGTTTGCCTTAAGTTGAGCTGAGCATGAATTGAGCTGAGCGTGTAAACTCGCGTGGCGGCTCAACAACTTGAATTCGTCGCGATCTCTCTCTTTTTTTTTTCAACCATTGTTGACAAATTTATGATCGAATGTGAAACGAACCGAATTATTTGTTGTATTTATTTGAAAGAACCAGAAACATTGCTTCAATTCCATGTCAACTTTCCTTCGAAGTAGAGTGGTAGATGAAGAGTCTAAGATACCGTCACGGTCTACTTCAGTGTTAAGTTCGACACTCACAGATGAAGTAAATGATGAGAACGTCAAACCAGCACCAAAGCCAAATCATAATAACAATACCAGCAAACGGAATTCTATTTTATCTTATTCTTATATGGAGAAGTCTAGAATTCCTCGACCTATTTTGTCTTCGAATAATTTGAATGGGTATCTTGTATCTTCACCGTCTATAAACAATCTCAGTTTATCTTCACACAAGTCTGATGAAACCAATATCCAGTGTGAAAACACAGGAATTCCACGATCCCCCAGTTTGCGACATATAAAGAGTGGCAAAACTGAGAGGACACAAAAGCGATATTCCCTTGTTCCATCTCAAGATAAACGTACCATCGAAACAGCACACCAACAACCACATAATTTTTTGAAATTTAATCATTACACATCATCATCATCATCATCAACATCAACATCAACACTGACACCAACACCGACACTGACCACGAAACCGAAAACAACATATAAACCTCTTAGCAGGATTGATTCAATTAATAGCATATCAAGCACAATGAATAGTGCATCCAAACTGAAAAGGTCTTCAACCACTTCTACTCTTACAGTCAAAGCTCAGAAACGGAAAGTGAAAGATATAGGTGAACTATTGGAGATGATCAGAATAAATCGTGATACCAAGTATAGAGCTAAACTTGAAAATCATACACTTTTCCCTTTTGAGGAAGATAAACTTGAACCTTACAAATATGAAGAGCTCAGTTCACGACGAATTGACCTTTTCGAGAAACTGTCAATGTATGAGCGTATATTACAATTCCCTGAAATTTATTTTACTGGTGTATCTAAAACTATGAAGATTGCAGCTGATACGAGGAACCGTGCTAATAATTATGGATTTGATGATTCCAATCATAACTATAAGGTAATTAAAGGGGATCATATAAAATATAAGTATGAAATTGTTGATATCCTCGGAAAAGGTGCTTTTGGAACTGTTGTTACTGTAAGGGATCATTCATATAGGAGTTTACCTTCATATGCATGCAAAATTGTTAAAAATGATCCTAAACTTCTTCTTCAATCAGTTGAAGAGATTAAAATTTTGAAACAAATACAGAGCAATAATATTGTAAAATATATTGAGCATTTTACATTTAGATCTCACATGTGTATTGTGACAGAACTTTTAACACTTAATCTTTATGAACTAATTCAAATGACAAATTTTAATGGATTTTCAATTGATATTGTAAAGAGGTTTACAATTGACATTTTGCACGGTTTAGAATTCATTCATTCATTTGATATTATTCACTGTGATATGAAACCAGAAAATTTAATGATAACTCAGAATGGTATAGTTAAATTAATTGATTTTGGATCTTCGTGTAAAGTAGATTCACTTAGGTACAGTTATTTACAATCAAGATTCTACAGAGCACCTGAAGTTCTTCTTGGCGCACGATATGATACCAAGATTGATATATGGTCAGTTGCATTAATTGCATTGGAACTCTACGCTGGGGTGCCCTTGTTGCAACCACAAAACGAATGGGAGCTCTTCTGTCAATGCATTGAGTACTTTAATGTACCTTCGCGGAAACTTATCAGTGAGTTGCGTCAACGTGTTCTTGATGAGGGTCCTGTAAGTGAGAGCAAGAGTAGGAACAACAATAGCAGTGGTGCATTAAACACTCTTTTATGGAAAGCTTTCGACTCCGGCGGCGGGTTGAACAGAACGTACATTGCGCGGAAACAACGACAACAACGGCAGAAGGAACAACAGGGCAAGATTCAGAGACAACTTGCACCTGGGAGCCGGTCCGTTGGACGATGGGTGCGTCGGGCAGCTGAAGAGGATAGTGTTAGGAGTGGTAGCAATAGTGTAACTGTTTCGGATGTTGCCGAGCTGTCGGCGTTTGCCGAGACCCTTTTGCGTTGGAATCCTGTTGCGCGGCTCAGCGCGAGTGACGCGTTGCGCGAACCATTTTTGTGTTTGCAGCACGTGGGAGACTCAAAACACAGGGACAGAAAAATTGGTGCATTAATGAAGGAAGTGTAAGTTAACTAAACTGCAATGGCCGTAGATCATCAGATAAAGGGTTCCGGAGTGGTCAAATCTGGTCTTTCAGGGATATCTAGTTATTACTTTTTTCTTTCCTTTATACCCTATTTTTAAATCAAACATTCTTTAATGCTTTTATCTAACACAATATTTTCAAAGAAGTATAATGTACTACCATTATCAGCTAGTGATGTTATAGTTTCGAAATCGGAGCTTAAATCAGGATCCAAAATGGGATCGGAGTTGAATCCGGACTTAAAATCAAACTCGTTTGAATGTCGTGAAGCTGAAAGCAAAAGAACTAGTTTCATAATTACTATACTTACAGCTGTGATGTCAATTTACTTCATAGCTTTATACTTTTATTTAAACCAGTTCCTCCCAAATCCTGTTCCATGCAATATATACCCAGAATGAATAATAAAATCAACATTTTTTTTTTCTAATTTGTTAGTCCAAGCTGGTCTTGATTTGCTAAAATTAAGTTGATTGCCATTGTCGCATCACGTGCGACGGCCCAATGCAAATGCTTTTAACTAATATACAATTTTTTTTTACAATTAATATATAAATAGTATAGTACAATATTAAAGCTCGAAATCATCTTCACTACTTGATTCACTAACGATAACTTTCTTTTGTTTCTTTTCCTTTTCACGGATATAATCCATGGTTAACTCACCACGTAAAAATCTTTTCTCTTCTTCATCTTCACTTAAAATAATTTGTTCATTACGCGCTTCAGCTATAGCATAACCATTATCCATTTCGCTACCACTTTCGTCATCTTCACTTGGTAGCCTATAATTTTCCCTTGTTGCTTCTCTACGACGACGACCTGAAGTATAAATATCAGCAACATCACGTTTTTCGAATTCAAGTTCTTGCAAAATTCTTTGAGTTTGTTTAAATGAATCCATATTGACGTTGCTACCAGTTCTAGCCTTACGTTCAAGCACTTTACGAAGGCGACGTTTTTCAATTTTACGATCATAAGCATCATCATCATCATCATTATCATTATCATATTCATCAACTTCATCATAATCACTACTCATCTCTACTTCTGAATCATCAGAATTGGCGATTTTAATTTCATCGTCTTCGGATTCTCCGGATTCTTCGGAATCTTCAGATTCTCCAGATTTTTCCGAATTTAATTCCTTTATCGGTAATCTAGTAGGTGTAGGTAAAGGTGAAGGCAATGAATGTTTTAAATTTTTAACATTTTTATCCTTTGCATTTTTCAATGCTTTACGTATATCAGTATTAGAAGCAATACGTTTATTAATATGATTTTCAATAATGGATACCTTTTTTGGTATTTTTAATTTATGTAAAATAACAGATTTTGAATTGATGATATTTTTATTTTTATTCTTTATCTTTTTCGCGGGTATTATTATCTTTGCAGTATTAGGATATGAACAACCTCCAACTTTTTTACCAACACATATATCACAAGGTTTCTGTTGATTACAAAATTCTGATCTACCAATTTTTTCACATCTAATACAACATGTATTAAAAATATCTTTATGTATTTTATGAATTTTTGGATCAAATTTAATATTTGCAGTAGTATTAGATGATACTTTGGTTCCCTTAGTATTATCGCGAATTGGTTTGATTTCCGAAGACAATTCGCGCTTCGCATTTGGTTTCTTCGTAGGATTATCATTATTTGTTGATTTGTGAGATATTACTGGTATTAGCTGTTGTTTCAGTTGAAAATTTGTAGTATTTCCGTCACGTGCTCCGTCGCTGCTTTGTCTATGTGCGTCTTTTGCAGGCAGTGCAGGCGGTGCAGTATGTGAAACAGGGGCAGCTTCGGATGCGGATGCAGATGCAGATGCAGATGCAGATGCTGATGCTGACACTGAAGACGACACTGACGGTGACACTGACGGAGACACCGAGGCGGAAGCTAGTTTGCGTTCCGATTTCTGGTTGCGCACGACCCTGTTGATTTCCTTAGATGCCTGTAGGACAGAGTCCAGGTCAAGATTATCCTCACGTAGTTTCCTCCTCTTGTGAGAGAAAGAAGGGACTGGTGAAGAAGTAGTCGTTGGAGGAGTGAACGTGGCGGGGACACGTGACTTGGAGGAATGCCGCCTTATAAGGAAGGTATTAGTTGTATTAGTAGTATTAGTAGTATTAGTAGTAGTATTCTTGGCACTGTTGTTGAAGTTTTTATTAGTTGGCTCACCTTCATTGTCGGAAGAATGAGGGGAAGAAGAAGAAGAAGAAGAAGAATCAAGGACAATGGGTATATCAGCTGCCGATCCGACAAAGTGTCTAGTTACCCTTCTGGACATGTTTGAGTGAAGGTGCATGAAGGAATTGGGGGGAAAAGCGTGATAGGGTTAGTATAAACGAACAATCTGGAGCGGCGCAAGTAAGTAGCTAGCTAAATGGAAACGTGGTTGGATCGAGTTCTGTGTGTGTATGTGTGTGTGTGTGTGTGCTGTGTATATACGGTGTGTGTGGGTAGTTTCGCGAATTCGAGTATTGGCATAGCAGAAATTTGAGGCGTGGGCCACGACAGCGGAGTGTGTCGTGGGCCCCGGGAGGGCAGTCTGGGCGTAGAAGTATTGGTACAAGGGGTGCAGGTTCGAACCCGGGGAGGGGGAAGCGAGGGGACAAAACTGGCCAGCCTCACCCGTGCACCACGCACGTGACCCTATCAGCAAACACCCGGCGGGCGTGTCACGTGACCAGCCCTCCACGACAGGTCCATTTTCACGGGTGCACGGGTGCACAGCTTTGACAACAGCGTTTCCCAATTCGGCAACTGCGCGTGGCCCTCCCGCCATAAAAAACAAAGTTCTGCGCGATTTCAGCACCACACCGAGTTTTTCGCTGGGAATTTGTTGTATACACCGAATATTGACAGTCTACTAAATTTCAAATCCCTCGCCCCCAAATCAAATTACAGACATGTGGCCGTGGCATGCAATCCATTCTCCGTTTGTGTATATTCTGTCTGTACTTTACCTCATATTTTCCTTATCCTCTGTATTAACCTTTCTTTCAATTATCCTATTTTCTTTCAATTTATTTCAATTTCCTCTATTTTCTTTTCTATTTCATTTACTCCTTTCTTCAGTCTAAACTATTATAATTAGCATTAGCCTCTCCATTCAAAGCAACAACAATTTCTTTTGATTTCAAATTTGCTATAATTTAATTAACATTTCTTTCGTTCATCTGTTACGTTAATTAGTTTGTCACTTCCCCTTTTACTTTTTAAGTTAAGTGCCATATAATAACTCGTATATTCTTCAAAGTTATCAATTGCCAATGAAATTCTCTACTCTTGTCTCTACTGCTTTATTAGCTTCAACTGCTTTCGCTCAAGCTGATGCTAATGCTAATGCTAATGCTGACGCTGAAGCAAAGCAACCAACAACTACTGTTACTCTCACAAAGTCCGGTGAATCTGTCACTCACAGATATGGTAGATTTAACAACACCCATGACGAATCAACAAAAACTACTTCAACTGGTACTCACAAACGTGGTAGATTTAACAATACTCATCATGAAACAACAAAGACAACTTCAACTGGTACTCATAAACGTGGTAGATTTAACAATACTCATCATGAAACTACTAAAACTACTTCAACTGGTACTCATAAACGTGGTAGATTTAATAATACTCATCATGAAACTACTAAAACTACTTCAACTGGTACTCATAAACGTGGTAGATTTAATAACACCCATCATGAAACTACTAAAACTACTTCAACTGGTACTCATAAACGTGGTAAATTTAATAACACTCATCATGAACAAACAACAACTACTGTTTACGAAGGTGATGCTAATGTTGTAGCTCAAAACCCTTTTGCTTTAAGAAATTCTGTTATTGGTTGGTCTACTGGTGCTTTAAGTTTAGCTGCAGCAGCTTTATTATTATAATAATAAAAATAACATTTACCTTGGAAACAAAATAATTATTTTTTCATAACCGCTTATATACTTTTTAACATCCATTACAATAAGTTTTTTTTTTCTTTTAAAACTTGAATTTTTATATTTGTTATAAAAAACTTAATTACTAATTAAACTACTCGTTACAAATATATATCATAACAGTGTGTATATTAAAATTATTAAGTTGAAAGAGGATTGAGGAAGATAAAAGGAAATGGGAAAGTGTTAAGATAGTAAATTTAGTACTCTATCTATATGCAAGAAAACAAAAAAAAAGATAATTCATTAATTTCATCATTTGAAATTGGGGAATAAAGTAGGAAAGGAATAAGAGAGAAAAGATAATAATAAATTAAAATGATAACATAAAAAATTGGATAAGAATGAGTTTAAAGATAGAAAGAAAAAATTCAAAAATTATTAAAAAAGGAGATAGTAAGGAAATGAGTAAAACAAAAGTAAAAACAAAATAAAATTCAAATTCAAATTCAAATTCAAAACAATTCAAATCAAGACAATTCAATTCAAATTAATTCAATTCAAATCAAGTCAAGTCAAGTCAAATAAAATGCAAATTAATTGTTAAAATTAAATCCACCATTTTGTAATGATGGATCAACTCCAAATCCAAATTGTTGTCCATTTTCTGCAATATTTGGTTGCATATTATCATAATTTGCCATCTCTTCTTCACCTTCATCACTAAAATATGTATCAATAATTTTAAATGCCTTTGCATAAATCTTTTCATTAACATTACTTTGACATTCAAATATTTTATCAGCACCTCCAGCTTCTTCAATAAATGCTGCATTTTCATTAATATTTGAACCTCTAACTTCCCTTTCAAGTTCACCAACTTTTAAAATATTCTCAAGTGCATCTAATGTAACTTCAATAATCTTATTATCTGCAATTGATAATAAATCACATAATGGTTTAATACATCCTTGACTAACTAAATATTTAATTTGTTCTGGTCTAGCTAATCCACCTGATGATGCATTTGAAATTGCCCAACATGCTTCTTTCTTAGTTTTATAATCACCAACTGTTAATAATTTAATTATTTGTGGAATTAAATTAGCATCTATAACTGCTTGAATTTGATCTGAATTACCAGCTGTTATATTAGAAACTGTCCAACATGCTTCCTTTTTAATTGATTCCTTTGGTGATCTTAATAATGGTCCTAATGCTGGTAAAACTCCTGCATTAATTACAATTTGTGTTTGTAAATCACTACCTGTAACAATATTACCAACTGCTCTTAATGCTGGTGTTTGAACTAATGGTGAATCATGACCTAATAATTCAACTAACCTTTTAGGAATTCTTGCATCACAAACTGCTTGAATTGCTTCTTGAGTACCATCTGATAAATAAGAAATTGCCCAACATGCATCAACAAGTGTTTCAACATCAACACTAAAAATTAATTTTGCTAATGTTGGTAATGCACTTTTAACAATTTGCCAATCAGGTTGAGGATTTTTACCTCTACATAAATTCGATAATGTCCAAGTAGCAGTTCTAATTAATGTCATCTTTGATGATTGAAATAATGATAAAATTGGATCCATTGCATTACAACTTAAAACATAATCCCTATATTGTGATGAATCACCTGCAACATTACCTAATGCCCAAATTGCTTGTTCTTTAACTTCTAATGATGGTGAATATAATAATTGAACAAATGCTGGAACTGCACCTAATTCAACAACTGTTTTAGTTTGTTCACTTGTACCTGATGCAATATTAGTTAATGCCCATGCTGCTTCCAATTGTAAAACTTCAGGTCCAGATTGCATAAATTCAACAAATTTTGGAACAACACCTGATTCAATTACTAAATCAATTGGTGGATTGTTTTCCTTTGATAAAATTTGTCTGAATTTAATAGTTGCATCAAGTTGTTCTTCTAAGTTACCAGAATTAACTTTTTGAACCATATTTGGTAATTCATTTTGAAGTTGCGTATAAAACATTTGATCATTACTATATTCATCAGTATCATCATCATCATCAGAATCTGGTAAATTATTCATAGTATTACTATCATTTGTTGATGAAAAATTTCTCCTCTTTGAAAGCATCTCTTCCCTCTTTTGCTTTCTTAATTCAACTTGTTGAGTTTCCCTTCTTCTTCTAACTTCATCTTGTTGAAATCTGTTTTTATTTTTAAAATTGGCCTTTCTATAATCTGGAACGTACCTAGTAGAGTCTTCAGAATCCATTTTATTTTTTTCAATTTCTAATTTTCTTGGAAAGTAGAGAAACTAGTTGAGTATTTTGCCACTAAGATGAATTGTTAATGATAGAAAAAAAAAAAGACGAGTGGAAAATTTTAGAGGTTCATCAATAATTCAAATTAATAGCTCGAATTGTTTTTACACTAAGGCACGTCAGCTTTGGCCCTTTAAGTTTTTTCAATCAGCCAGATCGATACATGAGAGATACTCTCTTTTTGTGACATGTCTTATTTCATGTACATTATATGATACATCATATTTAACTCTATCTTCAACTCTACAACTTTTAAAATTTAATTTTTTGAATACGTTTATTAATAAGAATCATGAATACAACGCTTTGCGTGCGATCAACAATTGGAAATACCATCAAGCGTGCTTCACTTATACGGAATTTTCACCTCTATAATGTCAATTTACAAAAGATCAAAATGGGTGAAGACCAAAAATCCTACTATGTTCCAAACCAAGGTGAAGATTATCAAATTAAGTATAGAACTCATGGTACCAGTTTTCACAGTTTGAAACTTGACCCAAAATATAGACTCGGAAACCTCCCAATTTATCAAAATCCTTTGATTAACTTTGTTATCGGATCGAAAAGATTATCCTTAGCATTTGGTGCTATTGGATGTATGTTTGGTTACCTAATGGATAGAACAGGTCTGATCTATACCGAAATATGTCAATTGGTTGCAGTACTTTCTTTGGTGCCATTTCCAATTGTCACATATCTTTTTGAGCCAGTGGTTTCCCGAGTTTGGAGAGTTTATGACACAACCAAACCTCAAGTCTATGAAAATTTAATCGAAGATGAGACCTTAATCCTTGAAAAATTAAATTGGAATGGATTCAGAACCTATAATGAACTAGTTAAGGTAGATAGTCTTTACACTCCTACAGGAAAAGATGACTATCGTGGACGATTTGGTTATGTAAATCTTCTGTCTATTGATTCAGACCTAAAAAGTACAAAAGCTTTCTATATTAATGATGGTTTTACTAACCATAAAATGGAAAGGATACTTGCAATGGCAGAAAAAAGGAGTGGCATCAATGATTCAGGAAGATCATTCTACGGGTTTTAAGTTTGACCATTCTCTGTATATATATCTAAATATTTTTCTGTATAAATTTGTGGTCATGACCTCAATCCTAGTTTATTCAAACCTCTTTGAATCAAATATATGGAACTACCTAGAAATCTGAACAATGCCATAAATGCCACAGTGTATAAAATTACTGATAAAAAGATGAATGTTCTATTTTCAGGTAAAATAGTATTTTTATTATTAGAGTCGTTTCCAAATTGGGATAAACCTCCAGTGTTTGTAACAATTGCAACTAAGATAAAGTTACTAAACATCCAAATAAGGACAGTCATAGATCTGAAAAATGCAAAATAAAATCTGTTTTGTTCATCTTCGTCAATATTGCTATTTTCTGTCACAGCTGGTGTTATAAGCTGTTTTACCATCTTTGAATAACCATCATCAATTTGAAATTTTGTCGTTGGAATGACAATCTCGAGTTCATCATCACTTTTACGACCTTTTTTCGCAATACCTAAATCATTAATTTTATCTTGACCCTTTGTCCCCCAAGTTATATCGTGAATATTACAAAATGCATAAATGTTCAAAACGTTAACATATGCTGGTGACAACAATAAGTATTGAACAAAACTTGTAAGCATGTGAATTGGTTGCATGTATATAATAAATCCAAAAAGGTATAATATATACGTTGATAAAATAGCAATCACTAAATTTCTAAATTGAGTATCGGCAAAAAAGAAAGTCCAATCTGTATTATCTTTAGTATCCTTCAATATTTGTTGGATTGCCTTCACTGATAAAAATATTGCAGCAAATATCATATAACACATCAATACTGCAAAAAATATAACAATCACCAAATAAAACATCTTTGTACCTTTAGGTTTATTTCCAAACGAAAGCACAAAAGTAGTCGTTAATGATGCCATATATAGCCACAGAAAGAATACAGATAAAACATTACCTGGTGCAAAATGTGCACTTGATTCCGCTAAATAGCAAGTCAATATTCGAAAAACAAGAAAATATGAACCTAATGAAAACCAAGATACCAACAAGCCTAATAATTGATATGTGAACTGAAGTTGAAAAAATAGCTTGCGACCTAAAGAATGATCTGTAAACCATATTTTGTAAAAGTTACAAACCGAATAAACAGCAGCAAAAAATGAACCGTTTAACCATCTTCGTCTTTGTGATATGAAATCATCAAGTTGTTCAGGAACATCAGTATATGCACCTGCCGTGTTTATATATTTCAAGATCCATCTTTCGTTTCTTTTAGCTACCAGCTCAAAACATAGAATTCTATCTTCAGCTAAATACATGTTTGCATTAAAAATACCATCATCATTATTCTTCTTTAAATCTTCACCTTTCAGATATTTTTCTATTGGATCTCCTATAAGTGCCTCATATCTGTAAGCTGAAAATGCACCAGGTAACACTGTAACAAAACCAAATACACTCTCCATAGGCTTGTCTAAAATATTGGATGTTTTGTACTCAAAATTTTGTGCAGCAACTAAGGGATTTAATAATAAATTCCAACCACTTCCTAGACTGGCTTTGATTTCACCACAGCTACCAGCTACTTTAGGATTATCTTTGAAACTTTTCCATAGTTTATATAGTGATTTATGTTCTGGTTCAGTACCAACATCTAATAAGATAATAACATTTGGGTTTAACACCGGCGCAAATGCCTTAAACGCCCATTTATGAGAATTGATCTTCTTCTTATTTTGCTCTTTCAAACAAAAGATCATTTGTATGGGGACTTGATTTTCAGTTGTTAAAGTAATTCGATCTTTGAATATCTTACTTATACCTACCAACGTCGTATATTCATAAATATGAGAAACAACATCATCGTCATTAATTTTATTTTTAGCAAACCCTTCTTGATAAACTCCAAGAGCTGCCAATAAAGCTTTTGAACGTGGATGGATTTTTTGACGTCCATCACTTACAATACAGACAACCACTTTTTGCCAAGAGTTTTTCCCCCAAGTGGATGAATGTTTCATGTTGTATAAATATCTTATATTTTTAAATACTCCCTTTAAGGTTCTTGCAAGCAAAATATCGTCTTCATTGTACATAGTAATCACAATCATCAATTCAGTATCTCTTGGTCTTGTATAGAACTTTTGTCGCAAAGAGAATTTCTTTAATTGAAAATCTTCTGGCTCTGCAGTACAAGCCTGAAATCTCATAAAAAGAAATTCTCGATCTCTTTCACTTAACGATACCTTATATTTATTCAAAAGGATATCCGAAACAGGACAATCCAAGACTAAATTACCGTCTACCATTCTTACTTGTTTAGCAGAAGGTTCTGTTCTACCAACTCCCTCATTTCCAGCTTCTTTATTTATATTGTAATATTCAATCGTATCTTGTACTGCTTTTGCATTTTTAAACTGAGTATCTCGTCGTTGCAAACTACAATTAGTTTCATGAGATATATTGAAATTATCATCGTAGTTATCATCGTCCTCATCATCGGAATAATTTTCGTCACTTGCAATGATTGTTTCAAAAGGATTGTAAACGTTAAATGGAGTATTCAATTGATAATACGAGTTACCAGTTTCAGGGAATGGGGTAAACTCACGTGGCTCGTCAGAGTTCATCTCATCCGCATCAAAATCATACCCTCCGAAAATAGAATCAGTTGGATCTTCGTTGTGATTCTGATAATACTTTCTCCTAGACGGATCCCCATTAATTTTCAAGTTGTTGTAATTATGCAATTCCGACATTTCAAATGATGAAGAGGTAAGTTTTGAGCTGACTGGTATCATAAACGGATTCTCATTGATGGTGTTCGATGATTGCAGTAATCGCCTATTTGGGGAAGTTTCATACACTGAATTCCTTACCGGAGAAGTTGAGTTGGAGCGTGAGTAGCCGTTATACCTTTCTGGAGAATATGAAGTTTGAGGAGCAGGAAACTCGATTGATTCTGTGTCTGATGCGATTTGATGATTTGCCATAATTGAATCTGAAGATATATCTGGTTCCAGTCGGCGTGATCTCTCTAAATGCCGAAAATATCGGGACTGCATCGCCCTTCGGTTACCAGCAGATCCCATCTAGTCTATACCAGGCTTCACTCCACACGTTGCTAGCTTGCAGATCAAAGATTCCACTCCAAGAAAGGTAAACACAGGATCTGAAAACACGCTTTAAGATGACGTTAATGAATCTATTAATCATGTGCGCGACCTCACAATTTCCTTTTCCGGAACCTCCACGTGACCTTGCAAGCATGTGACTCTTTTTTTTCTCTCACCAACGTTGGGGCTGTAGATTCTAAATTCTAACAGAATCAGCAGGCCGTTGGAAATTTTTCAGTATTGTTGATTTTCCCTAGGGTTCTTTCATACATATCTTAGGAGACACAAGTGATCAGCAAAAGATGGCCTCATCCGTTCCAGGTCCCGTACCTTTACCAGACTCTCGCTATGATTTGGATACCTATATTGGTAGAGTTAAACATTGTGCTGAAATTTCCGATCCTACTATGCTTTTAACCACGTCTAAAGATATTGAAGAATCAAAAAGATTGATTTGGGATTATAAAAATGGTGTTATTCCAGAAATGACTCCTAGACTCTGGAAAGCTAAGAAAATTCTAGATTCCTCTATACATCCTGATACTGGAGATACCGTTTTTCTTCCTTTCAGAATGTCAAGTTGTGTTCTCTCAAATCTGGTTGTCACAGCAGGTATGTTGACACCTGGATTGGGCAATTTTGGTACTGCTTTTTGGCAAATTGCTAATCAATCATTGAACGTGGCAGTGAATACAGCTAATGCTAATAAATCTCATCCACTTACTACCAAACAACTTGTCACGTCTTACTTTTTGGCCGTTGGTGCATCTTGTGGTGTTGCTATTGGTCTCAACTCGATTGTTCCAAAACTGAAAAACTTATCTGCAAACAACAAAATGATACTTGGTAGGTTGGTTCCCTTTGCAGCTGTTGTTTCTGCAGGTATTGTCAATGTATTTTTGATGAGAGCACAGGAAATTAAAAAGGGTATAAGTGTTTTTGATGCAGACGGAAATCAGTTGGGAATTTCCAAAAAAGCTGCATTTCAAGCAGTTGGAGAAACTGCAGCTTCAAGAGTTATTAATGCTACTCCAATCATGGTTATTCCACCTTTATTGTTGGTACAACTTCAGAAAACTATCTTAAAGAATAAATCCTTAGGTGCTATTACTGCTGCTAATTTGGGTTTAATTTTCACAACTTCTCTTGTAGCTTTGCCATTTGCATTAGCAATTTTCCCACAAAAACGTTTTGTTCACGCATCATCTCTGGAAGAACAATTTCGGGGATTAAAAGATAAGAATGGCAATGAAATCAATACTGTATGGTTCAACAGAGGTATATAATGCATTTTTTTCCCGTTTTTTCCCTTTCTCTTATCCGATATCCGGTATCCTATATCTCTTCTTCTATAGACTTTAATTTTTAATAGCAACCTAATTTTGTTAATATATATAAGACCCGTTGAACAAATACATGCATTAATTTATGATAATGTAAAAAATAAAAAAAAGATTTTGAAATTGAGGTGAATCAAATTACACAAATTCACTCACTATAGCCTCTCACATGAAGCTTCATCACTTACTACAGCGTCTCTACCACATGATACGATATGGTTTTGAAAGGTCATGATAAGTTTCCTCAAAAGAAACGTCCTGATATACCTCCACCCACCTCAAACATTACTAGAATTGCGTCTTTACAAAAACAAGATGCGTCTGATAAGGCACTTGAATTATTACACGAGGTTGCAACTCTTGTTTCTCCTATCATAGATTTATATAACTTCAGAATTGGACTGTTATGTGAGATGTATCCTAAAAACAAAGGTCTGTTGGGTTTGAATGTCAACAAGGGGCAAAAGATTTGTTTGAGATTAAGATCGCCAACAGATCCTAAATGGTTTCTTGATAGAGATGAAATTGTTGGAACAATGCTACATGAACTTACACACAACTTGTACGGCCCTCACAATGCCACATTTTATAAACAATTGGATGAGCTAAAAGATAAATATATGGAATTACAAATTCAAAACTCTCTAAAAACGAGCTCCTATAAGAATAACTTTTCTGCACCGCTAGTTACGAAAGTACAAAAGACTCCGCAGAAACAGTATACAACAAGGATATCAAAAGTGGGTACCAATAATGGAGTGAAAGTTGTTGGAAATTTACCTATAGCTGCAATGAGAGAACTATTGCGGAATGCAGCAGAACGACGAGCAGCTGATGCCAAATCTTGTGCACAAGCTGAAGCCGAGAAGCTTGCATGTGTTCCAAATGATGACGAACTTTATATCATAGATGTGATAACTCTAGATAGTGAAGACGAGTCATATCCAATAAAAGAAACCCCTATTAAGAAAGAAAACAATTCTAATGTAGACGTGATTGTAATAGATTAAGACCGTTACATATTATACAGTTAGTATTATAAATTAAAATGACTGACCTGATACTCCTATTGAATTGTAAACAGGATCATTATCTAAACTGTAAGAGGAAAGGCTTTGAATTTTTTCAATCGGAATGACCTCTCTGAGTTGCCTATCATTTTTATACCAAATTTGAATTAAATATATCATTTCATTGTGAAGAATCCTACTGTAACCATCAAACAAGTCATACGTTGTACTTTCGATTAATTTTCTTAGGTTATAGTAAATTTTGTTGTATGAAACATTACTCTTAACAAAAGCATCAACAATGACCCCAGTTGAAATTGCATCTTTATCTTTTAAACTTTTGTATGACTTTGTAATTAACATTTCAAGCAAATTTATCATCGGAAACAGACTATCAGTATCTTTTAACCTATCTGCAACAATTGTGAATTCATTACAAAGCACAGTCGCTAACTGCTTATCATCACTATTTTTTTCCTTGAATTCAGTTATCCATTTATCAAATAAGCTCTCCCATTTGCTCAAAACATCATCAGCATTTCTATGTTCTGCTAATTTGAAAGACACCAATGCTAGCTCATAGTAACCAAGTGGATCAATAAATTCGTTGTATAGATCATTAATAGGTAGAATTTCTTTCCCAAGCTTTTCCTGAGCAATTTTGGCAGCACTTTGACCCACTCTTGGATCGTTCAAAATCTTTGTCAAAAGTTCATCTTGAAGATCTGAAACAGAAATCAGGTCATTTATTTGAGAGGCTAAACCAATAGTATCACGTTTTAGTGATTCACTTTCAATGATATGAATAAAATTGTTGGCAGTGGAAAGAAATTCAATTCTATCAGTCAATGTTATATCAAATTTGGCAAGAGCTAAATTGTATAATTGCTTGGAAGCACCGTAGTAATCTCCCTTCTTGGAATAGTAAACCCATAGTAATTTGCTCATCTCAAGATCTCCTGATGCCTTAGATTGAAGGAACTCCAAAATATATGGTGTATCAATGTAAAGCAATTTCTCACCAACACCATTTGCAACACACCACTTATAAAATTCAAAATGGAACATCCTGTCATTAGAATTCAAGCAGATTTTATAACAGTCGTCCCTCATTTGAGAATAATATGTTACCAAACTTCCTTCACTATCAACGAATACCGGTAATCCATTTCTTGAAGACTCTACGCTGGTTATATTTTGTCCAATCAATGTATTATCTGTAGCTTGTTCAATACTAGTTAGAGCCTTTTTATCAACATCAACTAAAATCTGGAAGATTATATGGTACAATTTAAGTTTTTTCTGATAACTAGTCCTTTTAACTGGATCTATTGGCATTGCCAATTGTAGATCATTTTCATATTGACTTGCAAGTTTGACTAATTCAGCAGTATTTGCTATATCTAATAAAAATTGTATTGCAGTTGAATAGTATCCTAACTGAAGGATAGCGTTTACACAATCTGCAATTGTTTCATCAGATAGCATGTCGCTTGTTTTCTTAAGAAGTTGAACAGCATTATCTAAATGTTTCTGTTTGAGCTCATCGTTTTTACTTTCGGAATATGCTTTAGCTTTCTTTAAACTTTCAATAGCCTTGAAGATCAATACATCACCAGTTGAGCAAAAATGACCACATTTTTCTTGAAGTGTATTTGCAACCAAATCAACTGAATTTCCTTCCGAAATACTTTTATTGATAATGCAAGACAAAAGTTCTTTCACTAACTTTGAAACGCTTTCGTCTGATTTGGCAAAAAAATCGCTAAATGTCAAACAGCTTAAATCTGCTTGTAATTGAATAGGTAAAAATGCAACAATACTTTTGAAGTTACTATAACCACTATTGTTAGCAACACTAGCTTCTTCCATAAGAATAGCCAAGAAAGATAGACCTTCCTTTACAATATTCAAGAATTTTGAAATGGAGTCAAAACAAATTTGTTCAGCTTGAACACATACTTCGTTTGCCTTTTCCTTCCAAGATGTACTTTCACTTTGATTATTGATGTCTTTAGATAATCCCGGAATAACGTTTTTGTTGTCATCAAAATATTTCAAAATAATTAGTACCGAGCATAATAAGTATTCAAGTTCAGCTTTCGTGATATTAAGTCCTTCAAGTATTAAATTTTTCTCGGTCTTCAAAAGTTTAATAGTTTCAATATCTATATATCCGAACTTATCAAACTTGATTTCAGGTCTCAATTTAAAAACTTCCTTGTTCCAAAATTGACGGATGAGTCTTGCAAATAAAATCAAGATAGCATAAAATCTATCACTTGGCTCAACATTATCGATGACAGGTGACATCGACTTGTCCAATCGAGGGTTCTTACCACCAGATAAGAAATACTTTGTTGCTATGTTTCTAAAAGATTGAGCTTTATCGTATTTGCATGCAAGATATAAAGCAGTCGAACAAGCCTCATCTGAGCCATACTTGCTTGAGAATTGTTGAAATACTTTATCATTCAAAGAATCCTCAAGAATCAAATCAGGAGTTCTATATCTGTAAATAGTGATACCAGAAGAAGAAAGAACTGCAAATTCCAAAGGTTCCGCTGTGTATTGTGATGCAAATTCGTTTGCATAACCTTTGGGCGTGTCTGTTGCATTGAATGATTTAGTTAGTTGAACAATGTCAAAGACATCTGCAAATTTTTCCTGCAGTTCAAAATCCTCTACATACTGCGATGCTTTTTTGAAGATACCATAATCAGGAACACTAGTGTATAAACCTAATTCTTTAGTATATCCAATGAAGATTCCTGGAGAAATCAACAGAGATAGTGTTGTGCCATGTAAAATCTGCGAACGCTCCTGTGCTTCTTTTAATTCATCTATTGAAATCAATGAGTTAGAAAAGGACTTTGTTATAGATTTATCATTATTATACGATGCATTTGTGTTGCGAAAATTATTTACAGAAGACTGTGTATGTTTGTCATAGCCGTAATATGGTGATTTTTTAGTAAATAGATTTTGATCCATAATTAATGAGTCCGCATCAACACCTTCATTTTCATTTGAGAATTTTTCTTTCCTTTTCTCAATAGTTTCATAGAGTTTTAAATCAATTGGAGGAAATTTAACAAAATTGGTAGTTAAGTTTAGTCTATCACCATAAAGAGTTGATCCATTTATAAAGAATCTGCAACCATTTGATGCAATAACGATTAAGAACAAGTTGGGATTTTCATGTTTACTAACAGGGAAAATGTTTAACAACCTCAAATTATTTCTTAATAATGGCGAGCGTATATTAGCAGCAGTCGTTGATAATTCCTTCAGCAGATTTGTAACTTTTTTCACTATTGGTTGCCCGAGTGTAATTTCTGTGCCCTTACTTTGAATTTTATATGATCTAATCACTGATTTTGATGAAAGAGTATAGAGGATATTTCTACTCTGGTCTATTTTAATATCCAATACTGATTCAACATTGGCAGATGTAGAATCATTGAGCCAATTCAAGAGAGGTATATTTTGGAAGGTTGAACTGAAAAACGAGTCAGTAAGGAGTTCCTTAGTTACTGATTTGGAGAACCAGTCTTTTGAATGAGAGTAATTTAATTTCCAGATGGCATCTCCTGATCCTGCACCAGTGAAGATGATATCATTGGTAAGATCATATGAAATAATTTTGTTGACAATTAAACCATGGACAGAAATTGAAAGTTTTGTGTCAGAGATTTCCACACTATTTGTCTTGTTATCATATTCGAGTGCCAATATTTTCATTTCCTTAGATGTTGCAACAACCAAAAGATTAGTAACGGATTTGACAAAAATGTTTTCCTTTGGTTTAGTCAACGCACATGTTAATATAGTTCCATCAAAGTCGTCAATTACGTCAAATTCTTGGTCAGTTAAAGAAGCATTGAAATTCCAAATGTATAATTTACTATCTACACTCAACCAAGCCCTTTGAATTTCAGGAAGAATTCCCATATTAGTAACAAGAGAATCGTTGTTATTTCCAAGAAGAGCATTTGGAATACCAAAATGGTTGATTTTTTCAAATCTACTAAAAGGAGAAGATTTTTGGTTAGGATTAAAATTGTAATTGTCCACAATATACATGGAAAGTATTTCGTATAACGTGGGAATAGAATTATCCTTTTCAATTTGAGCATTGATACATTGACGAGCAATATTTATCGGTGATGTTGTAGATAATGGTAAATGTGTTAAATCGGTAACTGCTGTCTCCTTCTTAGTAGGATCAGTTTGAGTTGTTGATCTTCCTCCAAAAAAGGGAAGCGTATTTATATATCTAGACCCTAGATGGTGGGTAAAACTGTTTTTTTGTTGTGCTCTTTTCTTCTGAAGTTCACTCCTTTCAATTTTCATATTTGGATTGACGTTTGGATTAGACTGACCATTGCTATTAGCCAAATGATCAGCTTTCATAGTTGAGGACGAATTCTCAAATGGCTCCAAAACTTGAGAGAACCTCATTTGTTGATTCCTTAATTAGTCAGGTGGAAACTCAATTGAATTTACAGCACTATTCTACTACTACTTCCTCCAACATCAGCCTTGAATAGTAAATAAAGATTTCCTGATGTTGGCGAAGCGAATCCATAAAAAACAGCTGGTGCACGGGAGTCCCAAAAGGAGACAGGTTTTGATCCCAAACTCTGTTTCGAAACATTCGCGTCGGTCGCCGCAGAGTTTTTTTGGCAGTATTTGTATATATTGGTGCTGAGCCACCGGCCCAGGTTCTTTTAAATGTCAAGATGTGGCTTCTACAACGTATCGACGTGGTGATGGTTTGCAGTGTTATGATCTGTTTCTTACAGGCTAGAATCTTCACGGCTACCTATAGTTATATACTCGACTGATGGGTTTTGGACAGAAAGAGTTTCCATCCCTTACCAATGATCAATTAAAGGAAGTTGTGCACCAATTAACTCAGTTTGGTTTGGCAAATGGATTAATAATGTACCCTCCAGCTCCGTATTTGGAGAATCAACCAGTTCTTGCGCCAGTAACGCTTTTTCCAACTCCATTCCCTCGTGCCAATTTTAACAAAAGTTTACAGATTCAAAAAATTTACAACAAATTGTATGCTAACATTGTTTCAGAACAAAATTGGTTAACTGGTGTTATCGAACAACTATCACAACACGATGTGGAATTCACAGGTGGATTGTGGAAATCATATCTACGTGCAAATTCAAATGGTATTACTCAAAATGTTTCATTGGCATTAACACGTTCTGATTATATGTTTGATGAAGTTTCTCGTGAGATAAAACAAGTGGAATATAATACTGTCAGTGTTTCATTTGGAGGTTTAAGCCCAAAAGTAGGCAAAGCGCATACTTATTTGAATAAATTAGGACTTTACTCACAATCTGGCTTTGAACAATACTACAATGATGATGAATTACCAATCAGTGAGAGTGATGAAAAACTAGCTGATGGTTTATTTTCAGGAGTTGAATACTACAACAAGGAGTACCTTAATGGTGAAAATAAATCTATTGTTTTGGTAGTAGTTCAGCCAAATGAAAGGAACGCGTTTGATCAAAGAGCTCTAGAATATCATTTATTAAATAATCACGGTGTTATTAGTAGAAGGGTCGACTTACCAGATGTGTTGCAAAAAGTTAAAATCGATCCACTAACAAAAAGACTGTACTACAACGACTGGGAAGTTTCGGTTGTTTACTACAGATCCGCTTATAGTCCAGCGGAATTTGATTCACCTGAAACTTGGGACTGTAGAACCATTCTTGAATCTACACTGGCCATCAAATGCCCCTCTCTATTGACTCAACTCAGTGGATCTAAAAAGATTCAACAATTACTTACCAGTCACGATACACTAGCAAAGTTCATTGACCAATCTGAAATAAAAGAAATTGAAAATTCATTCTGTGAAATATATCCATTGGATGATTCTGAAGCTGGTAAGATTGCCAAGAAGTTGGCCTTTGAGAAGCCCCAAAATTTTGTTCTGAAACCACAAAGAGAAGGAGGAGGTAATAACGTTTATAAAGAAGACATACCCGGGTTTTTGAACTCAATTCCGGAAGGTGAGTGGGAAGCTTACATTTTGATGGATCTGATACATCCTAAAACTCACAAGAATTTAATTTTACGTAATGGTGAAATTCTTACTGATGGTATCGTATCGGAACTTGGAATTTTTGGAAGCTATCTTTTCAATGAAAAAACAGGAACTATTTTGGAAAATAAAGTTTTAGGACATCTTTTAAGATCTAAAACGAGTACCAGTAATGAAGGTGGTGTTGCAGCTGGTTATGGATGCGTCGATAATCTGTACCTTTACGATGATTGAAAAACTGTGTATACAAAGATAATATATATAGGGTCTTAATTTGCATGATATGCAACACTTGAACTATCAAATAAGAAAAAGAAGTATAAGTTTGTAATTGAACTTAGGTTTGAAAAAACCCAAAGTAAGTTAATTTTTAAGAGACCACCATCCTATGGTTGAAGCACTGAAAACAGTTAAGAAAGCAACATCTCGTTTTGTTAAATTATCGTCTGGTTGAGAATTTTGCTCATTTTGTTGTTTTTGTTGTTGTTCTTTCTTTTGTACTTTAGCCCTATTTTGTAGATTGTCTCTAGCATCTTGAATAATCTTAAGTTTCGATTCTTGTTGTGCTTTCTTTAATGCATGTGCAGCAGCTTTTTCCTTTACTGAAGACAAAACTGCCGAACGAACAACATTTTTAAGTACATCTTGTTTTTCTTGCAGTTTTTTGAGTTCAGTTTGTTTTTGAAGTTCCACTTGTTTTTGAAACTCAATCTGTTTCTGAATTTCAATTTGTTTTTGAAGTTCGGCTTGCCTTTTTTGCTCTTGAAGTCTCTTTTGATCTTCTTGCTTTTTTTGCTCCAGTTGTTTTCTCACTTCATTTTGTTTTAGTAATTCTAATTGTTTCCTCTTTTCAAGTTCCTTTTTATCTTTCAGCT
The DNA here is from genome assembly GCA_039700735.1 of Pichia pseudocactophila. Lineage (NCBI taxonomy): Eukaryota > Fungi > Ascomycota > Pichiomycetes > Pichiales > Pichiaceae > Pichia > Pichia pseudocactophila. The sequence goes on from JBBJZV010000056.1 coordinate 42,481, forward strand.
CATAAAACTTTTGTTCTTTTATTTTTTCTTTAAGCTCGGACATTTGATCTTCTTTTTGTGTTTTTATTTTAGATATTAAATCACCTTTCTTTTCAGTCAACTTTATTTTCATTTTTAGTCCAGTAGAATCTTGAGATTCTTTCAACTTGAAATCTTTCAATACCGGTGGTATATCTTTGGAGTATTCTAATTTATTCGTCATAGCTTTGGAGTATGATCTAGCATTCTCAATAGTACCTTCGTCTTGAGATGATAACCTTTGAATAAGGTCGAGCTTACGACCTGACACTTTGAGTCCTCTCTTTTTACATTCCATTTTCAAACCTTGCAAATTCATAGTAGTATATTTTGACTTATTTGCAGACTGATCTAATAAAATGGTTTCTTTTTTTGTCGTTTGGTGAACATTTCTTGTTTGTTGGAAATGAGCTGTGGTATTAACGACACATTTAATTTCTTGTTGATATAATAAGCGTAATGATGGTAGAGACTTCACTGTTCTGAGCATGATGTTTTTAGTGTTGAATAAAGCAACGGGTCACAAAACAAGGAACGGTTAAAGAGATAGCCACATTCGTTTAATATATTTACATGTAACCTCTACCCACTTTTTCAAATCTAAACAAACAAAACTAGTGTTTATCTTTTACCCGATTTGGATGGCGGCACAGTTAATTTTACAGATGCGCCGATCGGCTTGGATATCAAATTTCAGTTTAGAACGTAATCCAAACGGAGTCTGAAAATAACGGTTTGTATGAGTTTGGAGGTAAACAGTGGGCTAAAACATGTCAAAATGACAGATGATACCAAGAAAATATACCCTGATGAAGATGAGCTAAATGAATTGTCACATAAAGTCCCTATAATTTTTTACAAAGGAGATAACGATACGTCACATAATTTCGAAGAATCATTTGTTATTTCTGATGACGATAACTATCTCGATGATCAGATTATACCATGGAGGAAGTTGTATGTAAGAGACCGATATGATACTAGCCAACTAAAATCGTCTTTCTTGTCACCTTTTTTGAGATCTTTAGTAAAATACAACCAATGGCCTGCAATAATCCTGTCAAGTATAATTTCATCTCTTATAACCATTCCTATCGATTGGGCAATTACATGGCTGAATAACTTGAAATACGGGTATTGCTCTTCTAATTTTTTTACAGTGAGAGAATCATGCCTTGATGGCAATTGGCGCAACATTGGTGAATCATTACCTATGGGGATATCATTTTTTGTGAAGTTAAGTGTAATGTTATTGGTCACTTCATCATTTGCAATATTAGGTCTGAAAATATCCGAATCTTATTCTTGGATTGCCAAAAGTGGAATTAGTGAATTGAAGTTGATCATTTCTGGTCATGTTAATCATGAATTTCTACAAGCTAAAGTTATCATTAGGAAATACATTGCTCTTTTATTTGTATGTGCATCTGGTGGACTTTTAATAGGCTATGAAGGACCATTGATTCATATCTCTTGTGGTGTTATTAATTATATAATTGATCTGTTGCAGAACAACTTTGTGTTTTTTAGCAACCTCAATAATGCTGCTATCAGACGAGAAATGATCTCTATTGGTTTCACAATTGGTATATCATTGGCGTTTGGGTCACCGATTGGTGGACTTTTATTTTCTATAGAAAATTTAAAGCTAGGTATGAGATACAAGTCTTTGATTTGGAACGGATTTGTGTGTTCATGCATTGCCACTTTCATTTTTTTTAAGTTCCATCCTTTTAGAAAGATCATCATCAATGAATCTTTTGAGGTTGAAATTGGTAATGGATGGATTTTCTTTGAAACCCTTCCATACCTCCTTGTTGGTTTGATTTGTGGTTTGTTATCTCTTGCTTATAAGGAGATTCATTTGAAAATTGTTGATTTTAGGAATAGCATGGATTTTCCAACATTATTAAAGAATCCATATATTGAAATTGTTGCTTTAAGCTCTGCTACACAAATACTACACTATCCGTTAAACTTTGATCACCTTACTCTGAATAATATGCTTGTTAGCCTGTTTTATGACTGCTCATCTACAAATGAAAGCTACTATCAAGCAATATGCCAATCATCACATGAAACTTTTGAAATAATATACTATACAATTATCATATTTTTTCAATCAAACTACTCTTACACTTTGGATATACCCGGTGGAATCTTATTACCATCCTTAATCATTGGTGCTGGAATTGGTAGAGTGATTGGTGACTTTATTGAATTTATTCAACATCATTTTGGTGAAGGAATCTTTCAGCAATGTTTTGAAGAGAACAAAAAATGTGTTTCTCCAGGGTCATATGCTATTGTTGGTGCTGCTTCCTTCTTTGCTGGAGTTACCAACACATCCGTTGCAGCAGTTGTTATTGTGTTTGAGGTGACCGGTGCTGTTACTTATTTAATACCACTTATGCTTGGGGTGGTGGTTGCTAAATCTACTGTTGATATTTTTGAAAGCAAGGGATTCTATGAGCTGTGGCTTGAAAAAATCAATAAAAGCTATTTAAGTTCAGAATCCTCTGACTCTTTGAAACTTGCACATCTTGCAAAAGTTAAAATTGGTGATATTGTTGAGAAAAAGGAACATAAAACATTTTTTGTTGATGATGTTTCAACTGTTCGAGATATTAAACGGTTGATTGATGATGATAATACAGATATGGACATTAAAAATGATGGACTAATACTTTTAAAGGATGGTGCGAATAAGGTTGTTGCTGGCTGGATTAGTTACGTCGATATCTTGAATGCAATTGCTTCACAACCTGAAGAAAAGGTTGTTATTTTTCAAGAACTGAATAGCGATCGTATCAATGTTGAGGTTATCCAGCTGAAAGATTATGTTGTATCTATTCAAGATTTATTTATTGTGAACAGATCATTTACTGTTTTAACTGCATACGATGTAATGACAAATATGCTTGTAACAAATGTGATTGTTTGTAGCGAAAATAATAAGTTTGAAGGTATGCTTACAGTTACTGAATTATCAAAAATAGTGAAAAATTGAACAATGAAGCAAAGATTCGTTAAAGCTATATATGTATTTACTTAAATATTCAAAACATCAATGGACTTTACAATTTTACGTCTTTTATTGAGATCATTCTTTGGAATATCATAATCATAGTTGTCATCTTCAACTACGGTAGTTTCGTTATTATCATCGACAACGACTAAGCTATCCATAATTTGATGTACCTTACCAAAAGAAGGGTTCAAAAACTGATTAATTTTTTCCTTGTTATTTTTGGTGACAAAGGAAATGAAATATTTACCAGGACTTACTTGTTTGTTTTCAACGAGAAGGCCTTTCAAATCAACATTAAAAGCATTATGATTGAATGATTTATGTGATTTGAACGACAATATACCTTCAAAAATGAGTACAGAAATTGCATCAATAACTGCTGGCATATCAGATACATTATCAAATCCAATAATAGAAGCAGCATCAGTAATTGACTTGAAGGTATTTTTTGCCTTTCCTTGAAGATACGCTAACAGTTTGCGAATGCTAAACAAAATGTACATGTCATTTATCGGGACAGAGTTATCTTTTGAACAGTTGTAACATTGAAATGTTTTAGCTTCACAATCTATTGCATAACATGTTCTATGCATTAAGCTTAAACAAGAAGAGCATTGAATAGTTGATGAATATGGTAAATACTTATTTGATTGACAAGTACAATTGATTGATGTTTCATTCTGACAACTATCTGCAACTTGTGTTTCTCCATCGTGTATTTCATTGTTGAAATTTTTTAGCATATTATAAAGATCTTTAGTTACTTGTGACACCTGTGTGTTTATAATTGCTATTTCATCTTCTTTCTCATCTATAGCCTTTTCTTCATTGAAGAGGTCAAATGGATCCATTTCGACTACATTATCATGTAAATCTTCCCTTTCAACGGTCGATAGAGAGATAAAGTGTGTAGATAGTGTGTGGTGAACAGAGTTGACTTCTCCGCATGTTGTCTTCAAATCATCGAGAAGGGAGAGTGGAATTTTAATACAAGATCCTTCATCTTGAGAACAGTCATTGAAATATTCTGGGCTATAATCCTTAGGACATGTATCATTGAAAAGGATGCGCATGAACAAATACCTTTGAGTAGGTAAAGGTGATAGTGATTGAGTAAGCAAGATTAATTTTTTCATCAATTTGAATATGCTCATCCTAGTAAGCTCCGAAGGTGAAAGTACAAACTCATCATTGAAGCAAATTGTTTCACCTGAAGATTCGTTATAACTGATGTTAAAGATATATGATTCACTAACATTTCTGGAATCGTTTTCATCTAAAGAGATTGATAAATCTACAGCTTTAAGATATTTTTTTTTTAGAGCATCAGCAACAGATATCTTGATCCAGTTAAGTATGATATCTGATTCTGTAGACATATTTGCATTTAGCATTTTAATTTTGATAAAGTCTTTTTTAGATTTTGAAACTTCATGTTTGTCTAAGTAAAATTTATCTTCTCTAAAGTAACTATCATTGAAGAATCCACGGAGGAAGAAAATACACGATATGCTCATTTCAAGCAAATCTATGACTGATTTTTCACTCTGTGCATTTGTGAATCTTTCTGAAACACGGCGCCTAATAACTTGATTTTGCTTAACCGTTGTCGTTGTTGTTTTAGACATGGTTTTGGTGGTGGTAGCAAGAAAAGCAAATGAGCATCTAAAGAAATGAGCCATCTGAAAGCAGCGAATTTGAAGTTGGTTGAGATGTCGATCGAATTAATAAATTAGAGATCAAAAATTGATATCACTCACGTGATCCGCGAGCCTATTTTTTATTTTTTTGGAAAGATTAATCATTAAATTAATGTAACGTTTTCGACAAGTTCATCAGATGTAGAGAAGAGATTTTCTTTCAGTAAGACAAGATGCTCTCTAAAAGTACAAAACAATTGATTAAAAGCACATCTTCTTTATACAAGAATGTGTATAAGCCTAGAACTTTAGCAGGGTTTCGAACGATCAGGTTCAATTCTAGTAAAGTTGAAGGAAAAGTATCATCTACTAATTTATATGACGAAGCTGATCCATCTAGAGATCATATGTTCAAATATTCATGGGGTACTTGGTTACAGAACGATAAATTAGAGAAGGAAAAGAGAGTGACCAAATTTTCAATTCAAGGATTGAATGAATTATTGAGAAGAATTAATGGAATCAGTAAGGTTATTGCTGATTCTAAGAATCCTGATGAAATTAAAGTTATTGATAATTCCAAAATTTTGTCCAACAATATCAATTTTTTCTTTAAAGATATAAAAGATTTGAAAAATGTCAAACAGATTGTTTCACTTCATGAGGGTAAACATCATAGAATTTATCGTATTGAAATCGAAGGTGTTGATAAAATGATGGTTTTAAGATTACCATATACACTTGAAAGTCAATTATTTACTAAAAGAAAACTTGAAAGTGAAGTTGCAACTATGGATTTTTTGAGTAATGCATTAAATTTGAATATTCCAAAAGTTTTATCATACAGTGGAGATTTTAATAATGTTATTGGACATCCATTTATTTTGATGGAATACGTTGAAGATGTTGAAAGTTCATTGATGAAGAAATGGAATCCATTAATTGATAGTTCTGAAGATAGATTAGATGCTAAAGATGCTATTGAAAAATTGAATGAAGTGATTGAACCAATAGCTGAATTTAATAAGATTGTTAGTGATTTTATTTTTGATAATTATGGATCAATTTATTTTAAACAAGATTGTCCAGAAAGTTTAACCAAGATTGCATATGAAGAACAAGATAGATGGGTTATTGGACCAACAACTGAAGCTGCTTATTACAGAAATAAAAAATATGTTAAAGAAGAAGAATTAAATAAATATATTGGACCATGGAATAGAGATGAACCATTAAAGATGATTGATGATTTAGTTTCATTAGAATTACATAATTTAAAAGTTAGATTGAGTTTAATTGATAGTGGAGAAGTTACCAATGATAAAAGGGAAGATTTAGAATTTGCTATTAAAATTTTTGAAAAGGCGAAATTAATTTCCAATAAAATGTTTAATATTAATAAAGAAGAATCATTATTACCAAATTTAGAAGAATTGTTAAAACCAAGATTGAGTATTGGAGATTTAGATCCAATGAATGTATTAGTTTTAAAAAATGGATTTAAATTTGTTGATTTTGAAAATAGTGTTATTAAACCATTTTTAATTACACCATATCCTAAATTTATTGAATATAATGGAGCCAAGATTTTCAATTTAAAGGAAGAAGTTGAGAATTTTGATAAATTAGATGAAGTTGAAAAGGAACAATATAAATATATTTTTAAAAGAACTAGAAATCAATTTTTATGGGAAGTTAGTATTAATAAACATAATAAAGAATTAGTTGGAGTTATTTCACCAGTTATTAAATTACTTAGAAGTTGTTATATGAATATTTTAAATTTTAAGAAATTAAAGGATGCATTATATGTTGAAAATGGATTAATTGAAATGGGTATGATGTGGGATAATTATAATTCTAATGGTGTTGTTGGTAATTATAAGGGAGAAAATAATCCAATCAAGTTTAGTGAAGAAGAAATTAAAGAATACGAAAATAAGATTAAAGAATATGAATTAGAGAATAGTAGTAAACCATTTGTTGCAACGAATGGATGGGTTCCACAAGATATGTTTGATAGATTACAAAGCCAAGGTATGATTATTCGTAATGATGAAAAGGATGAATGGATTATTGATACTGAGAAGATATTGAAATAAAATAGTACCTGATTTATTTGTATATATATAAAAGTAGGCTAAATCTGTAATGTCAGCCATTCAATTATTAAAGGAGATAAAAAGACATTGGGCTTTAACGTTCAATAGATAAAATGTACATATTAAAGATCTGGCTTGTTTTATTGGATCTTTCAAGCTAAAAATCAAATTAATGAGGTCATTAAATTCAGATTCGCGGCCGTGATAAAAATTCGGCGTAACCTTGAATTTGTAAATAAAGAATTTTCCAAAAAAGAGAAAATTCGGTTAATCCGAGCGTAAAATTTGGGGAAAAACATGACAGAGAATGCCGCAAATTTATTGCAGAAAACAATGCGATTTTGCACGAATTACGTACGACAACAGCCAGGACAACGCCACACGATGCAATGCCGCAGAGATAGAGAAAAAGAGAGTCGGTCCTCTTTCCCGCTGCGAGTGGCATTGCTGGGAAATCGTGGGAAATCGTGGGAACCGGACACAGGGACCCGACTAACCCTCTCGTAAATAGACAGGCTTGCTGGCTGTAAGTGACTCCACTCTTATCTCCCACTACGTATCTTATCGTTATCATCCTCGTCGTCATAATATATACACGCACAGCCCCGTAAGCTCCAAATTATATGTGTGGTTCGTGATTTCCAGCCATAATTTTTCACAGTGACGCTCACTGAGTTATTGTCTCCACTTATCTCAAATACTTAACAGGCTTTAACAGTTCATCATCAAATCTTAGCATTGCCATATAATACCTTCATTTATATATTTTATAAAGGATTGATGTTTTCTTCAATCTTCTTATTACTTACTTAACATTCTTTCCCTTTTTCTTTTTCTTCTTTTCTCTTCTTTTTCTTCTTCTTCTTCTTCTTCTTCTTCTTCTTTCGTAATATCTGCTCACGCACCAATCAACAGCTGAACTCTTTAATCATGTCAATCGAGAAAAGCTACTCAGAGAAAGACGCAATTGATACTACGGTATCACCTCTTCAACAAACATCTGATAATGAATATGTTAATTATACATCTGAAACTGAAAAGAAGGGTTTCTTTAGAGATTTCTTTGATAGTTTCAAACCTTTTGAAGATGAAGAACTTGATCCTAATCTTACCGATATTGAAAGAGCCAATATTATGGCTGCAAGATCTCCTTTGAAAAGATCTTTGAAAAATAGACATTTACAAATGATTGCTATTGGTGGTTCAATTGGTACTGGTTTGTTTGTTGGTTCTGGTTCCGCTTTAGCAACTGGAGGTCCGGCTTCTTTAGTTATTGCTTGGATTTTAACTGGTGCAATGATGTATTGTACTGTTCAATCTTTAGGTGAACTTTGTGTTGCATTCCCCGTAGCAGGTTCTTTTGTTCAATATAATACTAGATTTATTTCTCAAGCTTGGGGGTTTTGTATGGCTTGGAATTATGCTCTTCAATGGTTGGTTGTTTTACCTTTAGAATTAGTTGCTGCTGCAATTACTATCCAATATTGGAATACAACTGTTAATTCTGCTGCTTGGGTTGTTATTTTTTATGTTCTTGTCTTTTTTATTAATATTTTCGGTGTCAAAGGTTACGGTGAAGCAGAATTCATTTTCTCAATTCTTAAAGTTTTAGCAATTATTGGTTATATTATTCTTGGTATTGTAATCAATTGTGGTGGTGGTCCACAAGGTGGTTATATTGGTGGTCGTTATTGGCATGATCCTGGTGCTTTTGCTGCTGGTTTTAAAGGTTTATGTTCTGTCTTTGTTACTTCTGCTTTCTCATTTGCTGGTACTGAATTGGTTGGTTTGGCTGCTGCAGAAACTGAAAATCCAAGAAAATCCCTTCCTTCAGCAACAAAGCAAGTTTTCTGGAGAATTGCTCTATTTTACATTATCTCTTTAACTTTAGTCGGTGTTAACGTTCCTTATAATGATGAAAGATTATTAGGTAATTCTGGTGCTGCTGCTTCTCCATTTGTTATTTCAATCATGAATGCTGGTATTAAAGGTTTACCTTCTGTTATGAATGCGGTCATTATGATTGCTGTTTGTTCTGTTGCAAATTCTTCTGTTTATGCTGCTTCTAGAACAGTTGCTTCCTTAGCTGATCAAGGTTTTGCTCCAAGAATTTTTGGTTATATCGATAGACATGGTAGACCTTTAGTTGGTGTTGCAGTCTCTCTTCTTATTGGTTTATTATGTTTCCTTGCAGCTTCAAAACATCAAGATGAAGTATTTGCTTGGATGATGGCATTATCTGGTTTATCTTCAATTTTCACATGGGGTTCCATTTGTGGTTGTCATTTAAGATTTAGAGCTGCTTTAGCTGCAAAGGGTAGAGGTACTGATGAATTAGCATTTGCTTCACAAGTTGGAGTTTGGGGTGCAGCTTTTGGTGTTCTTATGAATTGTCTTATCTTAATGGCTCAATTCTGGGTTGCTCTTTTCCCAATTGGTGAAAAGGCAAATGCAACTTCTTTCTTTAAAGTCTTCTTGTGTGTTCCAATTTTAATTGTCTTTTATGTCTTTTGGGTGTTTTACAAGAAGGATTACAATTTCTTTATTAAACCTATAGATATCGATGTTGATACTGGTAGAAGGGAATTAGATTTGGAACTCTTGAAGCAAGAAATTGCAGAAGAAAAAGCTTTCATTGCTTCAAAACCTTTCTATTACAGAATGTACAAATTCTGGTGTTAACTGAACAATTCAAGCATTGACTGCTTTAATAATTTTTCATATATAGATCTATATATGTAATGTATTTTTTCTTTACAATATAATTTGCATGTTGCTTCTAATTCTCAGTTTTATAAAAGTTAAATCGAATCGTTAGTTAAAAGAATAATTTAGTTAAATAGTTGATTTTATTTAATTACCTTGATCAACTCTTGCGCCCATAAATGATTGCTCACCTTCTCTACCACCTAAATCTTTGTATAAACCTTCATGTGGATAAGATCTTGGCATATTTGGTCTTTCCGGCCAAATATCTAATGCATAAATACCATATCCAAATAATCCTAATAATGCAAAAAAGATTGTAAATTGTCTCACAGCAACATGATCTGGAACTGATTGAAAATGGTCTGGTGACCACATATCCATATAATCATGGTATGGGTGAATTTCTTCACCGAAATTAACTCTGTTTTGTTGATCATCATATTTAATATGTGGATCTCTGTATTGTGGTGGGATATAGTTCTCTGGTGTTTTAATACCAAATTGCTTTTCAGCATCTGGTAAAAATTTTGGTATACCGTACTTGGCAGATGTTGAATTGAACCTTTTAAGTGTTTGTAGTCCAAGTCTACCACTAATAATTGATCTGCTTAACATCGTTGGTTCGAATTGTCCTGTGACTGTAAACAATCAATAAGTTTAAATTCAATCTCTAGTCTTCCATACATGCATCATCTTCAAACTCTCGAACATGAAAAAATATGAATTCTCTAATTGGTGAGAAGAAGCAGTCGATCGTCTCCAAGACTGGCGATATAGGATCTAGCTCGATTAAATTAAAATTTATTGAGCTACTAGAGCTCTTGCGCGGGTCGACTTTGGCAGTGTCGCCCTTTTCGTGTGTGGAATCGCCTAGTGACGTCCTATTACATGGCTTTTTAGTACTTGAATCCCATTTGCTCCCTCTACACAACTCCAAATTGCTTGAAAAATATGGCAACTAATTGCTAATGACAGAAAGTTTATCCTCAGCCGAAGAAAAAATGATAGAGTTGCTAGCAGAGTCAAATATACTCACCGATCAACTCTATCATTTACAAAAATCTAGTTCTATAACTAACTATGATCCTGATTCTTCAAGGATTATATCCAGCAAAAATTCAAAAATTATTCAATCTTTTAAAACATCAAATACTTTAGATTTATGGCCGTCAGAAAATGCTCGAACAACCAGGAAAGTTGCTACTGACACTAATAATAAAATTGCCAACTTGAAAAAAAAACTTGATCCACTAATAAATCAAAGGATAATACATAAACTTAATCCCTCATCGATTAGATTCAAACGAAAATTACGTTATGATAAGTTATCATCATTTGATTTACCTGCCAAGAAACAAAAGTTTTCAAAAAAATTTAAATTGACTTTTAATAGAAGTGTTCCACCACCGGTCATAACTCATCCTGATCATAAACCTGTCCATAAATTCAATTCAATTGATGAACTATTCCAATCATATCGAAATATTATTGAGGATCCAGCTCCTGAGATTGAAGCATCCGAATTTGAAGATTACTTAAAGGATCAAAATGATTTAATCAATAAAATCAAAGAAGCAATTAATGTCAAAAAACTACTATATATCGATTACAAAGAAAATATATTTCGCCAAGTTCCAAATGGTGTGAAGGAACCAACAATGATCAAAAGGAACCCTGGATATAATATCAATAATTATAAACCCAATGAAGATCCATTTCGAATGAAAAACGATTTAACACATTTTGATCATTTGATTGCTCAAGGTATGAAATCTTCAAGGCTTATACACGATTTAAGAGTGAATAGAATTCAAAAATGTAGAAAGATTGCACAGATGATTGAACTTCATTTCAAGAGACTTTCACAAGAAAATGATAAAAAGGAAAAAGAATTCAAAAAGAAAATACAGCGTTTGGCAAAAGACACAGCAAGAGAAGTTAAAAAGAAATGGCTTATTGCACTCAAAGCTTATAGAATTCTTGAAGAACGTGATAAGGAGAAAGTCAGAGCTCAAAAATCAAAGGAACAACTTTCAAAAATTTTAGATCATAGCACAAAAGTGCTTGGGGCTCAATTGGCCGGTAAATCACAATCAGCAGATTTGAGTGATAGTAACAGCGCTGAAAATAAATCAGAACAATCTGTTGATGGAAGTGATGATGATGATGATGATGATGAAAATATGAGTTCAAGCAGTGACGAAGAAGATGCCGCCAATGATGGAAAATCAGATGCTGAAAATGACAGTGAACTGACGGCAGAACAATTAAAGAATAAATATAAGGATTTAAGCACTGTCACTTTGTTGCCTGATTCAAATTCTAAGGCTCTCCTTTCTCTTTATGGGGATAACATTGCAGAAGAGAAAGAGTCCGATTCATTTTTAAGTGATTCAACATCGGACAGTAGTTTTTCATCAGAATATAGTGATAGTGAGATTGATGATAATGAGGATGATGAAAATTCAAATGAAATTCCACAGCTGGGTTTACACACTCTTTTTGATAAAGTAGAAGAATCAAATAACGAAGAGAACGATTCAGTCTATAGTGGAATTGAAGAATTCGATACGCCTTCATCATCACCTGGTAATGCCACGCCGGAACATGCAGAAGATATCAATGGAATTCCTAATGTTCCGGTTCCCAGTTTGCTGAAGGGAACTTTGAGACCATATCAAAAACAAGGTCTCAACTGGCTAGCATCTTTGTACAATAATGGTACAAATGGTATTCTTGCAGATGAGATGGGGTTAGGTAAAACAATTCAAACTATCTCACTTTTAGCTTACTTAGCATGCGAAAAGAATGATTGGGGACCACATCTAATTATAGTCCCAACATCTGTTATGCTTAATTGGGAAATGGAGTTCAAACGTTTTGCACCTGGTTTCAAGGTTTTAACATATTATGGATCTCCTCAACAACGTAAAGAAAAGAGAAAAGGTTGGAACACACCCGATTCTTTTCATGTATGTATTACATCATATCAACTAGTAGTTCATGATCAACCAATATTTAGGAGGAAGAAATGGAAGTATATGATTTTAGACGAAGCACATAATATCAAAAATTTTAGATCTCAAAGATGGAGAGCTTTACTCAATTTTAACACGGAACATAGACTTTTACTTACAGGTACTCCTCTTCAAAATAATATTATTGAATTGTGGTCGTTGCTCTACTTTTTGATGCCTTCATCAGGTGATGGAAATATGTCAATGCCAGAAGGTTTTGCTGATTTAATGGACTTCCAACAATGGTTTGGTAAACCGGTTGATAAAATAATTCAGCAAGGTGGTAATGATAGAGAAGCAAAGGAAACTGTCAACAAATTGCATCAAGTGTTAAGACCATATCTATTACGTAGATTGAAGCAAGATGTGGAAAAACAGATGCCAGCCAAATATGAACATATAGTTTATTGCAGACTTTCCAAAAGACAAAGATTGCTTTATGACGACTTTATGGGTAGAGCACAGACCAAGGAGACGCTTGCTAGTGGTAACTTCTTGAGTATCATTAATTGCTTGATGCAGTTAAGGAAAGTTTGTAACCATCCAGATTTGTTTGAAGTCAGGCCAATTGTAACAAGTTTTGCACAACCTAAATCGGTTGCATCTGAATTTGAGATAAATGAGCTTGTAGTTACCAGATTATGTCAAAAGCCCGAGACACCTGATTTAAGGTTTCTGAACCTTATTAATAATTTGAAATACTCGGATGACTCAAACATTCATCACTGTAAAACCATTTCTCATATTAGTGCATCTGGTAAGTTTGGCCAGACTATTGAGGAGCTTGAAAGAAAACTTGAAGGGAAAAGAATAAATTCTAATTTCAATGATTTAGAATCGTACTATGAATTCATATTGAATAAAGAGGACCACGCCTTATTAGAATTAATGAAGCAAAGGAAATATGTGAATGATTTCAACTGCAATAAATCGATTTTATTCTCTTCTACATTGATTGATATTCTCTTTTTGAAGAAACCAAAATCTCATATAGCACAACTGAAGAATATGCACTTGATACCATCATTGCAGGAAAAAGCATCAAAAATGAAAGACATCATTGAAAAGTACACTTTTGTAACTCCTAAGGCAGTTTGCAACAATATGAATGAATTGGTTTTTCCAGAAAACATAAAATACGAACTTTTAGCTGACTCTCAAAATGGGTCATTACAAAACCCTTTCCATCAAGTGCAGGTTAAAAGTTCCATTGCATTTCCAGACAAATCATTACTACAGTACGACTGTGGCAAGCTTCAGAAATTGGCTGCTTTATTACATGATATAATTCCAAAGGGTCATAGAGTTTTGATTTTCACTCAAATGTCTAAAGTCCTAGATATTCTTGAGCAATTTCTCAATTTCAACGGTTATACCTATATGAGATTGGATGGTGCAACCAAGATTGAAGATAGACAGTTAATGACTGAAAGATTCAATAATGATACAAGAATCAAGTGTTTTGTGCTAAGTACTCGTGCAGGTGGGCTAGGTATAAACTTAACAGGTGCAGATACTGTTGTGTTTTATGATTCCGATTGGAATCCTGCCATTGATAAACAATGTCAAGACAGATGTCATAGAATTGGTCAGACTCGTGATGTTCACATATACAGGTTTGTTTCGGAATATACCATTGAAGCGAATATTTTGAAAAAGGCGGAACAAAAGAAACACTTAGATAATGTGGTTATTCAAGATGGTGACTTTACTACAGATTATTTCAGCAAAGTGTCTGTTCAAGAGATTTTGGGAGATTCATCGATTGATGTCAATCAAGGGGTTCCTCGCAATTCTCGAGATTTTACAAAAGCATTGGAAATGGCAGAAGATGAAGATGATGCAAAGGCTGCAGAAATTGCAATGCGGGAGACAAATGTTGACGTTGAAGACTTTTTGGATGCGGAGAAAGAAAGTGGTTCTGCGGCACCATTAACAGATTTGTCAGAAGCAGCAACACCTGTTCCAAACTCTATGAACGACGGTCTTGAAGCTGACCAAGTTGTGAAGCATGTTGAAAAACTTCATGAATCAAAACCTAATATTAAAGAACTCGAAAATTGTAGAGATAGCGATGATGATAATGATGACGATGATGATGAATACGATGATGGTATTGGACATATAGATGAGTACATGATCAGATTCATAGCAGGAGGTTTTTATTTTGACTAATACTCTATAAAGAAAATTGTATAATAGGAAGCTTACATTAATCTAGAACTGAACCAACCAATAAGGAAAAGTGTAAGGTAAATAAAGGCAGTCTTGAGAAAGCTAAAAGGAATTTCCGGAACATGCAATAAGAGTTTGAAAGTTTTTAGTTTGTCGTTGGTATATGGATAGTATCTTGTTTCTAAGAGTTTTTCTGCCCATAATGGTTGTTTCAGTACTGCTCTTTCATGTGTGAATGCACTAATTGTCCATTTACCATGATAATTTCCAAAACCACTTGAACCTATACCTCCAAATGGTAAAACGTAACAACCTGCGGACATTAGAAACTCATTTATAACAAGAGCACCTGATCTGAGTTCTCTTCTAACTAATAATTCATCTTCCTTAGATGATGACACAAGATATGCTGCTAAAGGACAATCATGTTCCATTTCAACTTTTTTTAATACGGATAAAAGAGATCCTTCATATTTTATAATTGGAAGAATTGGACCAAAAATTTCATTTGTCATCAGAGGATCATCCCATTCAATATTGGAAACAATAGTTGGTGATACGAATAGTGATTCAGAATTGCAAGTACCACCATTAATTGATCCTTTTGTAGTTTCTAATAAACCTTTAAGTCTGTCATAACCTTTTCTATTAACTATATGAGAAAAATCTGAATTTTCATTTAAAGATGACAGTGTTTTGAATCTATTGAGAAGACTTCTAATAACTTCGTCATAAACTGTAGAATCGATAAGAACGTAATCTGGGGCAACACATGTTTGGCCTGCATTAGAAAATTTACCCCATAATAATCTATCCATCAATGTATCAATAGATCTTAGATCTACATGATTGGTAATGAAAACAGGGGATTTGCCTCCTAATTCCAAAACAACAGGAGTTAAAGTTTTGCTTGCAGCTTTATAAACTTCTTTACCAACATTAGTAGAACCCGTAAAGAAGATTTTATCAAACTTGCATTCATTTAAAAGGAATTGGGCTTCTGGAACTCCCCCATTAACAACTTGAAGAACATTTCTAGGGAATACAGACCTAAGAAGGGTGGTGAAACAATCACAAAAGTTAGGCAATTGATCGTAAGGTAACTTAAGTACTACATTATTTCCAGCTGCAAGTGCACCAACCAAAGGTGATAATGCAAGAATAAGTGGGTAGTTGAAAGGTGAGATGATAAGTACTGTACCTAAAGCGATTCTTTCAATTTCGTAAGAAAGTGAAGCAAAAGAAATTGGAACAGAAGCACTTCCATCTGACTTCAAAAAACTGTCAAGATTTGCAATTATATGATTTGTTTCCGAAATGGCTTGACCAAATTCAGCAACAATAAACTCAAGTTGAGGCTTATTAAGATCTTCTTTGATTGCTTTAGACAATGGATCAAATGATTGAGACAATGCCTTTGAGAAGGTTCTCAACAATGCTTTTGATTCCTCAGGTGAACGACGATGAGTCTTGAATTCCTCTACAAGAGTCTTGTGATGTGCTTTGATTGATTCCATTGAATTGCATAAATAAACGGGTTGACATGAGTAGACGGGTGAACTCGATGCGCATCCCAAATTTGAGATTAATCGTTGATTGGTCTGTGTTAAACTGGATCCGGAGAGATTCCCTCATGGACTTTTCTACGCCCTTTACACACACTGAAACAAGAGGTAAACTAGAAAAAGCTGTATCAATTTATTTTTATAACATTTCAATATGAGCTTAAAATATTCTTCAACAATATGTCAACTGCCGAGACGTTACCAAGTTACCCAAATTAGGCTAATATCTAAGTACATTCCGCCGAGTGAACGAAATGCTCAACAATTTCAAGAAGCCGAAAAGAAGAAACGAATAAATGACAGAATTGCAAAGTATTTGCAAGTAGGGTTTGTGTCACTCATTGGCACCTCTATTTTGATGTATTATTGGCAACCATGGAACCCATATTCTACAAATGTTAGTAGAGATTTAAGAAAGGGGTTGTGGGAAGAAAGGGAGGGAAAAGAAGACTTTCTTAAAGCTCTCAAACATTATCAAGACGCTCTGCGAACTATAAAAGAGGAAGGTGTAGTGGGCCAACTGACTTTGAAATATACCGGAATCGTTTTGAAGATAGCTGAAATGTACGAAAAATTAGGTGACAAGCAAAGTGTTGTGGAAACTTATTACAATCTAGGGAACTATGTTTTTGAGAATTTGATACGTGGCAATTTACCGGAGGAAAATGATGAAAGAGATTTGTTGATAGATCGAGATTTTGTTGTGCTAACAAGATGGGCAATGTTACAAGAAGAAATGAGACCTCCAAGATGGAAAGAATCTATCAACGAAGAACTTAGTGATAGAATCGGCTATACAGAAAATTATCTTATTAAAGAGAAATTGCCATGGTTAGTTGAGAAAAATAAGAATAAAATTGATATGCGTGATCTGATTGACCTATGGTCTAAAAAAAGATCAGGAAATGATATTACTGATAAATGGATTGATGAAAATGTTGCTTCAACTGAGGGAAGGGAATTCTTACAATGTTGGGACATATTTCGATCTTTCAAGGATAAAACCTGGCCAAGTTGGATACAATCTTATCTATCTTTAAGAGATTTTTATGCTATGTTTTTAATGAAAACAGGCGAGACAGAAAAAAGTATACAAATATTGGAGAGTAATTTATTATGGTCTGTGATTGCAGGTTTTGATGACCATGCTAGAATTCCTATCCAAATTGTGAATATTGCTTCTGCTTGGTTTAACCTAGGTCAAGATACAAATGATATTAAAGCCTATCGGTCTGCGAAGTCAATCTACGAGAAGCTTATTGAAGTATCTGCAAGAGATGAACCCATATTACCCATCTCGTACTATTCTCTTGGTGTTCTATACTTGCAACTACAGGACAGAGAACAGGCTGTTGAATATTTCAGCAAAGCTAAAGATTTAGCTGTAGAATTTAATCAAATACAAATACTTGATAAGATTGATGATGAACTTTTGCGGTAATGTTTGAGCTCAGAAACAGCATTAAGCTTGAATTCATTATTGTGGTAACACAAAGCAATTAACGAAAGGGGGGAAGAGAGCATAAAATTACACTGTATATATAAGTACTTTGTAGATTAGGCCTATGTTTTAATCTGATACCTAGAAGATAGGTTATCGGATTGTCTTGTTATAGCACCAAGCTACCCCGCCTGAGAAAATGTTGTTAACTCGTGTGAAAATCATTGAACATTTTACAAAAAAGTATGGTCCTAGTTGAGAGAAAGTGGAGATACCCAATTTAGTGAGATAAAGTGATTAAAAAATTTAGTAATTCTTTTTAATAGATGGGAGTATACCAAAGCTTTCTAATTTAAGAAATGAATCATACGTTAATATAGCATCTTTTTTGTTAATTACACCAAGGCACAAAACGTGTGATTAAAATATAGCATTGATTGTATCATGTTGAATTGTTTGTGGAGACTTGGAATAAGGGCTGTATATCAGATATAACATGCATTATTTGGCTAAAAACCAAATTTGTATTTGGGTGCTAATTTTAGACACACCCTGTATGTTTTATCTGTTGTATACACAGATCCTCTACAATATTTAAGTTCGATATTTCTATCAAAACCGCAGTAATTGCATTGTCTGTATGATTAAGAAGTAAAGTAGAATATTAATTAATGTTTGGAATTATGCTGTCCAATGTTTTCTTCTCTGTTAGAAAGCAATTTCAAGATATAACTTATACTATTAAGCAAATAAACAAAAAACTTGCAAAAAAAAGATAAATGATAAAGGTAACAAGAAGTGATTATACTGTGGTCTCAAAATGCTCAACAGAACATGTTTCAGGGAAGTTTTTTTCCCGCAACCAAGTTGACAAGCTAGGTTTCCCGAACAATGTTAGAACGTAATCTGTTGCAAGGAAAGTATACGAAACCGTTATCAAATCAACATAAAGGGGTTTCATGTATACAGGCCACTTGGCAATCATTTTCACAAATATATTCAATTGACTTTCTTACCAATCAAAAGGTAGTGTGTTAACCGTTTGGTGAGACAGTTACTAAAAGAAGCGCTAAGTGTGGACTTTATATATAACACATATCGCAGAAATTTCAAATTGCCGCTCGGCATCGAAATTCGGACGTTGAGGTTTAAAATTCAAGCAACCAAAATTGAGATAAGACTAAGGACTGAAGCGTAAATATCAGCTTCTATTTACGAGATATCGCTGAAGACTCCACAATATAATTTATCTACATCGTTTGTATTATTGATGAAATCTACAAAGTGAAAGAGGTTTAAAGTGAACTGATACAAGAACAACCTCGAGTTACATCACCGACCTCAAATAAGTCGGAAATTTGACGCGCACATTTCCGTTTTTGAAAGTTATATATCCGAGAAATTTTCTCGGCTTAGACTTCTTGAAAAAAATACTGTGCACTTTTAATACTTGCTCAAATTGATGTTGGTTCTGGTATTTTCTACTTGGAGTGAAATATTCTTCATAATTTGAAGTGTTCTATTGATTTTTGGGCTTTAAAGTCTGTCATACTTCTCTACTGGGCTACTATGAAGTTGCCGCCCCAAAGTAAATTCCGACTGCTTATAACTGCTTTGGCAATCGAGTCAATAACAATGCGGTACTCATGAAAGTGAGTTATTGCGTTGATTTAATATGCTGTTATTATGTTGTATCCATAATAGTTGTTGAATTGGTCTTTGGCCTTTGACCCTTACATTGTTAATATCTTGCACGTTCAAATGTGATAAAGTGTCAGCTAAAGCAGTAATACCTTGACAGCAAAATTAAGAAGTCGAAATGTGGAGTTTTAGACAGTGACAGTTTATGGTTTTATTGTTTTGTGTGTGTTTGGCAGGAGAATAAAGGTCAATGAATAAAAGGAAGCGTTGATTAATAGATAACCAGATGGTGAAAATATGTGACACTTTTCTTGTCTATTGTTTGCACCCTTTAATATGTTCGAATTGAAGAATAGATTCTCAAACTGATGATACAGCAAGTTCCAGCTGACTATAAGAATTTTTTGAACATCGACAAATTGGATTACTTCAGTACTTGGTTTATGGTTTTTCATCAGACGTAATATTTATTGGAGTTTCACAAATGATAAAAGAACAGATGATCAAATTTTATCTCCAAGAACAAAACTTCGTTAGCTTGTTTACCTTTTGCAGAACCTTAACACAACATTTTAAAACGGACTTGATATGGTGGTAAACTAAATGTGCCTTTGTCAACAAACGGAGGGATACTAAGGTGATACTATCGAAGCTTACAAAATTTCAAGGTTGCAGATAGTATAGTAAGACGCTCTTCTAACATTTGACAACAGTGCATATGGATGCGCACACTGACTCTATTTATACATTTTCAATACCATCTTTGTTTGTCGGTACCTTTTTATAATATGTATTTATGATCAATTGTCAATTATTTAGGGGATTCTACTTAAAGATGAATGATGTAACGAGATCTGATTAGACTGGTTTAGAGGGAACTATATAAGAGTATACTAAGGTAGGAAACTAACTATGTTATTTGGAGGACGACTGGTCGAAGTCTCCTCGAGACTTCGCTAAGGTGTACTGATGTACTACGAACAGGTACTTGACCCTGTTACAAATGAATTTACTCTATCATGCATGTATCAATCACGTGATACTTTGAGGAAATCGGTTTATGCAAATCAGATCAACATGAACTGGTTCATCTTAGTACAAAATTACTTTGACTACAAGACTTTGAAGATATCATGATGATTTAAGTGCAGATACACCTTAAACCCCAACTACTCTCACACCCATTTGCAAAATCCCAAAGAACTGCAACTTATATTTATATATATATGCATGACTGTTTTCCACAATTCAAAAGTGTCAGATTCCACACTTTAAACTTTACTTTTACAAGAGGTAGAAGCATAAAAAGAAGGAGATTACCACACCTTTGGCTGCCACAGTCCACCAAAATGTATATCAATGTGCAACGAATTTTGGTTAAATTCAAATTAATGTGGATAGGTCTAAAAAACTGATAATGAAAAAAGCCACACTTTAATAACTGATGAGATACCATCGGAGTCTTAAAAGCTCTACCTTTTGGTATCCCATAGGCAACTTGGACTTGCTAATTTTGGTGTAATGCATTTTTGATAGGGTAGATCAATGACTATTCAAAAGGTACCGCATTTTAATATCAAATCCATTGCGATTATTGGAACTGGTCCATCGGGTATTGCTTCAATCTATGACTTATCAAGGGCAAAGAAAGATGGAACTACTTTATTCGGTATAACAGATGTTTCAAAAAACGAAGAAGCTGGTGATATGGCGTTTGATGAAATTGTAGCATTTGAAAGAAATGCAAATGTTGGCGGTGTTTGGTGTAAAGCAGCGTTTGGTGAAAACAACAAAGATCCAGATTTACCCCTTGCAATTGATAATTCCAAAGATTCTAAAGAAATTCAATTGGCAGCAAGTATTAGTCCAGATTTAATTTATAAAAATTTTGATATCGACCAAGACTTAGAAGATAGATTGAACACTTCTAGTTTACAAAATCCGGTCAGCGTACTCTTCAATGATAAATTGGAAACTTACTTTCAGCATCAATGGAGAAGCTCTGCTGCATATGACGGCTTATTTACTAATGTTACTAACAGATATATGCAATTTTCATTTCACGAAAAAATAGGAGATGAGTTGAAGGAAATCAATACGAAATACAGAGACTTACCTAACCTACAATTTGCAACTGATGTAAGCGAGTACTTGGAAGAAGTTGTTAAGGCGAATAACCTCTCTAAATACATCAGGTTCAACACTAACGTAGAACGAGTTAGAAAGGTAGAAGGAAAATGGGAAGTGGTTGTCAGTTTTGTTTCGGACGTCAACGGTGTCAAATATCTTAATTGGTATAAACAATTCTTTGATGCTGTTATTATCGGCAATGGTAAAACTATACCTATTGTGCCTGATATCAAAGGATTGAAAGAATATTCTTCCAACCACACAGTTAAGTTAGCTAAATCGATTCAAGATCCCAAATTCATTCAGGAATCAAAGAAAATTCTATTTATTGGTGCATCTGTTTCAAGTATTGATCTAATTCAATATGCATTTCCTAGAGAAATAGAGATTCCTTCAATATTTATTTCCCGAAGAAGTCCCAAGGCAGGTCTCGATTGGTTAACTTTAGCAGGTCATTCTAAAGGAATTGTTAACAAGCCAACAATAACCAAATTTGAAAATGATGAAGTACATTTTGCTGATGGCACTGTTGAAAGAAATTTTGACACTATAGTAATTGCATGTGGTTATCATATGTATTACCCATTTCTCGAAACTCAAAATCATCAATGGTTCCAATATACATTCAATACCAATGATCCCTCATTAGCACTTGTCGGTAATACGTATGCTGGATTCTTCTTTAACAGGGTGGAAAGTCAAGCAGCTGCTATAAGTAGTGTTTGGTCAAATCAAAGTGAGTTACCGGATCTATCAGAGCAATTAAACAGCATTAACAATAAACCTCCGTTATTCACCGGAAACGTTAAACAACACTTCATTGATCCACTGATGAAGTATGCCTTAAAGGGAAGACCACATCCGTTTGATGTCAATCCTGAAAAGCATGATCATGTTTACCATATGGTTGAGGGTAGTCTTACCATTCAAGGTCTTTTCTTTAAAATCAGAAACGGCGATGTAGATCCATTCCATATATCGTAAAGCTCTGTAAATGAAAATATAAAAGTAAATTCAAAACAGTTTCTTAATATATATATATATATATCTAAACACTTCTATCGTTGAATGGATCAATCTTGAAAACTTTATCGGGATTTAAAATTCCATTTGGATCCATAGCAAACTTTAATTTTCTCATTAAATCAACAGCATTTTGGCCTACTTCAGCAACCAAAAACTCCTTTTTACCGATACCAATGCCATGTTCGCCACTGACAGTACCATCCATGTCCAAAGCCCGCTCAACCATTTTAGCTACTAATTCTGTAGCCAACTTTCTTTCTTCCTCTTTAAATAAAATTAAGGCATGATAGTTTCCATCCCCCGCATGTCCAACAATACTAGAGAGGAGTCCAGATTCTTTGATTTCTAATCTCGTTGTTTCCAATGATTCAACAAAATTTGATATTGGAACAGCAACATCTGTTGACCAGATTTGAATATCAGGATCAACGTGTTTTTTCCCGTAAGCAATGGTTGACCAGAGTGCTGTTTTGCGTGCATTCCATAGTTGGATTTTTTCTTCCTCAGAATCTGCAAATTTGAATGTGGTTGAATTATTTCTTTGAGCAATAGCTTTAACTTCATTAGTTGTAATATCAACGGCTTCGCTGGAGGATCCACCAATTTTAATTAATAGAGTATCTAGTTCTTCATAATTATTTTCTGTTTCACCAGAATCATTAACAAACTTCATCATTTGACTATCGAGTAATTCAATTGCATTCAGTATCAAACCAGTTTGGATAAATTCAGTAACTGCACCTGCTGCATACTTTAAATCAGGAAATGAAATAAGTACGACATTTTCGCATCTAGGTTTCACATGTAGTTTCAATGTGACTTCGGTAACAATACCTAATGTACCTTCACTTCCAATAATCAAACCGGTCAAGTTGTAACCAGCAGCAGATTTTCTAGGTCTTCTTTTTGTTTTAACTATTGTTCCATCTGCTAAAACAACCGTTAAATTGATAACATTTTCTTTCATTGTACCATAGCGAGCAGCATTGGTGCCAGAACACGAGGTTGCGGCCATTCCACCTATACATGCACCAGGACCTGGATCTGGACCGAAAAGTAGACCATAATCATCAAGATAGGAACGTAAATCCTCCCAACCAACACCAGGTTGAACGACTATGTCTAGATCATTTTTATGCAACTCTATTATCTGATCCATTTTAGAGAGATCAAGTGTAATGCTCTTTTTGGTGTTAATAAAGTGACCTTCAAGTGATGTACCACCCGTAAATGGGACAATTGGAACTCTATTTTCATGGCACAAACGTAAAACCTTTGAAACTTCTTCTGTTGAGGATGGAAAGACAATAGCGGCCGGTTCTTCACCAGGTAGTGGGTGGTCAGTGGAAAACCATGAATCGCTATGTCTTGCCAACTCTTCAGTTGTTACTGAGATTTCAATACCTAATTTTTTAATCTCTTTCAAAACAAAACTTGCATCATTGTAGGAGGGTGGTTTGTATGAATGCAAAGGTAAAGTCGAGATTGGGCTATCATATGAAATTAATAATGGAGGAATTGCTAGACTAGAGAACAGTATGCCTTTACATAAATTCTTTCTGACTTTGGTTGATATAATTCGTTTCCACATCTTAATGGAGATTCTAGTTATATGTTGAGACAAAGTTCGTCTCATTAATTGAGATCAGATGGTATGTATCCGCAAAAGAAGCTTCAAACAATTGAAAAGTACGACATTTCGTCAGACCAATGTGAACTTGAAGAGGTTTTCCAACGTACTCACATGATCCAGCAAAGTTACACAGTTAATAAGGTTTTGGACGCCACAATATCCTACTTTTCGGTCTAAACTATCAAAAGTTGTCGTTTTTCCTTTAGTACACACAAATCCAATATATTCATTAGTAAGCCAGATCCACAATTCACTTTATCAATGCTTGCTTACTGATGATGAAGTTTTAAGTTTTGAAAATCCCACATTTTTTAACATGTCGAGAAATAGACTTGGATAATCACAACTGTGGTGGCTCATCAACATGCATGTATTCCATGCAATAGCCCAGTTAGTTTGACACAACCTAAGAACATGGAAAGTACTTAAAGACCTCTGTTTCTCTCAATTTACTTTGGTTTTTCAACTTTTTACGTTTTCCGGAATTTGAATAGGAAAGCGTAATTTGTTTTTAATAACAATGACTACTAGTACCAAAACTACAACTCAACCATCGACATTCCATGTTGTGAATGACATTCCAATTGATGAAGAAATCGAAAATTTGGTTAGAAAGCATTCAGAATTAACAATTACCAGATCCCGTGATATGAAGGCTAAATATACCACTGGTGCAGACTCTGATGGTTTGAAGTTGTTACCTGCATCAAGTAGAAAACGTTTGGAAGAAGGTGGTATTGATCTTTCTAAAGGTTATCCAGAAATCCCAGATAGAACTGAAATTCCTGTTTTTGTTGATCAGGCATTTGCTATCAGAAATGAGGAACTTCCATTTATTGAAAGAGGTAAAAATGCTGACCCCGAAAAGAAAGCATTATTTGGTGCTGCGACAGAAATTATCCATTTGACCAAAAGAGTTGGGACTGAGATTGTTGGTTTACAGTTGGCAGATTTAACTGATCAACAAAAGGATGAGCTTGCCTTATTGATTGCTGAAAGGGTTGTCGTGTTTTTCAGAGATCAAAAGCTTCCTCCAAAGGCACAACTTGAGTTGGGTAAGTATTTGGGAAACATTGAATATCACCCACAAACTCCCCATGTTACTGGTTTGCCTGGTGCAACTGTCATTTGGAATGACTTCAATCAGAAAAAGGGTATGACTTTGAACTTTGAAAACGCCAATTTAGCTAATTGGGATAGCTTGCGTTATCCTGCAGTTGGTAATCAGGGTTGGCATACGGACTTGGTCCATGAAAAGCAACCTGCTGGTTACACCCACTTACATTTAGATGCCATTCCATCAGTTGGTGGCGATACAATTTGGGCTTCTGGTTATGGTGCATATGACAAATTATCAGAAGAGTTCAAGAAATTTTTAGATGGTAAGGAAGCTGTGTATGTTTCAGCTCATAGTTACATTGATAGAAATGACCCATTGGCTGGACCAAAGAGGATTGAAAGAATTCATCCCATTGTTAGAACACATCCTGCTACTGGCTGGAAATTTTTAGCAGTCAATAGAAGTATGACTAGAAGAATTATTGGTGTTTCACCAGTAGAATCTCAACTAATTTTGGACTACTTATTTGATGTTTATGAGAAGAATGCTGATTTACAAGTCAGATTTAAGTGGACTAATACGAAGGACGGTTATGGTACTTCTGCTATCTGGGATAACAGAGTCTCTCAGCATAGAAATGTGTGGGATCATGAGGGATCTGAACCAAGACATGGTACAAGAGTAACCTCTCTAGCAGATATTCCAACTTTTGACCCTAAGTCAAAGTCTCAAAGAGAGGCATTAGGGTTACCAATTTATCAATGGGATTGAGTTTTCACCTTTTTACCTTAATTATTATTTTATATGTATATTTTATACTTTTTTGATCATAAAATCTTATTTACTTACTAAATCATTGATTAACTATTTATGCTGCAAAGAGCTATCAAGATTATTAATGTGGCTTGTTTGCAGGAGCTCAAAAGGTTGTTTTAACCACATCAGTTAGATATTAATAAGCAACTTTCAAATTGCAAAACTGTGGTTGTATTGTGGATATAGAAGATTCAATTTAAGAACAAAGTTAATCAGGAAGTGAGATCTGTACTTGAGCCCTTAGAATCCACATTATTTTTTGAATGCCACAAAGCAAACCTTATTTTCCACCACCACAATAGAGGGGAAGTACCTTTGGCAACCCATATGTAAGCTAGATGTATCCACAGCTTCTAAAGTTTTTCATATATAAGTCACGGTGTTCTATGAAAAACTGATGAAGTTATTTTACTCTTTGAATAAAACAAATCAGATCTGAGCTACTTAAAAATGGGTGTTTTACTAAGAAGCATACACCAGTACTTCAAAATTGATAAACCAGAATCATTTAGAAGCAATTACATTGATGACACTGTTAACAGAGAAAGAAAACCCATTAAGAATGGGAAGTATGATAAATATAACATTTTAAACGCTTTCAATTGGTATCCATCTCATTACAGCAGTTTTGAACGGAACTTTTTAATGAAATTTGATGCTTGTGTGTTTTTATTTCTCTGCATGTCATTTTACACAAAATACCTTGACAACTCCAACATTGGTTCTGCTTATGTTGCAGGATTAAAAGAAAGATTGAACCTACATGGTAATGAATTGAACTATTTCAATACCTGCTACACCGTTGGTTATGCTTTGTTTCAAATTCCTATTTCTCTTTTAATCACCAAACCTCAATGTGCTAGACATCTTTTACTCTATTGTGAACTGGCATGGGGTATGATGACATTAGCAAATGCATATGTTACAACTGCTGGCCAAATGTATGCAATACGGTTTTTTATTGGTGTGTTTGAGGCATGCTCATTTCCAGCAACTTATGTCATACTATCTAGCTACCTTCATGATGACGAGCTATTCAAAAGAGCTGGAGTTTATGGTGCTTTCGCTGTTGCGGGTTCGGCAAGTGCCGGTGTCTTACAAGCTCGTACAATGAAGAGTTTGGACGGTGTCAATGGTTTAGAAGGTTGGCAATGGCAGTTTATTATTGATGCTGTTATTACTTTTGGTGTCTTCTTATATGGTTTTTTTTTATTTCCTGGTATTCCTAGTGCCTGCAAAAAGTTTGCGTTCTTTACCGAAGATGAAATGATATTTGCAAGAAAAAGATTAGAAGGCAAGGTTGCTTTTCCAAAAGAGTTTACAAAAAGTACATTTAAAGAAACCCTATGTACTTGGCAAATCTACTTTGGTTCCTTCCTTTGGGTTTTACATCATTCATCGTGGTACTCAAATGGTGCTTTACTATACATGAAATCCAAAACAGAATTGTATACAACTGCCATGGCAAACACTTGGAATTCAAGAATGAAGTGTGTTGGGATTCCTTGTGCTATCATCATTTCACCATTATGTGCATATTATGGTAAAATTTTTCCTGTTCATCTTTGCATAGCATTAGCTTATTTTGCAGCAGTTGTGTTAGTTGTTTGGAATGTGGAAAATTCATTACTTATTACTGCCTTTTTCTTAGAAAATCCTTTTAGAAGTGGATTGGCACAGGTATACTACACTTGGTTGGCTACTTTATGTAAGGATAACGTTGAAAAGAAAGCTTTGGTTCTTAGTTGGGTACAGGCTTTATCTTATGCTATTAATGCATTCGCTATTCCTTTGCAATATCCTATCAAGGAATCTCCTCGTTTCAAGAAAGGTTATATTATCAATTTAGTGATTATCATTGCTTCTCATATTGTGTTTTTAGTTGGTATGTTTCTGGATAAGTATGACTTAAAATACTTCCCTCGTATCGCAGGTAAGAGACATGTCGGTGAAGATAAAAAGTTTATATCTGTTTCTAACACTGATGAGTCAACAGAAGAAGAAACTGTCACTGATAATGAAAAAACTGATATCATAGTTGATAAAATTTCTATTGACAATCCTTCTGTGGAAAAGTATAGTTTGTAGACAGCTTTCGATTAAACAGGATTTTATTCAATACATATACAAAGAATCACGATTGAGTTGGTCTATCCAATATAAAGAACAGTCAGTGCTGAAAATCGTCTGGAAGACAATTTAGTCGTTATCTGTTAGTTTTCAAACACTGTAGGAATGATTCTTTCTGTAGATATTTATTCTCTATATTTCACTTTTTACATCAAATCTAGTGTTGAACATTGCATTGTGAACTCACCACAAAGATAGTATACTCAAAACAATTGAAATGATCGAAAGCTAGAATTTTTCATGTTCCTATGAAACGTACTGGTAGACATAAATCGATTTAATTACTTTCAAGATGCTAGCATTGGCTTGCTCATCTAACTGACAAGTAAAAGAAAATAAGCTTGGAATGAATATAGGCAAGCATTTGTTACAAATGAACCTACTCACTCTGCATTGGCTTTAACAATGCGATGGCTAGTTGTAAAGTCAAGAAAATGTAGGTATAGAATAGATAGTAAGGAAAACCAGCGACATCACATATACATTGTTTTATGATTATGAGCCAAAAAAAGTTATTATATATTACTTTTGAGCAAATACATAGAATGCTTCTGGGGCATGTGTTTGCTCAACATTCACTTATATTTCTCAACTCCAATAAAGATTTACTAAACAATAAAAACTGGATTTTTGGTTTCAAACAGGTGAATAGTTGAACAATTTCATATATAGGTTGATCAACAAACAATGATTTGAGCGAACAGTTTGTGACTAACGGTTTCGTATTAAAATATAGTGATTTGAGATTAAACTCTTTGCATTTTGATAAGAAAACACAGAAAAAGAGTACCATAGCTAAAACCAGTTCAAGAATAGTAACTTTGGAAATAAGCAATATTGTCAGCGTCATAGTTTCAATGAAAGATATATTCATCGCTTTTAATAATAATATGACAGAAAACAGATAATTCCAATTTTATAAATGCTAACCATGGATTATCAGTGATTTGTCACACGATTGAGCAGTATTTAATCAAATTTTCAATTGAAAGCAAGTGTTTCAGTTTGGACTTTACTCTCGGTAAAATAGATTGGTGTTTGTAAATATTAAATATTCTTTTTGATTATCTCTATATCAGTTTTGCTTAACGAACAAGATAAATTCGAAAAAAAAATCACATCTAAATAATTACTGTGATCAGAATGTAAATCATAAATGGTATTTAGTCAAACAACATAGGCCATTGGGACCCGTTTATTCAAAAGTTGGGGCATAGTCAAAATAATAGGGGATGATAATGTATTTGGAATTTCTCATCCGACCTGCAAATTGCATGATTGTTTTATTAAGCTAGATCTGTAAAGAAGTAGACGCCGGTCGTCGTGGAAGGCTTGCCGTCCTAGCTGAGCCTCCTCTATCACGTGCCTGAGGCTGGATCAGACATGGGATTCCGGAGTGTTCAGAAGTGTCTAAGTTGTCCCTTGTCGGAGCACATAGCGCGGTAGCCTTGTTAACAGAGTGTCAATGCTGTTGAGGTGTCGGAGTTACGTACTACCGTAATAGGTTGGTTCACGAGGGTTCATAACGTAGGGCGTCGTGAAGGCAAAAATCCCGCAAAGGGGTTTCGGTGGCAAATCTGAGTTCGGTGGCAAATCGAACTCTCCAAAAGTCTAGACTACAACCTTTCCTGGATCCGGGC
This sequence comes from Pichia pseudocactophila, assembly GCA_039700735.1. Classification (NCBI taxonomy): domain Eukaryota; kingdom Fungi; phylum Ascomycota; class Pichiomycetes; order Pichiales; family Pichiaceae; genus Pichia; species Pichia pseudocactophila. Next base: position 72,255 of record JBBJZV010000056.1, read on the forward strand.
CTATATAAAAATGTGTAGTTGCTTCCTTGCCCTTATGTAGCTTTAAGGGAAGGTTGGTTGATTCAATAACCAATTACTTCCCCACTAGTCCCAATTGCGATCACGATATTTACGAATTATAAATTCAGATGAACCTGTTAACAACTCTAATGCTGACTTTACTACTAGCGCTTCCCCACTTGACGATGTTTACAAGATCTTTGTGCACAGTGGCGAACGCGAATCTCATTAAAATTTATTGATTTTCTCACTTAAACAAACAGTACTAGTTAGGTAGAACTCTTCATAAAATAACACGTCATACACAGAATTATGGCACTAGAGAATCAAAGAGAACCGCCAACAAGAACACATGGTATCCAACACGAATTAGTAAATAAATTAAAACTTCCACTTAGAAACAGAAATTTTAAGACTCATACTTATGTTAATGTTTTACATTACAACAAAAACTTTGTTGTAACAAAAATTGAACATTTTGGCGCCAAAATTTGTTGTGTTTGTTGAATACCATGTGTTCTTTCTAGCAACTGTCTCTTTATATCAAGTGCCATAATTTATATGTATGATCTGTTACTTTATAAAGAGTCTTACATAGTTCATTATTCTCACATGTTATAAACTTTTCACATAAGTGCGCTAGATATTTTAGATCAACTTGATGAGCTACGCGTTTCATCTCAACAGTGTTGCATAAAGAAATCTTTGTATCTGTAGATTACCAAAAGCACTTGCAAGTTGATGAGCTCAAGCTTGCGGTCTTCACGAAACTCTTAAGCTCAAGCTTTCATTAATCAATGACTGTAATTTTCAAGAAAAGTGATTTGCTTTTCTTTTTGAGTTCGCATCGCATTTTAAATTAGAGATCTGCGTACTTTTTTACAAATTAAGTTTTCAAAAATTGCTTGCCAGTAAATTTCGCGATGATATAAATTTACATGCACTGGTTTGTTGCTAGCATTAGCCATTTTATTTGACTGTTTAACAGATTCCATTTCTTCCAAAAACATCATTTCTTTGTCAAATTTGATGAATTATGGCTTTCACTGAAGATAATTTGAACCAGTTTACCAAACTCCTAGGTGACAATATTGATAATTTTACGTGTTATTTTGGTATATTTCAACCTTTTACGAATTTTGATGACATATTGTTAAAAAGTTATATATGCAGGGGTGTTAGATTTTATTATGATTTTGCTACTACTCTGAAATCTTATTTTCATTTTCAGGTCGAGGATAGTGAATATATTAGAAGGTGCATATCTGCGTCATTGATTATGAATAATGAGGTAGACAAAAATATGGAGTACATATTAGAGAACCCTCCACTTAATTTTTGGTACCCCAAATCACCCAGCAAAGATACTTGTTTAAAACTTGTTAACAAAAATAAATTTATAAACTTTGGGTTGATTGTTTTATCGTATTTAAACAAATGGACTGATGTAATTGAACTATGTGAGTTTAATAAAAAAAATGAATTACTCAAAATAATATCTCACAGAACCTTATTTGAAGACGATTTTGAAGAGTTTAATATACCTTACGACCTTGGTGAATTTGATCCCTATGTAGGATTCTGTGATCATTCATTCAACTTAGAGGAAGAGGATGGTTACATTATGGACTCAGAAGAGAGGACGTTTGCTAATGACCTTTATTATACCAACAACTCATCTCTTGAGTACATCATCTACAAGAACAACTTCTTTATCCCATTCCCCATTTTTACCAAAGAAGACATCAAATATAACTTTTTGCTTTGCAACTACATTTTGTTGAATCATGATAACTTTGATCCACATATCTGTTCATTAGCTCTGAGTAATCGTGTGGCTTTTGGATTCTTCGATGAAGATCTGATCAAAAAGTATGACGTATTTTATACGTTTACCTATAAGATACCTAACCGATACAAACTTATGAAACTATTTACAAAGTTTCCACATTTGAAGTATAATATTGCCATAACATTCTGCAGGAACTCTAGTGCAGATATGGATTATAAAAAGCTAGATCTAGACCCAGACTTAGACATTTTCTACTTAGCTGATTTCTATGGTAATGAATACATCAAAGAGGACATGCTGAGGAAGTACGAAATTCAGAAGAGATGGTACAGACATCTTGACTTTGTGAATTGTCGAAATATTTCTCCAATAGAAGTTACATTCGATGATCAGATAGATTTGGGTAATATTATTCTTACAAGCAGGTTTAACTGAAGAATAATATAAGTTCACTATTTCAAAATTGATAAAATCGTAGTTTGTTTTGTACCTTATTCCCTCAGTAGAATAACAAGTAGGCATGTTGAGAATTGATGGATTAGTATGCGAGATAAAATTTGATATTAAATATAATAAATAATAAAATGTATAATAAACCTATTTCTGGTTTCGAACCGGGGCCTCCAGGAGAGGCAGTATAAGGGTGTCGCGGACCACTAGGCCACGCGCCACTTAACTTAGCTGAAACAAATTGGGCTGCTTAGGTGGGGACGCAAATTTTGCCCCAATTTGAGAGGGAGGCTCAGACTGGGATTTCAGAAGAGCAAAGAAGGAGTTGGTGAGAACAATTAGGGGAAGTTATTTGGAGGTAAATTAAGGGTCTTTTAGAGTCGGAGTTTGACTGACAAGCAAACTTCAGCCCGAACAAGTAGACTGCAGTTTGGAGACTGCTTAGAACTTGTTGGTTCCCCGCCGGAGGACGTGGTTCACATATTACAGGCCTATCAGTTAATCATGACAAGAAACCCTGTTGTCTAGCGGCTGAAGCGATGAGTGAAATTTTCGGAGCGCGGAAATCGACTCGGAGAACGAGCCCCCAATCCGAGGATGAGCCTCGCAGAAAATTTCACTTAACGTAACTAGGAGCGCGTGTGGGTTGAGCAGACTATCACTTAACGTAACTAGGAGCGCGTGTGGGTTGAGCA
>JBBJZV010000055.1:0-74846 GCA_039700735.1 Pichia pseudocactophila
GTGTCTACATCTAAAAAGTCTGGTAAAGGTAACAAGAAAGTGATTTGTGCTAGATGTCAAGCTCCTGGTCATAAGTCTCCACAATGTACTGCTCATGCACCTGTGGCTCCCGATTTCCAATGTTGCTTATGTTCCAAGGGCCACTGGAAACCTCTTGTCTATTAGCTCCATTTCTCGCTCTAGTGGATCTCGTTTCACATTCGACGGGAACCGTTGTTATCTTGACAATAGCATGAAAATTGGTGAGTTTATGTCGGACACGCTTTACCAGTTCTTACCCGTTCCTCGTGTGGTAAAACATATTAGTTTGTCTACAGTTGTCAATATTCCAAACTTGGACATCCCTCTCCTGGGCTTATGAAGGCTATGGGCTTTACTCCACCTGAGGATGTTGAACTTTGCACTCATTGTTGCGCAGGCAAGATGACCAAAACGTATCCTAAATTCTCTACCATTAAAACATTTGCTCCCCTCCAATTGCTACATGCTCATTCCGGTTGCAGGCATTTCAGGTGAAAGACACTTTCTTACAATTGTTGATGATTTCACACGGTGGTGCTCCATTATTCTTCTCAACACTAAAGCACAAACTGCAGTGGCTCTCAAAGAATTCATTACTAAGACTGAAACACAATTTTTTTCCAAGGGTTTGAAGGTGGTGGCTGTCAGATCTGAGAATGGAAAAGAATTCTGCAACAATCAAATCAAAGATTACTTCGCGGAAAAGTGTCAGAATATGGTGGACTGAATGAGTTGCACACGTGACTGAGGAACATCGTTACGAACTATTTTAGGAAATCGAATGGCTTCGATTGTCCTACGGTGGCTTATACGAGAGAAATTTCCAGAATACTGGAACAGCTTATTGATCGGTGGCGTATTGCACCGAACGGCATTGCTGGGTGGCGTACTGCACCGCATGCCGACTCACCGGCGGCGTACTGCGCCGGGTGGCCTATTGTTTGGTGGCGTACTGCACCCGAGGTCACAGAGACTGAACGGAGACCGGTAAGGCTCCAGCGGTGGACGAATCAGAATTGATTTCCACGGGGTGACGAATCTGTAGGATCGTCACACAATGGCAAACGGTAAGTTTGGCCGGGTTAACGAATTAGATTAATTCGTGCTGCGTAACGAGGTCACTAATCGGCTAGGTTGTGAATGCCTGCTGATCAAGTCTCGTATTATATATTACGCGGTTTTCCGCCAAGTGCAATCTTGGTGAAGGGTGATCATATCGTTTAAGGAAAAAGGATAGAGAGGAGACAATCTATCTTGAACGGATCGGCCTAGACCATTCACACTTTATTATATTTTATTATTTATTATAAACTTAATATTCTCGAATTAGTATTTTCCCAATTCTTAACAAAAAGGGTATTGTGCATCAGCTTACTGTTCCTCACAATTCTTCTCAAAATGGTGTTGCTGAACGGAGGCACAGAACAGTGCAAGAAAAGGCTAGAACACTCCTTCATGAAAGTGGTCTGTCAGATAAATTCTGGTCTGAGGCTGTGAAGACTGCCGAATTCCTGATCAATCGGTATCCCACTCGCGTTCTTCAGGGAATCTCTCCGTTTTCACTTTGGCATAGTCAATCCCCTGACTATTCTGTTATGCATTCATTTGGGTGTCATTGTATGGTTCTCATTCCTCCAGAGAAACGGTCAAATATTTTCTCCCCTGTGTCAGTTGCTGGAATTTTTGTTGGTTATAGTCCCTCACATAAAGCTTACAGAATCTTTGTCCCTCGAGTTATGATATTTTTGTTTCTAACAATGTAAGGTTTGATGATTCTACATTCCCTATGCTCAATCCGGAGAATCACTTATTTCAATCTGGATCAATGGAGGCAACTACAGCATCTAATGTTTTCTTTGGTGGTTCTGCTGGTGGAGTTCCGGCTTTGAGGTCTGCACTGACAAGTCCTGTTGTTTCGGAACCATATGTACCTTCCAGCCACTCGTCCTCGCTATCTGGTACTTCTCATCCTGCGTCTTTGTCTGGGACATCCCTGAACTCTCCCTCTCAGGGTTCTGGTAGGGTGTCAGTTATCTCCATTAGCTCTGATTCTTAGTGGTGTTGTTTTTGATACTGTTGACTTAGATGATAATATTTCTGCTAGTTCTGCTGGTTCTGCTAGTTCTGCTGGTTCTGCTGGTTCTGCTGGTTCTGCTGGTTCTGCTGGTTCTGCTGGTTCTGCTGGTTCTGCTGGTTCTGCTGGTTCTGCTGTTTCGGGTGGCTCTCATGATGCTTTAACTTTTCCTGTATATGAAGAAACCCAGCCACTATCTGCTGGTTCTTTCGTGCCACCTGACTTGTCTCCTCTTGTTCGTGTTCCTCCTCATACACCCCCAATGTTGATTCCTCTCCATCGTTCTCTCTCTGAAATTTCTGACTCAACAGTGTTTTATCCTCATGCTAAACGTCCTCAGGTGGGCTCTGATGAGCTTTGTTTTCAGCCCCTCACTACGCTCCCATCTGAAGTCTTAGATGTCAAGGAGGCTCCTGACTCTCAACGATCTAGTCCAAGTGCACATTCTTCCATTCTTCCTTTGCAACGTTCACTGTCCCAGGTGTCATCATACGTTAGTCACCGTCCTATGCAGTGGTATAAAATCTTATTGTCAACTTGTAGTCTTATTTGTTCCACCATTTAGAAACATCAAGGTTTCTAGCCTTGAAAAACAGATTTTTCCTCTGCTGGTATTTAATATTATCTTAGTTATTGCCTAAGTGGTTCTCAAATTTGAACTGACGATAAATCGAAGTCCAATATGAGCTGTCTGGAGTTACTTTCTGGTCAAGTTGCACTCGTTTGAGCTTCCTTGCCATAAACACTAGTAACCGAATCATAGTGTTCGCTTTAATGAAGTTTCTTGTAGTCAATATCTTTCCCACACATTCGTTTGGTTGTATTGAATCAATGTTGAATTTATTGAGAAAATTGATCACCTGGGACCTCCTTTGGTTTCATCGTGGCAAAATACACAAGTTGGTATAAATGCTTTGTTTAATAGGCCTACATGGAGCTCAAAGACCTCATTGAAAAGGATGTGATGCTGGTTATGCAGCTTAGATATTCTTTCCAAAAGTTTAGACCATGTCTTTTCTAGAAGCGAGATGTGCTTTACCCAGTAGGAAGTGGTATCCTTCAGAGCCAGATGATGACAAATCTTTTACCTGATCCTTTCGTCAATATTCGAAGAAGTGCCCTTTTGTTGCTTTTAACACTGTATAAACCTACAATATATGTCGAACTACTCTGAATCTCCTATTTTGCGTCCGAACCCCAAATGCTGTGCAAAACCTGCTGAGCCTTTTTGCCCACCCAATTTCTATAAAAAAACACTTTTCTCGACCTCTCTCGCCTGCTTGTAGAAGGCAAAAATGCACCATAGTTAAGAAGCTAAAAAAAAACGCGAAATTGGCCCGATTTCTTCCCGTAGTGGCGAATCAAGAATTAAGCAATCAATTGCTAAAAAAAAATTTCAATTGATCGAACCCAGGATCGAACTGGGGACGTTATGCGTGTTAAGCATATGCCATAACCAACTAGACCATCCGACCAATTGTTGAAAAAAAAAATGTTTGGGTATACCCCTCACTTACCTGGGCACGTGACCAACTCCAAATTATACAATTCAAATTTAACTCCAGGTAACCCAATCTAAGTATACCACAGCATAGGACGGTGACTAACGTATTAGTTTTATAAGATTGTATAATATTAATTCTACCAGAAAAACAAAAAAAAGGTATTCGAACTTCATGTGGGGCTACTAAACAAGACCTTTGTCCCACCATGTGTGTTTTGCAACGCTCTAACTACAGGAGGACCAAGACACACATTTTTTCACTGTGAAGGGGTAAAAGAATTCCTCAAAGCAATGAATTACAATTTGATACATCCGAGAGATTGCATAGGAAAGATTTTTTCAACGGGTGGATTTCTCCAAGCAAACCGTCTGATTCGTTTGATAGTATTTGTGGCACGAAAATTGAAATTAATACAACTAGAGCCGCATGTCACACCAGATCAATCTTACTGGCCAACTGTCTATCATCAATTTCAATTTGAAAATACGCTGAATTGAAATAAATTTAGTCAGACAAAAATCTGCCACTAGCTAATCAATTAGCTCTCAAGGAACTCGTAAGTTCCATTTTGTATTCGTACGCTTCATTCTGGTGTAAAAGCATGAAACCTAAAAGGAAATGTAAAGTTTTTTGGGAGCTAATTAATAACGAAAGAGTACCCTGTTGAAGTACCCTTTGGAGGTAGCTTCTTGTATTAACTCTTCGCTCACATTGCAGTTTTCAGTCAGAAAATCTTCTTAAAATCAATTCCAAGTATACGTTGGACCTCTGAAAAGCATTTGCTGTTTGCAAAAGAATCTTGCATGCATCTTCAAGCTCAATGTATTTTCAAATAATTGCCTTTTTATAGAAAATGGTTGACACTTATAAAATGTGTAGTTTGGTTAACCACTCGGTAGTTGCCCAACTTGCTTTCCACAAAGAACGCTTGGGGTGCGCTGGATCATTGAGACAGCTGAACGAAAGAAATTGTTTATTATTTCTGTAGCAAAAACCTTTGTATCCGAGTCGTCATCATCAATAGCAACAATGGAAAATAACAAAGTATTAGGTGTACCAGTTATTGCTAGAACTAGGATCATGATGTTTGGTGTAACCATCGAGACTAAAGATGTAGTGGTCAGTAACATTAGCAGGTAACTCATCTGCCTTTCGAAGCTAAACACTTCGTTATCTCTCACTGGAGGATCAAATTCACGACCACAAGTTGATGATAAAATTAAAGGACAGTGACTAATGCATCAATTTTATAGTATTGTATGATATTAATAGCAACCATTTATGACTCATGTATGCTATAAAACTTTCACATGTGTCCAGCTAGTTCTTCTTTAGATCAACTAGATGTGTGCCACACGAGAAGATCTAACTATTTAGAACTTTTTATTAGATAACAGATCATGCACCTAATTAAGGTACTAGATATTCAACGACTTTTTGACAAAAACAGATGGTATCCAAAAGAATGTATTCAAGTCTACCCAATTCAGAAATATCTTTCAGAAAAGCATTGCATTGGAGTATACTTTGCTATGGCACCAAGAATTTAGTTAAACTTCGCCATTTAGAAGTCATAAATGTTGTAAAACTATATCAAAGCTCCTTCTGAACCCAATAGAACATTATTTCAACATTGTAACTTATATGGAAGTATGGCATATATATATATTTTTTACAGATCTATGTTAACTTTTGGGACATAAAAAAATATGCACCTTTTGCAAAATTTATTTGAGTATGGTCTTTACTTTACTATTTTTAGTACTAATGAAACTATAGTAAACAATGCCTTTTCATTAACCAATGTGACTGCAGATGAATAGAAATCGTGCCACACTCAAGGAGACTCTAGAGAAAATAATACTATAGTTGCACGTTGGGAATGTAAGTAGTTCTATGATCGTTTTATTTCTATTATCATAGATAGGTCTTAGCATCTTGGAAGAGATAAACAGTCAATATTTGTTCCCAGTGGTTCGCGGTACAGTAATTTGCATTGAAATTTATTATAATGGCATGGAAGCTAAGCTTGCATCAATGGCACAATTTTCGGGATCACCTAAATGTCACATTACGCAGAATTAGTAAGAAGTTACTTGTGCCACAAGAAATATATATTGTATATGCGTATCACATTTTTACCTTATATTTAGACATTTGAATCTTTTAATCCTAAATTGTTCTTTTTATTTTCTGTTGTTATTTATCCTCCACACAAGCTACATTATTGAAAGGGTTTTATTAAAGTATTTGCACATAGTTGTGAAAAGAGAAGATTATCGATATTATGTTGTTACATTGCTTAGTTAATATTACTGGTTTACTAAAACGCTGCTTTACTCATTTAACTGAACCTTTTCATTGAGATTGAATAACTCAAATATGTACCAACTTTATTAAGTGATTGGATATATTTTTCATGAGAAATGCATACGACCAAGATCAATAAAATGCATATGATGATACGACCAGGATCAATGAAATGCATATGTGCAACCAATTTAGGATCAGAGCTACAAAACTAAAGTTGATACCTTAGCTAGTCTGATCCTTTGCAATTTAGCTGCGACGTCGGAAAGCGGAATTAGTGGAAACCGTTTTTTTTTCCGATTAGTGCACAGTACTCCTCACACGACCTTCTTTTTTTTGATGATCTTGACAGGCTATTGGATACCTTCTTTTTTTTGATGATTTTGACAGGCTATTGGATATCATCACAATATTATCCAACATTTGCAACCCATATATTATGTGGAAGCCTATGAAATACTTTCGGTTCAGAAGAAAGTATTTCTTATTCACTTTTTTGCTTGGATTATTGTTGATTCATCTTTCATCGCTGCAATCTCAAGATTCAATTTTTGACTTCTCTCATCTTAATACAAATTTCAACAATTCTTTAACAACCGCATTACTACCGCCTGAAACTCTATTAGTATCTAAACAATCGACATGTGATATTCTAGGTCACATAGGGAGCTCTTTACTTGAAAAGTTGTCATCTCCTCAAATTGCCAATTCGCATTGGAGATTATCGCGCAGTTTCCTTAACAACACCACAGAGATTGATATCACATCTGAATACATAGAGAGGAGGAAAGTTGGCCATTTTTATGATCCTAGGATAACATTAAGTGTTTACCTGAATGAACTGAAAGAAAGGTATGCTGAAAATGATGATACTTTACCTTTTTCATGGGAGGATTGGGTTGATTTATCATACATTAACAGATTCTTGGGTGATTCAAGATTAACATGCGAAGAGTTTTATGACACTCACAAAATTACTAAATCTTCACAGAATGGAAAGGAAAAATCTCTCAGTAATTTCTGCATAAATGATTCTGAGTTTCTCAAAACTGAGCAAGGTAAATTGAAAAACCCTAGCCTTTTACCAGGGTTCAACTTTAAAACTAGAATAGATATGACCTCTAATTTTCTTAGTAAGACGTACAATGCCAAATCATATCTCCTGTCATTTGCAGAAGCACCTAAATTGATTTATTTCCTTAATGAAAATGGAACATATTATAAGGCTAAAACAATTGCATCTAAGTCAATCATTGAAAGTGGTCTAATTAAAAAGTTTTTTGACGCTGGCAAGGACTTATACGACCCTCTTTCAGAGCTAACATCTATTGATTCGAAATACTTACGATCTGAAGAAAATGACTTCAAAAACATTTTATCAAAATCTTCCAAATTTGAATTAGACATTCCCGAATTCAAATTTGAGTTGGATCCACAAAAGCAATTTAAACATCTTTATGATAGGAGAACAAATCTTGAGGAACACGAAAATGACTTTATTGAATCTTTAGAGTATTCATCAAAGATGAATCCCATGGCTGTTCCTAAATATTTCAAAGAAGTTAACTTGGTATGGCCAGCTAAATATAATGAACACAAACTTGTAGAGAATGGTGGTCATTATGATGCCCGGTTTTTTTCGGGACTTTTGTCTGAAATGCCGAAATCAGAAGTTACTTCTCATTCTCCATGGTATGATTCTGAAATAGCGTATAAACATAATGATTCACCAGCAATGAGAAAAAACAGCATACTTTCACATCTAATGCATACATTATTATCTTTATCTTTTCACAATGGTCTTTTTATGTTTCCAGCTCATGGGTCTTTGTTGAGTTGGTATTTTACTGGAACCATTTTCCCATGGGATTCTGATGGAGATGTACAAATGCCAATAGCCGACTTAGCTGAATTCTGTTTGCGTTTCAATAATAGTATGATTGTTCAAAATCCTAAGTATGGAGTTTCGAAGTATTACGTTGATTGCACTAGCACTCTCACACATAGAATCAAAGCTAACGGTAATAATAACATTGATGCTAGGGTTATTGACATTGATTCTGGTCTATTCATAGATATTACGGGACTAAGTGTATCAGGAGAACCACTCAACTTACAGAATAGGATACTTATAGATGATTGGTTACCACAGAGTTTTAAGACAGATTATCCCATAATTTCAAGTCCTAAATCCAGTACTCCACGACGCATAAACTCACCAAAAAGTATACGGAAAGAAGCTACCAAACGTGATGTGGAGTTAGAAAAGAAGGTTTTGCAAGTTCACAAAAAGTACCATGTTTACAATTGCAGGAACCGCCACTATTATACACAAGATCAATTGTCTCCCGTACGATTGACAATGTTTGAAGGAGCACCGACATTTGTGGCTGCCTCTAAGAAATCTATACAATCTCAACTTGAAAGTGAGTATAAATCAAGCTCTATGAAATCAGCTGCTTGGGATCAATGGGTTTTTTCTAAGTATTTGAGACTTTGGGTGCACGCAGAAGATGTGAATCAAATAATGTCTGACAATGACATTGAGATAATCGGAAAAAAAACTAGAAAAAAGAAGAAACCTGTAGTAAAGAAAAACATTAAGGCTGCAAAACAGCTTGCTTTATTTTTGAAAAATGAAGCTTTCATTACTTCTGAATTGATCAAAAGATCAGTTTACGAAATAACCAATGAACCAATGCTGAAATCAGAGAAGAGACTTAAATTCAATGTGATTGATGGAATATACCACGATATGGAATCAACAAGTGTGCATTCCCATGAGATGCGTATCTTCAATTCTCAATGGGAATGGCAGACACCAAAACTGAAAGAGTCTGCAAGAATACCTGAAGATTGGCTTGATTTAGCGAACTGGATATTGAATGATCATCCTCCACCTAAAATACCTCTTCTTGATCTTCTTATATCTACTGAAAATGAAATAGAAAATATAGAATAGTTTTACAGGTTCTATAAAAAAGCTTCATAATGCTACAAATTAACGTGTCTCGTAAACTAATGCACTTAGAATTACACCTCCAAGAACAGTGAAAACACCAAAGAGAATACCCAATAGACCAACATCAAATCCAATTGCACCAACGTCAAAACCAAACGTGGATAAGATTACTGCTCCAGGCACTTCTATATTAAGTCCGAACTTCTTCTCCTTTAGAATCAATCCATTAACCTCATTGACGGCAAGCGCTTCGTAAGCATAATGGAAAACTGATAGCTTTTCAATCCAGAGTAAACCAACAGGTATAGTTTCTTTATTGATAAATAAGCCAGAGAATAGGAGTGACATAAGTAATATTAGAACTGAGAGCATTGTAGCAGATCCAGAGTCTCTAATAAGGATACCAATAACCAAAACTTCCATCGATGCTGCAAGATTGAATAAGATCAAGATACCTATCGATATCCAAAATTTGTAACCTGTCATGTTGAGCCCAACAAGAGGATATAGAATTGCCAATAATATCACAGGCGGGAAAACTCTCAATGGTAATACATCACAAAGTAGCTTAGACACATAGTAAGATATTGGATTGTAGTAATTGTTGGATCTTTCCCTAATAAAGACGGCTCTTTCATTTGCAAATGAGTCCAAACCTGTCAATGTACTAAAACCTAAAAGTGTAAGCAAGAAAAAAAATAAACCTAATCTATTTTGAAAACCGCTGATGTTATTTTCAACATCAAAGTAAAGGTACGAGCAGAAACATCCCACGACTAAAGATAACAAATAGTGTCCTAATAACAATTTTGGATTTCTGTAAAGATTCTTAAAAGTTCGGGAACACAAAATTGATAGTTGATTAAACCAGTTTGCTTTATTCATGTTACTGTCAACTTCAAAAAATGAAGTTGCATAGTTAACTACTTCATCATTGATAGTAGCACGTGTAGCAACTGCGACATAAGAATCATAAAAGAGCTGAGCCAAGTTTTTGTCATTCGATGTTATGATTTTTGTAGGATTAAATGTTTTAGCCAATTCATCTCTATGGGAAGCATAATGTTGCCATTCGGAAATTTCATCTGTTTCTAAATTTGGATCACAATTATGTGAACTTTCAACAGCATCAATTGTAGTTTCAACTTTCTCATTAGTTATATCGATTAAATAATCAGCAATATTATATCCTGATGGGCATGCAAACCCTATACTTCCAAAATATTTGGCGCAATCTGCCAATGGTCCCGAATAAATTATATCACCATTAGAGAGCAAAAGAAGTTTGTCGAACATTGAAACGATATTGCTTCTTGGTTGATGAATTGTAAAAATGATGGTTCTATTGTACACTTTTGCTAACCTCATTAAGCACTCAACAACATTGAATGCATTGAAGCCATCAAGTCCTGACGTAGGTTCATCCAAAAACAAAATGGAAGGGGAAGTGACAAGTTCGCAAGCAATTGCGACTCTCCTCTTTTCACCTCCTGAAATCCCCCTTTCAATGTCTGAACCAATCAACATGTCTTTAATATGTGATATTTTTAGTTCTGTTAGAATTTGTAAAACTTTTGCTTGCTTCACTTCAAAGGGCATAGAGTTAGGCAATCTTAACAATGCACTGTTTAAAACAGTTTCATAAACAGTTAATGTTGGAATCATGATATCATCTTGATTGACAAAACCGACAGAGCTTTTGAAAATATCAAATTCTTTCTTTGTAATCAACTTATTTCCATTAACATATATATCACCGGAGATGAATCCACCTTTATTTTTACAAGCCAAAATATCTAATAGTGTAGATTTACCTGCACCTGAACTACCCATAATAGCCATACACTCACCAGGTTTAACAGATCCAAAAGCTTTATTCAGTATGGGCCTACCATCTATAGAATAGCAAATGTCATCAAAGGATAAGGCAGCTTGTTTGTAGTTTTCAAGCATAAGGTTGGCTGTAGCCATAGCAGCATCATCTTCATTGTCATCACCTAATTTGATCGATCTTGAAAAGAGCGGGGAAGATTTAACCTTTTGAATTAAAATTGCAATCACAATACTGGATGCAAAGAAAACACTTATTATTTTGGTCAAATCAATCAAAGTAAATTTCCTTTTACCAGGTATATCGTAACCAGGAATTTCTGATTTGTGGACACACTCTGAGGATGAACAATGTAGATTGATCTGTGGGTCACCAAAGACAGAAGAGATCAAATCATTCATATGAGGTTCACTGAATTTACAATTTTGTGATGCAAGATCGCATGTGAAATCAGCAGGACCTTCAATTTCATGGGTTAAGAAGTCAGAAATATCAATTGAACCATTTTCCCCACATAGCATTCTACCTGGCAAACACATACATTGAACATCTTTACATTTGTAGTGTGTATTATTTGAGTTTAAATCATATTGGAAGTCACAAGTTGATAAGTCACAATAGAAACTTTCCTTTTGATCAATCCAAAACTGAAAATCACAAGATTCTGAAGTTTTGTTACAGCTGAAAGTTACTTGAGGTATTTTCCCATCAAGAATTTTCAATATCTTGTCATTTGTAACATCACAAAGCTGATTGAATGAATTGACAATTATACCAGATTTGTAACATGTACCTTTCAAGCCAAGTGGAACAAATGCATCACAAACAGAATCGTTCTCACACATGTTACAATTGATACCTGACCAACCTTCATTACAATGACATGTCTTATTAACTTCTCTTTGAGGCCGGTTACTACCATCCGATAATCCACCACATAATGGTATCGAGCAATCATCACCACCAAAACCCGCTTTACATTCACAACGCCCAGTGAATGGATTACATTGAGAGAATTGAGTGCAGGGAAAATTTGGCAAATTACAGTTAAATGTAGGAGGACATTTGTCATCATCTTGAATATTGTTTGTTGGGTCAATCACGTTGCCTTCACCTATTGAGCCAGCAATAGTTCCAGCATTATCATAGAAGGCTTGAAATAGCGATAAGTAGTGATCAAATTCGTCTAATGTGTCATTCAATTGAAGTGAATCCTTGCTAGCAAAAGCCAATGGGATAAATGTTAGAATACTTAATAAACGAACCATCGCTTGCCCTCACTATGTACAGAGAACAGATATGTGTACAATAGATGAGCAGAGTAAGTACCGGGAGGTCGGAAAAAGCGTTTTGACTTTATCGAGGACAGGCCCACCGCACCAGCCACGCCCAAAAACGAGGCTGGTGCAGGGAGCAATTTCATTATAATACAGTTCCACTACAGTTCTAGAAAAAGTCATCAAGGTTTTTTTCGTTATCCTTGTGAATGAGTTCTACCATCCCTTCAGGAAATATTGGATTATTGTTGGAGTCTAGGACGTATCTAAATGGCATCTCCGTTGCTTCGTGTTTGTTAAAACGAATCTCTGGGTAGTCGATAAACTTGATTTTCTCGAATGGAAGCTGTTTCTCAAGGATAATCTGGGTTGTTCTTACTGCAGTATCTGTAGTCATCTGTAAACTGCCAAGACGACGGGTAGGACATTGGAGCTTGTTCTTTAATTCGCCTGTACGATCTCTTGGTGGGTGGTCTCCAAGAATACCTCCAAAAATGAAGTACTTGAAATTTGATGCGTCTGACGGCTGTAAGTCTATTTCTGCTCTTGGGTCAAGTAGACACAGTTCGGACTTATCAGAAGCACCTTGAGTTTCTAGCAAGTATGGAACAATATCTTCAGTAGTCCATTGCAAACCGAGATCCAAAAGCGGTTTTGGAATGTCGGCTTCTGTCGTTGATGATGGAAGAGAGACAAGAAACAGGTTCTCCTTACCCACATCTCTGATGATTCTAGAGTACTCAAGAATCACCCATTCTGTGAACCCACTCTCCATGTGTTCAATCACGTATTTCATTCTCTCACTCATAAGGATATGTACCACCTGTCAGTTCCTTACTACTAGAGTAGAGAATCCTTTACTTTTTTTCAAGATATTCTTTTCCGAAATCTAATTTTTTTGCATTACGTAAGCCCGACACGCGTTCGCGTGGAACACACGTCGGGAGCGTGAAAGAGAGTAAGAGACACTCAACTTACTGACGCCAAAAGACAGGTTCTTTTCTGCAACAGAAACGCATTTATTCGAATTATAAACACAAATGTCTGCTGAATCCAGTAAGAAGATGAAACAGGCGTCTTTAATGTCTTTCTTCTCTAAAAAGAAAGTCGAGAAACCAGTGCTGAAGTCGATTACAGATTTACCCGTACAGGTGGATTCAATTACTCCTGACAATTCTGTTGCTGAAATTGCTCTCAAACTTGAATTGAGCACTCCCGCAAATAAAAACAGCAAGAAGGAAATTCTGGAAACTCCAAAGTCTTCAAAAGCAAAGGTAGTGGAAAACTCAGAGAGCAACATTTCACCTTCTAAAAGAACAGTGACTACACCTCCTATCAGCGATGTACCATCATCCCCAGTTGAAGCAAACAGGAAGTCACGTAAGATTAACTATTCTGAACTTTCGGATGATGACGGAGATGATGATGATGAAGATATTGTTGCTGTGCCAAAGAAGAAGAGAAGAACAATTGCATGGGATGATGCAGAAGATGACGATTTCCGTATGGAAGATGCTGCCGCAGACGATGATGACGACGATTTTGTCATTGATGAGCAAACAAATAAAGAAGAGTTGGCTGAACTTAACGATAAGTCCGTCGTTGATGATGATGATGATGAACCTGTTCGTAAACCATCACCAGCAAAGAACAAAATGTCATCAATCCTTTCCGGTAAGCCCAAAAATCAATGGAAGGCAACATCATCACCATTAACTCCCCAGAAAAAATTCAACAAGGAGAACGAGGAGCGTTATCATTGGCTTGTCACATTGAAAGATGCTGATGGTCATTTGGAAACAGATCCCGACTATGACCCAAGAACCTTATACATTCCACAATCTGCATGGGACAAATTTACTGCATTTGAAAAACAATACTGGACTATCAAATCGAAAATGTGGGATACTGTTGTATTTTTCAAAAAGGGTAAGTTTTTTGAGTTATATGAGAAGGATGCAGACATTGCTCACTCTAAGTTTGATTTGAAGCTAGCTGGTACCGGTAGAGCAAATATGAGATTAGCTGGTGTCCCTGAAATGTCGTTTGATTACTGGGCGAAAAGGTTTATCGATGCAGGTTTCAAAGTTGCTAAAGTTGATCAGAAGGAATCACTGTTAGCAAAGGAAA
Organism: Pichia pseudocactophila; assembly: GCA_039700735.1. NCBI lineage: Eukaryota > Fungi > Ascomycota > Pichiomycetes > Pichiales > Pichiaceae > Pichia > Pichia pseudocactophila. The sequence goes on from JBBJZV010000055.1 coordinate 14,111, forward strand.
TCAGAGAGAAACAGGGTGATACGAAGAGTGACAAAGAGTCGAAGGTTATTCAGAGAGAGTTGGCTTATATTTTAACATGCGGAACATTGATTGATGAGAATCTACTCAATGACGAAAGCAGTAAATATTGTCTTGCATTGAAAGAACGAATTGATTATGAAAACAGCATCAAAACTTTCGGTGTTTGCTTTGTAGATGTTTCAACAGGTAATTTCCAGATTTTGGAGTTCAATGATGATTTGGAATGCTCTAAGCTTGAAACTCTTTTATCTCAGATCAACCCTATGGAAGTTTTGATTCCAAAGAACGAACTTGACACACATACTCTCAGGGTTTTGAAGTTCAACTCTCACCCTAACGCGTCCTTCAATTTCATTAAATCTGAGGTCGAGTTTTGGGATCATGAGAAAACTATTGATGAACTTTCTGCCTTCACAACAAAGTATGAACTGAAAACTCCTGAAGTACTTAACGAGTACTACAAAAACGAGCGGTTTAACGCATTATCTGCGTTTGGTGCTGTGTTCTGGTACTTGCGATCTTTGAAACTGGATACAAATATTATATCCATGGGTAACTTCAAGGAATATGATCCTTTTAATAAGGCACTACTAAATTCATCAATGAGACTTGACGGTGTTACATTACAGAATCTTGAAATCTTTAATAACTCTTTTGACCAGTCGGATCGTGGAACTTTGTTCAAGATTCTAAACAAAGGAGTCACTCCTTTCGGTAAACGGATGTTTAAAAGTTGGGTGATTCACCCACTGTTAAATAAGAGGGCAATTGAAGATCGGCTCGATTCAGTGGAGGCACTTCTTAATGACGGTGACATGAAACACTTGATTGAGTCTAAATTAAAGAAATTGTGCGATGTGGAAAGAATGTTAACACGAATTCATTCAAAGACTCTTAAACCGAAAGATTTTGTTCGTGTTATTGAAAGTTTTGAAGTTATTTCAGGGTTAGTTAACTCACTGAGTGCTAATGTGGACAACCTACACGGTCTACTGAAGTCTATTGTTGTGAATTTCCCTTTATTGGAACTTGAAGAGTTACTTGAGAATTGGAATGGGAAGTTTGACAAATTATTGGCAATAAATGAAGGCCTTATTGTTCCAAACGAAGGTGTTGACGAAGAATTTGATGAGAGCAACAAAAAAATTACTACTTTAGAGCAGAAACTTGAGGAACTGTTGTTGGAGTATAGGAGTGACTTCCGCTCATCCGAGATTGTATATAAGGATAGCGGGAAAGAAATTTATCTGATTGAAGTTCCAATGAAAATTGTAGGTAAGATTCCACACGATTGGCAGCAGATGGCTGCAACTTCTAAATGCAAGAGGTACTGGTCACCAGAGGTGAAGAAGCTAGTAAAGGAATTGATGGAAGTGAAGGAACTGCATAAAATGATCTGTATGAATCTGCAAGACAAGATTTATGCCAACTTTGACAAGAGCTACGACAAATGTATGAAAATTGTGCAAAGCGTTGCAAAGATGGACTGTGTGCTTTCCCTTGCTAGAGCTTCCGAAGCTCTGGGTTTCCCCATGTGTAGACCAGAGATTGTGGATTGCGAATATTCGTTCATTGAGTTCAAGCAACTGCGTCACCCTTGTTTCTTGCCAGGATCAGGTATACTCCGTACGAAGGACTTTATCCCCAACGACATTTCACTTGGACTAGATAACAGAAACAGGATTGGCCTCTTAACCGGCGCAAACGCAGCTGGTAAGTCTACATTGTTGCGTATGTCGTGCGTTGCTACAATTATGGCACAAATTGGTTGTTTCCTACCAGCCGAATCTGCACGCGTGACACCTATCGATGCGATCATGACCCGACTCGGAGCAAATGACAACATAATGCAGGGTAAATCTACTTTTTATGTGGAACTTTTAGAAACGAAGAAGATGCTTGACAACGCAACCCCGAGGTCACTTGTTGTGCTTGATGAATTAGGACGTGGCGGTTCCTCAAGTGATGGTTTTGCAATTGCGGAATCAGTTTTGCACCATTTTGCAACACACGTGCAATCTCTTGGATTCTTTGCAACACACTATGCGAGCCTTGGTGATGGGTTTGTACACCACAGACAGGTTATTCCTTTGCGTATGGCGATACTCGCAGATAGTGCTTCTAAAAAACTCACTTTCCTTTATACGCTTGAACATGGGAAGTCACATGGGTCTTTTGGAATGCATGTAGCAGCTATGTGTGGTATTCCTGAAAAGATTGTTGAAAGAGCAGCAGAGGCAGCAGAGAAGTGTGAGAGATCATCCAGTAGAAGTTTGAACCAATCTATCACTGGTGACGGTAGTTCTATTCCACTTGGCATTGAGAGCGATTGGAGTTGGTGGTCACAAGGCAAAAAAATTGCATCCTTTGGCCCAAGTTATGAAAAGGAGGCACTTCGAAGTGTATTTGAAATGATTGATAATTTGTAAGTTCGTGTAATACTATAATCAATATCACCTTGGTTTTTCAAAATTCTCGGTGTAATTACGTAAGCGAATCTGAATTTTTTTTAGTGGTTTTTTACCATACAAATTTGTTAGGGGACCGAACCATAATGAAGCAACGCCAAATCGCACTCGGGCTTTGAATTTTTTATATAGGGCGGTTTCCCAATGTGGGCCCAATGTGTTCTCATCACGTGAGTTTTAGAATTATCAACATGAAACGCGGTTTCGACAAGAATAGGACTTAAGAGTATTGCACTTGAAAGATATGCAAACTAACGGAGAACTAGAGTCCAATGGGTCTGATATTGATAGCAGCGATGGGAGTATTTACGATAATGGTACCAACAGCCCGTTTCGAAGATATGTAAGCTCACAGAGGAGTCGAATACGCGTGAGTGAGAGTGCGAGTGAGGGAGAAGGCGAACAAGTAGGTGAAGTCAAACGAATATTGGACTTTGGTCGAGCGAAAAGGGTACGGACTGATCAAAGCAAATCATGGCTTGAAGCGAGTACTCCACTTCTGGTGGAGGATCTTGGTATTCATTCACGCAAAGTTGCAGATTTGCGACGAGTACTGACTGGCTTGATTAATGGCCAATGTGACCATCGAATGGTTGTTGTGAGTGGACCAAGTGGAAGTGGAAAGAGTACCGCTGCTAAATTACTTGTAAGAGAGTTAATGCGTGAAAAGATGATGAAACAGAATGATATGAGCATGTCTACGCTTGAGAATACTGTAATTAATACTGATGATTACATTGTGGAGTTCAGCATTTCGAGCGAATCACATGCTGGGAACTCATCAACTAGATATTTTGGCGAGTTTATGGATCAATGTAAGCTACTTACAGGTGTGAATGAAAAATGTGTTGTTATTGAGGAGTTGCCGAATGTGTTTCATAAGGAGACTCATAATGAGTTTCAACGAGTTATTAAGGAGTGGGTTTGTACAGATCCACTGATATTTTTGCCACCGGTTGTGCTTATATTGAGTGAATTTGACATAGCTGTCGAGAATGAATGGCAGGGTCGAGCAGCGTTTACGGTAGATAATTTTGTTAGAGTGGAGACCGTGCTAGGAAGGTCACTTATGAGTTTAGAGAACATACTGTGGGAACGTGTGAGGTTTAACCGTGTTGCACGGACTTTTATGAAAAAGGCATTACAACGTGTGCTTAACATCGAGGGAGTGAGCACAGATGAAAGTGGTGTACGTGCAACTTTAGAGTTGTTGAGCTCACTCGGGGATTTACGTAACGGTATAAATGAGCTTGAGTTTTGGTACAAGTTTAAGCGGGGTGGTGAAGGTGATTGTGGTGTTGGTGAGGGGAGGGAGAGTGGGAGAGAAATATTTCATGCTATTGGCAAGATAGTTTATGGTACCAAACATGAAGAATTGGAGATTGCTGAATTTTGTAAACGTTTCAACGTGAGGGGGAGGAAAAATATTGATGTTGATTTGGCTACAGCAGTGAATGTTAGTATTGATATTGGTTTTGGGATTAATTCTTTCAATTTGAGCTGTTTAGAAAATTATGGCGTTCTTAAATGTTCTATGAATGAGGAATTATGTAAGTTGCTTGATGTATTTGGAGAAGTAGATGTTATGCTTGGAATTAATGGAGGTGCTTTCATGAATCGATTTTTGGAAAATATTGGCTTTTTTAGTTGTTATGGTTTGAGAGTGACATGCAGAGGTGTAGGAGATAATGGTATTAACAATAAAAAACTTGTTTTTTCAAGAGATGCAAAGTTACAGCGCAAGTTACGATCAACAGAAATGGAGATAGGAGGGTATGTAGCACGAAGAAGGTCTCGACTAGTAAGAAGTGGATTATATGCACATGTGAGTGAAGTAGAGTGTGCTACGATTGATGGATCATATGGTGGAATTATAATGGGTAGTTTCAAGGCCAAACAACGAATTTATGAACGAACTGGGAAATTGAATAATGGTAGTTGTTTCCGGATTGGAGGTGAGTTTACCAATATGCTTGTTGCTGAAGAAAGTATAGATATTGAGGAAGAAAATGAAGACGGAGGAAATGTTTATCGTGAAGGAGTTTTGAAACAACTTGAGGAAGAATTTTTTGCAGTTGATATTGTTGATAATGAAGTGTTTGACGAATACGATTCTGATCCTATTGAAAATAGTAGTGAATCAGATGAATTTAGTGATGAATCTATTGAGGGGGAATTATTAAAACTGTAGCGATATATATATAGATTTATAAACATGGATATTATTTTGAAGCATTAGCTTCTTCGAGAGCATGTTCGAAAAATGCGTCATCTTCACTGAGGTTTTCCTTAATGATATCTAAGCCTCCTTGGAAGACACCACCAATGTATAATTGTGGGAAAGTTGGCCAATCTGAGAATGCCTTTAATCCTTGTCTAACGGAATCATCTTTAAGTATATCGAAGAAACCAAAACGTACTTGATGTTCTCTAAGTATAGCTACCATTTGTCTTGAGAAACCACATTGTGGAGCTGAAGGTGTACCTTTCATGAAGAGCATAATTGGGGCAGCAGTTGTTAATTTTTCAAGTCTTGCCTTTAATTGTTCAGGAGTTTCCTCTGAAGGAACAGCAACAGCTGATGATGATTGTTGTACCTGTTGTGGCTGTTGTTGTTGTTGTACTGGAGTAGGATCTTGAGGTTGTTCAGTGAATTGATTTAAGGCGTTGACGAATTCTTTTGGGTCAGCACCAGCGAGTTCTTTAAGGATTGTACCATTTTTAACTAGTACAAAGTAAGGTACAGCTGTGACATCGAATAAATCTGAAATTTCTGGGAAAGAATCTGCATTAATTACAAGGAAAGTAACTGAGCTGTATTCTGGTGAATCTGCAAGTGTGGAAATAACTTTATTAATTTGAATACAAGGTGAAGCCCAAGCTGTATGAAAATATAAAGCTATTAATTTATCCTTGATGGAAGTTAATTCAGAAAACTGATCCTTACTGTTGATTTCAATGAGAGGCATTTTTGGATATGTTAAGTATTGATAGTAGGAAGAAGGTAAGTGTAATAAAATTTGAAAGTTAATAAATAAGTTGACAAGTTGAAGCAAATAACCATCATGCATTGCCACACTTTTGGGGCGAGTTCTCGATTCGGTAAGTGTGACAATTGAGATTGATTTGATTGGTCCTGCGCGAATTGCCTGATTGGGCGGTCTGTCCGGTATCTCCTCCAAGAGATGGTACTAATTCGTTGTTGTTGTTGTTGTTGTTGAATTGTTGAATTGTTGCGGAATTGTTGCTTGCTCTCAGTTGTTGATCATTGACAATGAAGGTACTTACTTGGGAAGATGTTGGATTACCTGTTGCGTCACCAGTTTTAGAAGCTTGTACGATTAGTAAGGCAGGACTTGTGTATACATCAGGATGTGTTGGAGTTACACGTGAAGGTATTGTTGTTGAAGGTGTTGAAGCACAGACTGAAGCTGTAATTGAGAATTTGCGTCAAATACTTAGTGCAGCTGGTACTAGTCTTGATAAAGTTGTTAAAGCGTTGGTATTCGTTCCGCGTCAAGAGGATATACCATTAGTGAATGCGGTTTATGCGAAACATTTCACTCATCGTCCACCAAGGTCATGTGTTGTAGCACAATTGGCCGGTGATCAATTTAAAGTTGAAATTGAAGTTGTTGCGGAAATTTAGCTTGATAGACACACAAGCGAAGAGAGTGTGTGTGAGTGTTAGTAGTGTTACATAGTATTATCTTTGTAAGCTCACAACGACGGTTCCGCTGTTCACATAGTATATTACATAGTATTATTGTTTTAAGCTCACAACGACGCTTTGCGCTGTTGTTCGCATAGCTAACTATCCCTTGGAACGATATCGATTAAGAAATCAAACATATCTGATTTTTGTAAGGCAGCAGCTATATCAGATTTTTGTAGGGTTCTCCTTTTATTCTCTTCCGCATGGATCCAAGCTCTCATTGTCAATTCTGTTATGAAAATATCACAGCCTTTAGCGAACAAAATTGGAGCTTCAGCTGAAATCATTTTAACTTCGTCGTCAGTTTTCATTACCTTTTTAATTCTAGCAAGTGGTAGTTGATGAACTTTAAAATCATGCTCATCGCGTTCAATTGAATCGATTGTATCTTGCCAATATTGCATCATTAAATTTTTATATTTACCTGATAAACCTTGACCAACATTAGCGAATGCACCAGCTGGAGATTGGTCATTGTCATCATCGTCGTCGTCGTCGTCATCATCGTCGTCATCTTCATTGTCGTCGTCGTCGTCATCATCATCGTCATCATCATTTTCGTCAACGACAACTTTATCACGACTATTGATATTATTATTATTATTATTATTATTATTATTATTACTATCATTTAATTGATTTTCAACGTCATCTAAACCTTCATCTACTACATCATTATTATTCCCTCCTTCATCCATTTGTAGTAATTGCATATTTTGTTGGTATTGTTGTTGTTGATGTTGTTGTTGATGTTGTTGTTGTTGTTGTTGTAGTTGTTGTTGTAGTTGTTGTTGTTGTTGTTGTTGTTGTTGTTGCTGTTGCTGCTGTTGTAGTTGATACTGTTGGATTTGGTATTGATGTTGCATTTGTTGTACATCATCTAAGGGTATATTCATACCTAAATTCATACCTATATTCATACCTATATTCATTGGTAAGTTATTAATATTATTGATGTTATTTAGATTTGACATATTAGAGATGTTGGACATATTTGACATATTTGACAAATTTTGCATATTTTGCATATTTTGCATATTTTGCATATTTTGTATATTAGAGATATTAGATATACCCATTTCCATATTGATATCGTCGAGAGTGGAGATGTCGGACATAAAGGGTCTGGAAAGTTTAGTTGAGGGGTTTGCAGCGTTGGAGGTAACGTTGGAGGTTGCAGTGACGTTTGTATTAGCGGGAGTAGTATTTGAGTTTGTATCGGACATGGTATAGGTGTGGAGTGGAGTGGAGTGGTGTGGAATTAATTACAGTTAACGGTTAGTAACCTCAGTTTGACCAGTAGTATAAATTCATACTTGAATTGATATTCTACAAGGGATTGAGATTGAGAATTTGTCGCGATATAATATATGCATTAAATGCACATGCATGTATGCAGCGCGCCCATTACAGAATGCACTTCTCTTCCCTCCCTTGTAGTCAGAGCGATAATGCAAGCGTTTGCGCACTTGAGAGAGAGTGTCGACGAGAGTGACAACGAGAGCGTTGATGACAGCGGGGTCACATACGTGGAGCCGGAGGACTTCCTTGAGGTGGAAGTGGGCGAGGCGGTGACGAGACGCGGTGAGCGCGGTGACGTGTACACGGAGTACGAGGTTGTCTGTCGGACCAACATACCAGCGCTTGTTGGTGGTGGTGGTGCAGGGGTGGGCAAGATTCGGACGTCCCGCGTCTATCGGCGCTACAGTGATTTTGCATCATTGGCCGCGGCGATCGACCGCGCGGCTGGACGTGGGGGTGGGCAACGGTCGGGACAAACGCAGCGGACACACCCTGGCGGGGGCGGGGGAGGGGGTGTCGGACAACGGTCAGGGGGCGGCGGGGGCGGTGGCGGGCAACGGCCGCAGTTGCCGCCGCTCCCGCCCGCGGGGCTCGTTGCGTGGGCTCAGCGCGCGGTGCGAGAGCGGGACGCGTTTGTGGCCGATCGACGCGCGGGCCTGGAGCGGTTCCTCGCTGCGGCGGCGTCGCACCCGCTCGTGCAGACGGGCGTCCCGGAGCTGCGCGCGTTCCTCGGCCTCTAGGAGGAGGCCCCGGGGGTGTGTTTGTTTCTTTGTTTGCACAATTGTGCAAATCACTGAGTTTGCACCCCCACCACCCCCACTACACCCACTACACCCACTATCCCCACCACCCCCGACACACCCGATACCACCACGCCACACACACCCCCTCCCACCCGGGACGTCGCACTCCGACAGTTTGCAACACACCCTGGTTTTTCTATAAAAGACACTCAAACCCCCCCTTTAAGCTTATTTGTAAATTACTATATAATATAATATAATATACTATACTATACTATACACAAACAATGACTTCAATCCCAACTGAACAAAAAGCTTGCATTTTCTATGAAAATAACGGTCCAATCGAATACAAGACTATACCTGTTCCAAAGCCAAAGGCTAATGAAATTTTAGTCCATGTTTTATATTCTGGTGTTTGTCACACCGATTTACATGCTTGGAAAGGTGATTGGCCACTTGCAACTAAATTACCTTTAGTTGGTGGTCATGAAGGTGCAGGTGTTGTTGTTGCATTAGGTGAAAATGTTAAATCTTTCCAAATTGGTGATTATGCTGGTATTAAATGGCTTAATGGTTCTTGTCTTGGTTGTGAATTTTGTATTCAAGGTGCTGAACCAAATTGTGCTCAAGCTGATTTATCCGGTTACACTCATGATGGTTCATTCCAACAATATGCAACTGCTGATGCAATTCAAGCTGCTCATATTCCTAAAAATGCAGATTTAGCTGGTATCGCTCCAATTTTATGCGCTGGTGTTACAGTTTATAAAGCTTTAAAAACTGCTGATTTAAGAGCTGGTGAATGGGTTGCAATCTCTGGTGCTGCTGGTGGTTTAGGTTCATTAGCAATTCAATATGCAAAGGCAATGGGTTTACGTGTTTTAGCAATCGATGGTGGTAGTGATAAGGGTAAACTTTGTAAAGATTTAGGTGCTGAAGTCTTTATTGATTTCACAGTTTCAAAAGATATCGTTAAAGATATTCAAGATGCAACAAATGGTGGTCCACATGGTGCAATTAATGTTTCAGTTTCTGAAAAGGCAATTGCTCAATCTTGTGATTATGTTAGAACTTTAGGTAAAGTTGTCCTCGTTGGTTTACCTGCTGGTGCTAAAGTTTCAACAGGTGTTTTCGAAGCTGTTGTTAAATCAATTGAAATTAAAGGTTCTTATGTCGGTAATAGACAAGATACAGCTGAAGCAATTGATTTCTATTCAAGAGGTTTGGTTAAATCTCCTTTCAAAGTTGTCGGTTTATCTCAATTACCTGAAGTTTTCGAATTGATGGAACAAGGTAAAATCTTAGGTAGATACGTTTTGGATACAAGTAAGTAAGTACACCTACACCTGTAGTACGGTAATAGGGTATATTTAGTACATTACAATATTTATTTTATAATGAATTATGAATCATTGAATACACAAACTACACGATCTACACGAACTACACGAACTACACAAGCGTTAGCGAGTGTAGTGAGTGTAGTGAGTGTAATAAGATATAGTAAAGTGTTTGAGTGTATTATGGTATAATAGTATAATAGTATAATAGTATAATAGTATAATAGTATAATAGTATAATAGTATAATAGTATAATAGTATAGCATCATTTTCACTCTTTGTCAGGTGTGCTCCCTCTACACACAATCCTAAAGAGTCAAAAAGCCAATAATTTCTCTGCATCTGAGCTCTGTAAAATATGATTAGTCTTTGAATAGTTCTTTGTTTCACCAAATATCAAATCTTCAACATAAAGCAAACCTGGGAACTTACAAACCACCCAACTTTTTGCTCAAGTTGGTACTTTGCTCTTTAAAACGCTTTCAATTGGCAGAAGCAGCTGCATCTCAACGTACAAGGCTTAATCACATGATAGCACGGGACCCACTTAACAGCTGGTCGGACGGGTAACAATTCCTTTTTTTGCTGCTTTTCCATTGTATAGCTTATTAACTTGATCTGAAATACCTAGAAAATCACGTAGTTTTGCCCATAGAGTAGTAGGGTTTTTAATTATGGCACTGGGTACTCAAAGTCAGTTGCTAGCAAGATCGATGGTCTCCAATAGGAAGCGTCCAGAAATGTAAGAGATTGCTACATTGCTACTTAGGTTAGTTTATTTCACTCCGCATTCCTAGACAATTCCTCCAACTGGAAACTATTATCATTTCTCTCTTAGATTGTGCTATCTACCGTGTTTCTTATATCACTCTCAGTGCACGTTTTCTTCCCAACATTCTTGCTTTTGAAGGCTCGAGCTAGTAAAATTCTTTCTGTATGCATCAAGTCATCACTGTTCGCTCCCATCACAAATTTACTTCAATTTACCTTAACTTCATTGACCGTACCCTTACTTCCTTTACTAATGGTCCAACTATCATCAACAGACAGCACGAAACTTGAGTTTCGCAAACTCAATGACCCAAATGATACTCCATTAATTTCGGCATATAAACACTTTTTCCGTTACGCTTCACCAAATCTTTTCATTTGGGGCCCTCTAGCTCCAGCTCATGATGCATTACTAGCTCGTTCAACTCTTGCTCGTATTCAAATTGCTCTAGCAATTGTTTTATTAGGTGGTACAGTACGTCGGTTCCCTAAAAATATATCAACTTGGCGTCGTAGGTTTACTCGTTCAACTTCTTTCCTAGGTGGCGCAACTCTCCTCATTACTGCACTTCGTGAAGTTTCTTATTCACAAAATCCAAATTCTAACCCATTATACGTTGAAATTCAACTCGCTAGAGAATTATCACTTCTTGACCCTGCAAATAATGGTAAATTAAATCGTGGCTCTTATTGGTTTGGCCCTAATAATTTTATGCCAATGAATAATGAACAATATTGGCGTATGGTTTACTCAATGGAAGTAAATGAAATTATGGCTGATCAATATTTAGATTCACCTCTCATTACAAATTTCAAAAAATTACTTACAGATAATTTCAAAAATGATAAAAATGATCAAAATGATTTAACCGATCGTATATCACAAATTGCTCAATCTCAAACATCTCAACAACATCATCGTTCATTAGATAATCAAAAACAATCTCCTTTCCCATTATTCGATAAACCTGAAATTGGTAAAACTTTACAATATTGGACAATTCATAATCCTTTCGATGCTTTACAATTACAAGAATATAAACAGTTTTATGCATATATATTCCCAAGATTACAATTCGATTTAAATGAATCTTAAGCTTGTTATATAGAATAGTTTAAATAATTAGTAAAAAAAAGTATACAAAATCTACCATCTTTTATTACCACCTAATGGTGCATTGTTTGAACCCGTTGATCTGTATCCGCTACCACCACCATTACCGAACCTTCTTGGCCCACGACCACCACGACCACCACGACCACCTCCGTAACGACCACGACCTCCACCATTACCACCACGACCCCATTGTTTCTTATCAAGTGCTTGCAATTCAGGTGAAACTTCTTGATTTGCTTCACTTAAAATAACAATAAGATCATGTGCTTGATTTGCATCACCACGAGTGAAAAGTGTTACAGCGGTACCAGTTGCACCAGCTCTACCAGTTCTACCAATACGATGAACATAGTCTTCAATGTTAGTTGGCATATCAAAATTGATAACACAAGAAACTCCCTTGACATCTGTTTATTAATGTTAGTACCGTTTACAATTACTCTCTACAGTGTTATTAATTTAGGATCCAGATTCCAGGCCGTTTACAGAATAGGGTCATTTAACTTGCAAAGATGGCAGAGTTAAACTCCCTTCTTTTGCTTTTACTATCAAACAACCTTTACTACCCAAAATACCGTATCCATCAACACTGCTTGAAAATAACGTTAGTAATGTTCTCCTAATTATATTGGAGAACAAAAAAAAAAAACAAAAAAAAAAAAGAAATCAAATTCTCATAATACATACCAATACCTCTTGCAGCAACATCAGTGGCACACATAATTGGTGATTTACCACTTCTAAATTCTTGTAAAACCCAATCTCTTTCCCTTTGATCTTTATCACCATGGATTGCTAATGCAGGCCAACCTTCACCTCTTAAGAAACTAGTTAATTCATCACAACTCCTCTTAGTTGATGCAAAAATAATAATCTTAGGATCAGCTTCTGCTTTCATTTCACTTTCAACATATTTAGCAATCTTGTCTCTCTTTTCAAAATCACTAACAACTTCAACAATTTGTTTAATATTATGTGATGCTGATAATTCTAATGATCCAACATTAACTTGAATATAATCATTTAAATAATCTCTAACTAATCCTTGAACAGATTTTGGCCATGTTGCTGACCACATCAAAGTTTGCTTATCTGGTCTAATTTGATCAATAATCTTTCTAATTTGTGGTTCAAATCCCATATCTAACATTCTATCAGCTTCATCTAAAACTAAATAAGTAACTCTTCTTAAATTCGTTTTACCCATTTCTAACATATCTAATAATCTACCAGGGGTAGCAATGACAATTTCAACACCTCTAGCTAAATCTCTAATCTGTTGACCCTTTGGAACACCACCATAAACACAAGTGTTTCTAATTCTAGATGTTTTACCAAATTTAGAACATTCTTGTTGAATTTGAACAGCTAATTCTCTAGTTGGAGCTAAAACTAAAACAATAGGTCCATCACCTGGTTTTAATAATGGTTGTGCATTTATATGAACAATAGCTGGTAAACAATATGATAAAGTTTTACCTGAACCAGTTGCTGCAATACCAACCATATCTCTACCAGATAAAGCCATTGGCCAACCTTGACATTGAATACCAGTTGGCTTTTCAAAACCTTCAGCTAAAACTTCCTTTAAAACATAATCTGGGAAACCAGCTTCTTGGAAACTAGTAATAGGTCTTGGAATATCACGACCAGCAATAGTCATCTCATTTTCTTCTCTAAATTTAGCAATATCTTCTTCACTTCTACTACTGACTGCTGGATCTTCATGATAAAAGTTCTTTTCAAATGTTGGCAATGTCATTGTGTCCCAATTTTGCTTAATTAAATTATCACCAAGTTCTCTATCTCTGGAAAATGAACCTCTACCACCTCTAGAGAAGCCACCTCTGTTACTGTCGTAATTACCACCTCTGTCATCTCTACCGTATCTTTGTCTGTCACCACCGCCGTATGATCTGTATGATCCTCTGTTATCGTTTTCGTAACCCATGTTGATCTTCTTGTCTATATGAAGAAACAAAAGGAAAGCAACTGCTAATCGGGGGGAAAATTTTTCCTCTCTTTTTTTTTCAAACAATCTGCAAATTGATAAAATTTTTTTCAGCCAGCACCATTAAAAAAAAAATTAGATTCGCGGTAAAAATTTACAAATTTTGATCAAATCTTTCCTTTTTACATTGACTATATAGATTACATATTTAATGACAGCTCATGGCTCCTCTGTACTGTAATCCTTTGCTGCTACTTTACTACTGAATTCTTCCTCAATATGTGTACATAAATCAGATAAATCGTCTAATCCTTTCTGTAAAGCTTCCACTGCTGTCATACCTCCATACGTCTGTATTCTAATATTAAGCTTGTTTTCACTTGGATGTGGAATAGAGTAACCACAAAATTCAACTTCTGAATTCTTCATAATCATATACCTCAATGCATTACCTAATGTATGGTCTTCATCAGTTATTTGGAAAGAAGCTGCAAATCCATCGCTAGTGGCACCGGGCAACAGCACGATTTTGCTGTTGTCCGCTTGTAAGTCATCATTCTCTTCAACATCACCCATTTCAACGTCTTCAACTTTTTTCTCCCCAATATCAGTCATTTTTTTTTGTCTTGTTGTTGTTATATTGACGTATAAGTAGAAAAAAAATATTTTACAATAATTTAATTTATCATTGACAAATTCAGGTTTCTCTCTAGACAGCTTAACAGTCCTGCACACCCGATTTTTTTCAAATTCTCGCGAGATCCATTAATTTACCAGTAAAGCTAAAATTACATAATACTATAGTATACAGATTGGAATCATGGTTCACCGTCATCGTTATCCGACCGTCCACGGCCTTTAATACCCCTATTCAAGTTTTTATACAAGCTTGAGAAATATTCCAGCAACTCAGCTTCTTCAGGAGGTAAATTATCAATACTGTCAATACCATCGTTCAATTTTGCAAGTTTATTGAACAGCTCATTGATGATATCCAAATGAAATCGATTTTGGTGTGCCTTTAAGTTACCCAATTGAGTAAATCCTTTGTTACAACCGTCAAATTTACACACAAAGGGTTTGAAATCTTTGTGTGTAATCATATGCGCTTGTAAATTACCCTTGCGACTAAAACTTTTATTGCATACATCACATTTAAAAGGTCTCTCACCAGTGTGGAGTCGCATGTGAGTTCTCAAATTACCACCTTGAGTAAAACGTTTTTCACAATATTCACATTTATATGGTTTCAAACCCATGTGAGATCTTAAATGAACTTCTAAATGAGTCGACTGAGTAAAACTCTTATCACAATACTTGCACTTGTGAGGCTTCTCCTTTGCAGACCTCTTCTTTTCAACTCCACCAACTAGTTTATCAGGATCTAAAATTAAATTCTTTTCATGACCTTCATCATCTTTCATTTCAACAATTTTCCCATCTTCTGTTTGTTCAATTTTACCATGCACTCCTTTTTTACGTGCTTGAATTAGAAGCATCAACTGATCGACTTTGGTAGCACCAATGACTGGTCTTGATTTCTCCTTCTTTGATTTGAGCTTCTTACCATCCTTTCCATCTTTTGCTGCAATACTTACTTTCTGTTTTTTAACAACTTCTGGGGATGCACTATCAGAGGTGTTACCACCTAACTCATCAAGCACATCAGTCGCAGAATTGCTCCTCTTCCCATCTTTTTTAGAATTCTGACTACCGGAATTTTGAGGCTCAAGTTGCTGTTGCTGTTGTAGATGTTGTTGATGATATTGATGTTGCTGTAATTGCTGAAGTTGATTATGATGCAGAGCCTGCTGTATTGCAATTTGTTGTTGTTGCTGTTGTTGAATAAAATGAGACTGCGATATTGATTGATGGTATAGTTCTTGTGGAAGCATGTACTGTGAATGCTTCATCGTATTTGAAGGTATCATATTTTCATTAGTTACAGATTGTGGAAGCGGAGGTAAGGCTGTAGAGTATCCTCGATGATGATGCATTTCATTCTCTATTTGTTCTGGAGTAAGGTTATCATGAGATTGCTGGAAAGAATGAGAAGTGGAGCTTGAGTTAGTTAATGAGGGGATGGTCATTTGGAAAATTGAGTTTGTCCTTGATTTGGAAAAAATACCTGATTTGTTTTGAGGGTCCATCAGACTTTGTTGTAAAGGATCCAATATTATATCTTGGGCACTTATGCTTTCACGTTTCAACATTGAGTCAAACTCAGCAGTGTTATATTCACCAGTAATTGATGGAAATTTCCTCACAAAGAAACTATTTTGCCTTGAATTACCCGTGGTTACTTGAGGAATAAATATAGAAGGAAATTGTTGGTTTCCTGTAGGCATACTAATGCTTGATCCTGGTAAATAATTGGAAACACCTGAATTTCTTTGATTTAAACTCGAGTTATTGATAGGAACAGAAGTTTTGTTGTTGTTTTTAGAGTCTGTAGAATTTGTAGTTGATTGTTTGATTTTTGTGTTATGTGGTTGAGACTTTGATGTTCCTGGAGAGAATGGATCGAGTTGCTCGCTCTGTCTCCGAGAAGAAACTAGTTGATCGCTAGCAGTGAGAAATGGTTGAATAAAACCTAAATTAGAACCAGCAGAAGATGAGGAAGTAGATGTAGAAGTGACTTTCAAAGGTTGTGTAGGTACATTGTGTTGTGATTGTTGTTGTTGCGGAGGTGGAACATGTTGAGAAAACTGTGTATTTATAGGGATCGAGTTTCTAAACAAAACGTAGTTGCCAATTGAGTCTCTTTGAAATTCTGGATGCTGATATTCCATATAAGCATTTTGGTTAACATCAAATGAAACTCGAGAAACTACGTTTGGGGTATAAAGCAAGGGTATTGGACCACCATTATTAATGACAAAATTTTGATTGTTGGTAGCTGAAGAAGGGCCTGATATTGAAGAAGTAAAATCAGTTTGCTGATTCATCATTGTTAAGTCAGTTCCGGGCAATGTTGAATCTCTTCTAAAAGTCGAGAGCATTGGGTCTTCTGCTATCGAATTCAGTCGTGGAAGATAAGTATTCATTCCAAAGGAATTATAACCCACCAGATTATTTTGTTGTTGTTGTTGCTGCTGCTGCTGCTGTTGTTGTTGTTGTTGTTGTTGTTGCTGCTGCTGCTGTTGTTGTTGTTGTTTATGCGGACGTGGCTGAGTTAACTCAAATAGCGATCCTTGTTTCACCTTTTGATTCATATCCGAATTCAAGTCGATTATGTAGTTATTATTTTCATCTTCGAGATTCAAATCAATAGATTTTGAAGAAGATCGCCTGGTTGATTTAGATTTTGACTTTGATTTCGATTTTAGTTTTGACTTTGACTTTGACTTTGATTTTACCTTTGAATTAGATCCTTTTGATTTTGACCTTATTATTAAATTCAACGAATTATCATTTAAATTTAAATTTTCAGACAGTTGAGATTTTGAGTTGTCATTGGAAGATTTTAAGTTTTGATTATCAATAGGCAACAATTCAGTTCCTTTTAATGATTTCATATGGTCTGAATTTAATAGATTTGAATCCAAAATTTTGTTATTTGTATGACTATCTTCGTTTAAATTATCAGTATTGGGGTTGATTGGAAGGGTTTTAGTTTTCATATCATCAGGAAGAATCTGATGAGAATTTAGCATTGCATATATGGAAGATATAAGAAATGGGTATGTAAGTAAGACTTTGTAGGGATAAATTGAGAGAACAAGATTGATAGTATAACAATGATAGGTGTTAATAGAAAAAAAAAACAATAGAGTGTATTGTTCAATTCGAGCCAATAAGGAATAAAATCAATTTTTTTTTTCTTTGATTGAAATTTCTGATTGGGGAGAAATTCAAATTGGGGAGGAGTGTAAATATTTAATATTGCTGTTGAAAGGAATATTTAAGAGATGTGCGCTATAAACAGATAGATACTAGTAATGTTGCATTTGAAGTTGAAATCAACTGAGTGAAATATCTGTCAGCCGAGGGATGGGATATGTCGATAAATGGTATAATTGTAAGAGTGAGTAAACTTGCAGCGGTTGTGAGTAGCTAATGCTTTGTTAGAGGGAGGTGAGGGGGGTTAAACCAGGGCTGGGATGGAATAAAAAGGAAAGATGTTATTGATAGGAAGGTAACAAAAGAAAAAGAAAGGGAAGCTGATGAAACGAGAAGGTTAGAAGGTTAGAAGGGGGGAGGGGAGGGTACAACTAACTAGCAAACAAACAATCTCTGGGGCGATGAGATGTATCGATTGTCCATGTGCAGAAGGATCGATTCAGAGGCGGGATGCCGGGCAGAAAGAACGAAGAACGAAGAAGGAGCCCCACTGGGGGACTGGCCTGGGAGAGGGGGGAATCCTGGGGGGGATCATGGGGGAATCCTGGGGGGGGATCCTGGGGAAATTCTGGCCACGCGCGGCCGCAATGTCTTCGGGACTAATGTTTCACCACAAACTATAATAACCTTATTTTTAATTATTAATACTAAATGTTGCTACACATTACTAGCTCACGCTTTTCATCCAAACAGCAATTCGTCGAGCAAACCCATGCTACCCACACTGGCCATACTTCCTCGGTGTCCACACTCTCTATCATCCCTCTCAGGTTGCGGTCCATCTGCTTCCTCTTCCGTTCTTATCACACTTGTAGTCGTTTCGTTATCGCCGTTAGAAGCATCATAGTTATAATCATTAGCATTGTCAGCGCTAATACCTTCCTGATTTATACATGTATGACCCGCTGCATCCTTACGTTCTTTCTCGGCACTTGACTGGAACACCGTTGAAAGACCAGAGGGAATAGCACCAGCCGTAGACACTTGTTCAAAGAAGTTGTTCGTGCTCCGTATAAGATCTTCCCTTTCTTCCTTTTCTCCACTCTCCTCCTTCTTCTTCTTATTCTTGGTTTCAACTTTAGCATTACTACTGTGCAAATCTGTGCCTTCCACCCCCCTCGCACTGTTGTCACTGACTTTCTTACCAAATCTATCTGCTTCTTCATTACCATCATTTTCATATTCAAACAATGGTGATTCACCAGGCGCATTAGGATTAACAGATACGCCATTCTCTTTACTATTATTATCAACACCTACTCCCTTGATACCACTATCGGATTTGTTAAGCATGTAAGGTGGTAAAAATCTACCAAAAATCTTCATATCCATTTGGTCCATCGGTCCAGGGACGTACTTATAGTCACGTATATCGTTAAATCCATCACCATTAACTATCTTTCCATTGACAGTATCAACATTAGCATTCGTCCTTTCTTCTCCATTATCTAATGACGAAATAAGCGGAGAGTAATCCATATTCAACATATTCATATCAATATTTTGGAAATTCATATTACTAACTCCACCACCATTAACACTACCCATCATATCCATAGACATATTCATATTCATATTTGGTGTATTTATAGTTGAAAAATCTCCCTTTACAATAGGTTGCATGTTGGAATAATTTGTTTGTTCAATCGAATTCTGTAATTGATCGACACTATGCCCACTTTCTTCAGAAACCAATTGTTTAGTATCAATTGTATCATTAGCTTTACCTTGTAATGTTCCACTATACTGCCTGTACATTTCTTGTTGTTGTTGAATTGATTGTAATGGTGATACATTTGATGGTGGCGGCTGTGGTTGAGATTGTTGCTGCTGCTGCTGCTGCTGCTGCTGCTGTTGTTGTTGTTGTTCAGATCCCTTAAATGCTGGATTCGCCATATGCGCAGGAACAAATTGCCTCTCTCTATTAGACCTTGCTGTTTTCCTATTTAATTGTTCAAACAGAGCATTTAGAATATTATAAGTTCTTCTAGCAGCCATACTACTATCTTTTAAAATATCAAGTACTCGTTTACCATTCTCAGCATCTTTCTTAATTGCAATATATTCAGGATCAATTTCTCCGTTCCTATTAATTGATGGTGCAAAATGAACATAATAAACTAAACATGCAACGGAGAAAAAAATCGTGTAAATTGAAAACCAATAAGATCCACTCAACATATTTTTGTTAATCATATCTTCAGCTAATTTAACAACAATTCTTGCAACATTTATACAATTTTTGGCCTTTTCAATACATGCCAAATCATTCAAATTGTTCGTCCTCAAATTGGCTGAAATATAATGAATAAATGGACGATAAAGAATAATTTTAACATGTAAATAAGAAATATGAAGTAATCTATTGGCCTTTAAATACTGTCCTGGAGGTTCAACACCTGGCTTGAGTTCTAATGGTAAACTATTCATCCAATCTTGTAATTTTAATTCCAAATCATAAACAAAATTATTTTTCGTAAATTCCAGTTTCTCATTACCTTGAATTTTCTCATTATTATCACTATTTTTATTATTCAAATTAGAAACCTTCTTTGGTTTTATCGGATAGAGTTTAGTTACAACTTCTTTCATTAATAAAATCAATCTAGTATGTGCATTGGCAATACCTGAACTACTCAATCGATCACCTTGACGATCAAATCTGTATCCATTAACAGTTATATTTTCATCATCCAATTCAATTGGTAAATCTTGATCAAAATCATCAGAACTTATAGTTCTTGGTAATCCAAGCATTGTATTAACATAAATATCCATTTTATAAATTGTCCAAAACAATCTTTTCCTAATTTCAAGTTCAATTGGATTAAAAGGATAATCTAACTTTCTATGTAATCCTTCCCTTAATGCTGCACGTAAGGCAATACCAATATATGCATAACAAGTTGATAATCTTGCTGAACATTGAAGGAAAATAATTAACATAACAATGGTTTGAATTCCATACGTATCCCTAGTATCTGTAATATCAATTAATTTCCTTGCAGCAATAAAATATCGATAACCTTCATCTTCAAAATCTTTCCTTTGAATAAAATCATGTTCAGAATTTAGATTATTATCATTTTCATTCCCATAATCAAATTCACTTCGCTTTTCACTATCTTCATCTTTATTATTGTCATTACTTAAACTATTTTCAAAATCTCTCTTGGAATGATTGGTATTTTCATCACTTTTGTAAAACAGTGCACCACATGCCATAACTGAATAAACTAAGGGTAAAAACCGTTGTTGTTTGTTTGTATATTGATTAGGATCAGTATCGTATAACTCATTTAAATCTTCAATAAATGCAACTCTATGATAAAACCTAAATAAAACACAAGCATTCTCCCATGTTTTAGTTATTAAATCAAGTGCAACTTCTCTCGATGGTAAAATAATCTTAATCTCTTTACCAACAGACGATTCAAGTGAGCCATCAATTCCTTGATATGGACTGTTAATATCAGGTGTCCCCCTACTAGGTATTGAATTTGTTCTCGAAATCCCAACATTTGATTGATATGAAACTTTTGACTGTTGCTTTATATTTGTTGAAATTGGCGGGTATTTGGCAATAGGTAAATTGGATATTGGAATATCTGGTAAAGATTCGTATGTTTTAGCAATTAGCTTACTAGAAGATTTTGAAACATTTTTACCCATCTCTCTCAGTTTAGTCAATGTTGTCATTAGTTTCACAGGATTTATTGGCTTAGGATTGTCATTCAGATCTGTAAGTTTAATCTCTGGTAAAAGCTTGTGCAATATATCATCATAAAGTTTTAAACGATCTGTTAGTTTGGAGAATAATTCAGGATTAGTTGTTGCTAATGTTGAAACAACAGAAGATGGTACAGGTTTTGGTATAAACTCTTGTTGCTGTTTTTTGTTAACTTTCACAGAACTAACAGGCGGAGATGAAGATTGTTTCAAATTTGAAGGTGTTGTATTTGTTTCTGGTGTTTGTGAAGGTTTCTTTTTTGACTTATTGGGTTGATCATAAGTACATTCATAACTGTAAACTGTACAATGAATACATGGTAAATCCCCAGAACATTTAATCTTGAGTTTACGACACCTATCGCAGGCTCTAATGACTCTACGTCTCTTTGTACTACCTTGTAAACCTTCAGGTAAAACTATGACTTTTGGTGGGTCCGTTGAAGAAGATCCATGATGAGTGGAGTTTGAAGAATTCATCAGTGTAGAAGGCGATATTTCAATCTTCACATGCTTCTGTGTTGAGTTTGTAGATTGAGTTACCTTTGTGTCATTCTGGTGTTGCTCGTGCGATGATAGGAAAGTTCCGGAATCCGAGTCCCCTTCATGTTCGGAGTCTTTCATAGTTTCGCCTGATCTTTTTGGCATATCCTGGTTTGTTAGTGTCCAATAAATGCTAGATGTGTGTAATTTAACGTGTGTTTCTGCACGTTGCTGGTTTATAAAAGCTAGTGTACAGAGATACGCTGGACCGGACCTATATATATATGAAGTCGATGCAGATTTACTTACAGCTTGGTTTGCTCAGATCGAATATCGATTCCAGCTTGCAGGCTAATTTTTCAATTCGAGCAGTAGATCGAAAATTAGCTAGCTCCAAAGCTTAGCGGGAATTAATTTAAATTTTTTGGGGAGCGAAAAAATAATGCGGGCAGCACAACCACTGCGTCGTTCTAATAACAAAGCAACAACAGCGTGTACGGCTGTGGGAGCGTGGACGCCATCCTGCCGCCCTGACAGCGGGGAGGACGCCGTCGTCAGCAGGTCCTGTGGGATACTTGCAGCTGTTGCAGGGCTTGGAACCAACCGGGAAGTGTTTGACGCGGCGGAAGAGTGATTGCAAGCGGGGTGGGCAGAAGAGACGTCGCTGTTGCAGTCGGTGGTGGAGTAGTGGTAGTGGTAGTAGTAGCCGTAGTGGTAGTAGTAGTAGCTGCAACAGCAGCAGTATTCGTAGAAGTGGTCAGTGGTGCGGCTGACAGGTGTCCTGCTGATGCAGGCACAGACCTTGCCATAACAGCGGTGACAGGTGGAACTGGGACTTTAGCAAAGAGTTCTTCTGAAGGTACAACAGACTCTGGATTTGGAGTCTTGCTTCCTGATTTGGGTGGTCTTTTTGCTCGTCTAAGTAGTGCTGAGGGGATCTGTGGCGACGTAGATATCCCGAGTTTCTCGGACTCATGACTGAAACTTAATCTTCTGAAGGTCGGCGAAGTGGCTTGCCATGATACAGATATTTTCTCTGGATTGTCAGCTTCTCGTGATGAATTTCGTTTAATGTCTATTGCCTCAGAAGGGATATTAATTGCGGGGGATACTACTGATAAATTTGTTTTTGAGATATCCTCTTCCAATTCATTCTCCGTGTCACTCAATGCAGGTAGTTCGACTTTGATATCTTCCTCATTTGGAAGTAGATCAATTCGAATCATCTCTAAAAAGGTAGCTGCCTTGTAACTCGATTTCTTCGAATACAGTCGGTATTCGTCTAATATATTATAATAATTCCATTTCTGAATATTTCGCAATACTCCAATAATTACTTCACTTGTGTCCATCACTAAACAGTTGTAGTTTTCTGTATTTAGGATAAGTTGGATCGCATTTGCAATGATTGATGGTCTTAAAACCATCCAGTCTTGATTACTCCTATTCGCCTTCTCTTCAGCAAGCGTAAATCCAGAGCTAGTCAAATGGTGTAATTTGACACCATTATCTCTTATAAATTGATGCACCGCACGGCATGGACTTTCCTCACCAATCCATACAATAGATTTGAGATTGATGCATTTGAGAAAGGAAATATTGATCGCATCCAGTTTTGAGCACCGAAAAATACCACTTTCTACCATTGAATATCCTTCTGGGGGAACTAACATAATGCCGTTTTTGCTTGATGAAGCTGAAAATTGATGTGATCCAAAACCAAGCTTTTTCAAGTTTTACTTCAGCCAAATTGTCCAATTGTGCATGCAAGCTCATGTCAAATCTTGTTTCTACGGTGTCACGTGATTACAAGTTTGAAGTGCATGCATGCATGCCTCCGCGTTGAGATATCTGCCCCGTACAAGTTGTGGCAATGATAGAAGACATATTTGCTCCTACACACTTTTGATAGTTGCCATTGATAAACGTTAGCTAATTCGAAATGCCTGTTCAAAATAAGAAATACAAAGTGGCATTTCTGCACCCAGATTTGGGTATTGGTGGAGCTGAAAGGCTTATCGTCGATGCAGCTTTAGCTTTACAAGCAACTGGAAATGATATCACTATTTATACCTCACACTGTGATCTAAATCATTGCTTTGAAGAGGTAAAAAATGCACAGTTACTTGTTAAAGTTTATGGAGATTTTTTACCAACACAAATCAGAGGTAAATTGAAAATTGTGTTTGCATTTTTAAGACAACTGTATTTATCATTGAAACTTATTTTATCATTACAAATATTTCAATATGATATTCTCGTACTTGATCAGTTGTCTTATTGTATACCATTGCTAAGTATTTTTTGTTGGAATTCAAGAATACTATTTTATTGCCATTTCCCTGATAAACTTTTAGCACCACGAAAAGGTTTACTGCGGTTGACTTATAGGTTTCTTTTTGATTTAATTGAGGAGGTTTCAACATCATATGCTGATAAAATTGTTGTCAATTCAGAATTTACGCGTTCTATTGTCTATAAAACTTTCAAGTCATTGAGAAACAAAAATTTAGATGTTTTATACCCATCTGTTTCTACTGAAACATCTTCGTTCAATCCCACAGTTGATGCTGTTAAAGAAACCGAAAAAATTGTCAATTCTAAATCATTTTTTTTATCAATAAACAGATATGAAAGAAAGAAAAATATCGGCTTGGCAATTAAAGCTTTTGCAAACTATATTTCTGAAACTGGGGATGACCAGCAGATGCTTGTCATTGCAGGCGGGTACGATCCCCTTATTGCTGAAAATAGACAGTGTTATGATGAATTAGTTGAGTTATGCAATTTTTTAGAGTTAATTTGGTGTGAATACAAAGATGGCTGTATATCTGAAGACAATGTGAAGGTTGTATTTCTCAAATCAATTGACACAAATCTGAAAAATGCCCTTTTACAGAAATGTGATTTACTAATGTATACTCCAACTAATGAACATTTTGGTATAGTTCCAATTGAAGCAATGAGGATGGGAAAGTTGGTCCTGGCCGATAGTACAGGAGGCCCATTAGAGACAATCGTAAATTACTTTACAGATAAAGAAAATTATACTGGATTCACTGTCACTGCTGATGTCATTAAGTGGAAGGATGTATTGGAGTTGGTGAAGGGATTATCAGATGTCGAATTGGAGAAGGTCTCCGACCGAGCTATTGCTAGGGTAAAAGAAAAGTTTTCATTTGATGCAATGAAGACAAATCTCGTACATATTATTGATGATATGCAAAAGATACCCACTGGATTCTTTGGTAACCACATAATTGCTATGGTTATATCACTTGGTATCATGTACCAGCTATTCAACAAATTTGAAATGTGAGTAACACTTCACGCTAAACACTTTGAGTAAGGTATATCCCTCGTTAAAGTTTTAAAAGAGTTAACAATTATTGGCAACTTAATAGTATTTTTTTGTTGAATTTATATAACCTCAATCTTTTACACAACAATCATTGGATCTTAATTTTCTATTTTTGGAAACTTGTTTTGATTGTATTTTTCTTGGGCAATCTTATCGTCAATTTTGAATAAACATATCGAGCCAGCAGTTGCTTCAACCTTTTCCCGAGCTTCTGGAATTACTTCTGCTGTCCAAGCACCAACACAAACAATCAAGTGATCGCAATAGTGACAAACGCCATCGGTAGTTTTTATACCAACACATGTTCTTCCAATTAAAATAAGTTCCTTGAAAACACCAAAGTGGCCAAAAAAAGTCTTCAATCTACCTTTGCCAATCTCTAAACACTTCTTTAGAACCCATCTGCAAGATTTATCAGCCAAAGTCATACCACCTGTAGTATCTAAAATACCTTGCAAATGTTTTCCTCTTTCCCTCATTTAAAAAGGATCGACTGCACATTCATCAAGTCCTTTTTGTACTGCTTTCTTGACAGCATCTACATCAGTAATTTGGATAATTTGATCTGGCATATTTTTTATAGTCTCCTTTTCAAACTCAGACAGCTCAATTTTATCATTTAAATATGTGTTTCCGGTATTTAAATAAATTGGTTCACCACCCTCCCAATCCTATGCTTTGATTTCTTTATTCCATTGCAAGAACTTTTTCATGTTTGTGTTTGACATTTGTTGATAGTGTATTTCTTTACCATATGAACAACGGAAAACCTTGTTTAAATCAGAGGAGGCACCATCACAGCCTTTAAAATAGCTATATTTTTGAGTCAAGTAATCACGTTTATCAAATAATGATATATTAGTGTAGCCATGTTCAAGCAAAGAGAGGTTGTAGATAAACCCATAACACCTGCACCCAAAACAATAATCTTGCTGTCCTTATCCATGACTGCGTTATCTGACAGCTATGGGTTGTGTAAAAAGGCACCATTCATCATACTACTGCTTCAAAGGGTGTTGGATGGATTTATATCCCAATGAACACTTTAATAGTGTGGTTCAAAATTGAATGTTTAAAACCACAATTCTTATCGTTGAATCGGAAACTATTTTAGGAATTTCCGTAAATTTTACCCGATCCGGATAAAAGCAAGGCGCGAATTACTTCCCCGCATGGTAATCACACCGATAGAAAAACAATAATAATAACCTGAATTGAAACAAAACAAAAGTGTAGTTCACCCTACTCTCGTTAAACTTTTACAATTGTAGTAACCACATGTAAATTAATGAACATCAATACTAAATATTTCGTATAAAAAATCATCTACACTTTATTCTGTATCTGTAACAATAGCTTCTTCGGTATTTACACCAATCTTTTGTACGTTAGTGATCACTTCTTTTAATTTATCCTTAGTTATAGGATACTCAATAACGTAGTCGAAAACACCAGCAGATTGGGTATCTTTTGAATACAATGTCAGAGCAACCATTACAGCGTTTGTATTTGCAGAATTTGTATTTCTAATAAGCTTAATCAGATCAATAGAATTAAGTTTCTGTGATTCTGAAGATGTAAAAATAATATCAAAAACAATCTTACCGCTAGTCAATTTGATTAATTCAGATCCACTTGTACAAGTGAATACAATACATCCCAAATCTTTGAGATCTCTCGCTATTGAATACCTATGAATTGGAATGGGTTCAAAAAGCAAGACAGTCAAAGTAGGAAGCATTGATGATGTATTGAAAGAGGCGCTTGAAGAAGATGAGTTAGCAGTCACTTTCGGGCTAATATTCTTCCGTTTGTTTGTCACTTTACTAAGAATAGAGTTTCTGTCGTCCGTGTCTGAAGAAGTTGGAGAGAAATCGCTAAGATTTCTGGTGAACGACTTAGTCAAAATATGCATTGCTGAATGATTAGATCCGACTGGACTACGAAATGAGCTGTTACCACTGTCACTTCTCACATTTTTGTTGACACCCAAATCAAGTGAAAAACTGCTAGATTTTTTTGAATGAGGTGTAGGTATGTACGACAAAACAGGTGATTTCATAGAACCAGTAATTAAATGTGGATTAGGTGACATTGATCTTTTATGAGGTGTTATAACTTGTTGTGTTCTTCCACGAGAAAGAGATCCACTTCCTGGTGTAGCCGGCGCAGAAATTCCAGCGTTGTAACCAGATCCAGAAGATCCGGCACTCTGAGTGTTGAATCCACCATCTGAAGAAAGAGACGAAATACTATTGCGATGTTCCATGTGCTCAGATTTGAGCCGATTGATTGCATCTTTGTTTTGTTTTTCAAGAACTGACAAATTTCTGAATTGGAACAAACCAAATTCTGAACTTGAACCGGTATCATTTAACTTCGAGCTCCTCCTTTCCCTGGATGCCAATAGATGATTTGGTTGTTTTGAGAAACTTTGTCTTGGAGAGTTCAAAGTGGAAGAGGAACTAGAATCAGAACGCAATTTGAGTTCTTTACTGCCTATACCCGACTGACTCCATGAATCTCTACTTGAATGACGTTTACTACCATTTATTGGTTCAGCATCGTCATCTTCATCTTCATCATCGTCATCATCAATAGTTTCATCATCACGTTCATCATTTTCCAAATCTCCAGTATAACCTATCTCTTTCTCATTGATACTCAGTGATAAACTATCATTCTTCTTTTTAACTAATATTTCCTTTGAAATGTTATCAGTTTCAGTTTCTGAATCATCTTTATCATCATCATCTAGTGGGAACATTGTCGCACCTCTATCATCAAAATAATCTGTACACTCTGGATCATTAGTATCGGGAATAAAAGATGCATCTTCTTCAAACAAAGTATTCCAATTAATTCCTTCAAAATACGGATGGTTCATAATCTCCTCAGAACCACTATTTCCTAAACGTTTTTTCGGGTCTTTAATAAGTAGTTTCTCAATCAAGTCTTTGGCATTCGGGGAACAGTAACTATTGAACTCTTCAAGCGGTAATTCAGGCCATTGAATATCACAATATAAAATGTTATTGAAAACTTTGTCTGGTGTTTCATCGTTAAATGGAGGGTATCCAAATAAAAATTCAAATAAAATACAGCCAATTGACCACCAATCACTAACAGCATCTTGTCCTTGACCAGCAACCGTTTCAGGGGCCAAATAATCAGGAGTACCAACAAACTTTCTAGCTTCTGCAGAATGGTCAGGATCAAACAAAGCGTATGTTTTTGGAATATCTGTCGGGGTATTTGATTCTGAGTTAGACAAGTTGATATTTGGATCAGTTGAAGTTTTGGATTTATTGTTAAGTGGAGACAAAAGAGCAAGATGGGTTGAGTTTGTCTCCGATGTAATTGATGTAGACGATATTCTGCTTGCTGAAGATAAGGTACGTGCCCTTGTTTTATATTCCTCTTGCACCATAGGAGAAATAGCTGATAATGAACTAATTGATTCCTTTTTACTTGATTCGTGAGATGGCATACTAGTAAATAATTCCTTGTCTGTTGACAGTGGTTCATTATTCAAGGATAAAGGTTCAATTGAGGACAATTTTCTATTCATTCCTTGTAATTCATCGTCGGCAATATCAAAACTCGAAAGACCAGGTAATGTTTCGCCTGTGATACCTCCATTGGACGAGTGTCTTGTAGTATTTGGACTGCTTGTATTTGAAATTCCACTGATGTTGGACCAGCCTTTGGATGCTAGCTTTGGTGCCAAATTACTTGCAGAAGATGATCTCATTCTATTTGCAATTGCCATTTGCCTATTCACTAAACCCATACGACTCAAACCAAAGTCAGTTAGCTTGACATGCCCATTGTGGTCAATCAACAAATTATCTGGTTTCAAATCTCTGTGGACAATTCCCTTAGAATGTAAATCATCAACACCAACAATGACTTCAGCTGTATACCTTTTCGCCCAAATGTCTGGTAATGTTCCCATATTGCGCAAAAGAGTGGCAAGATCACCACCATTAAGATATTCCATCACTAAATATAAATACTGTGATGTTTGAAATGAGGCTATTAGTTGAACAACATACTTAGAATCTGATTGGGCCATCATGATTGCACGTTCCGCTCTAACATTTGTAACTTGGTTTTTGGCAATCATATCAGACTTTTTCAATACTTTTATCGCAACATAATCTCCAGTAAGTCTACGCCTTGCTAAAAAGACCGACCCAAAAGCACCCTTACTGATGGGCTTAATAACTTCATAGTCTTTTATTGAAGGTGCTGTATGTTTTGCTGTTGTTGGAACCAAGTATGGAGAGAGTGGTAAACGATCAGAGTTCAAACTACCAGGAAATGTTCCTGATGTAGGAGTTGGAACAAGTTTATTCGATTCAGTATATGATAAGTAGGGAGAAGTGATTGGAGAACTGCCTGAACAATCAGATTTCTTAATATTTTTAAGCACAGAAAAAGGAGCTGAACTTCCTGGTGATAATGGTCTCCTTGGAGTAAGTATTACAGATGGTCTTTTAAGTTTTGTCTGTTCATCTGAGAGTATATTTGATACTGATATAACTGGAGTGGATTTCCGTTCAACTGAAACAGGGTTACTTGGAGTATTTGTTCCAGATCCTAAAGTATTGGTCAAAGTTAGATCATCCTTAGATTGATTTGGTAATGTAGAATCCAAAAATGCGTGATTAAAGAAAACAGAATTGTTTGTAGATTTAAATATTGATGGTTTGGGAGAATGAATATTAGACTTAGCCGATTTGATAGATATACTTTCAGATTCAGATTCGGATTCTGTGATATTAAACACATATTCTTGAATTCTTCGTATTGTATTGTTTATTGATTCAGCCACTAGAACATTTGCTTCTCGTGTTATCCTATCAACATATTGTAAAATATGAGCATATCTTTCAAGAGTTTCAATTTTATTTTGCACCAAAATTTTAGTATCTTCTGTCAGTTGTTGGATCGCTGGATCACTCGAAGAAGGTAGTTTCATCTCTTGCAACAAATCCAAAGCATTTTGTGACCTTGGCGAGTATTGTATATCCAATTGATCCTTTGAATTCTTCACGTCAGAGCGTACTTCACCAGGATTCACCAACAACGCCTCTTCACAATATGCAATCATATTTTCAATATTTTTGAAAGGAAAGCGAATCTGTGGTAGCAAAGTACCTGAACTTTTTCTTTGCTGTTGTTGATTTATTGGAGATTGTGGACCGAGAGGTATAGTAAATCCTTTATATTCATTTATACTAGCTAAACTACTCAAAGATGTGTTTGAAGATGAGGATGAAGAGGAAGATGATGAGACCAAACTAGCATTTTGTGAAGTTGGACTCAATTTTGGAGAATCTAAGGAAGTTTGTGGCAATTGAAGAAATTGAGGAGGTAGTCGTTTATGCAAAGAGTCTAAAATATTTAGTAACAATTTTTTGTGATCTTGGAGTTCTTCTTGTTGAATAAATACCATATCTTCAACTTTATGTTCAAGCACGCATAATTCTGTATGTTTTTCCAACCACCAATTAGGAATCTTTTCTTCACAAATTCGACAAAATTCAAGTGGGGGTGAAGGTATTTCCGATTCATCTGTGACTTCTAAATCGGTTAAATAAAGTATGTAACTTTCCAAAAGTTGTGTACCAAAAACACCTATAGTTGAGATCAACTCTTCTGGCAGTTCCAAGGTAAGATTTTGAATAGGGCTCCATGGTTTTACTACCCACATTGAATGTGAAGGATTGTTATCTTTATCATGAATTAATACACCCTGAGCTTCTAGTTCTATGAATCCGCCATCAGTAGTGATAGATGAAGATGATGAGTGCATACTAATAGAATCATCATCTGAATTATCTGCAACGGATTTTGATATTTTTGTTTCATCGTCTGAGTTTGAATCTAATGTGGATATATTATCAGTAGAGTCTATTGAATGAGCTGAAGAGCTTGTAGAATTTTTAATATTTGAAAGATTGGTTTGAACAATGAATCTTATTCGATAAGTTTCATCATCTACTTTCATGATCTGTGTAGCTTTATTAAATACATTTTGATCGTCTTCATTACCTACAATGATATTCCCTATTGGTTTATTAATTATTTTTGAGATATTTGTACCTACTATTTTATTCCAACTTTTACTTATGAATTTGATATTACAATCAAGATCTAGTTCTAAAACCAAAGCATTTGCACCTTTGAAATCATTCTCTAAATCGATACCATTTTCAGCCCTATATGTTCGAGCAGCTTCACCATTAACTTTGAAATTTCTTCTTTGATGAAAAGTTAAATCAAGGCCTGTGTCTAATAATTCTGTATCCACGTTATTAGTCTGTATTTGTTCGTCAATACTTGCACTAAAGGGAGAAACAGAACGTGATGAAACATTTGAATCCTGACTATTCAATAATGAATTGATGGATACTGGAGTTACACTTTTAGAGTACGTTCGCTGTTTCTGATTATTTAATGATGACAACGACGTACTACTATTTTTGTATTTTTGTTGAAAAACAGACTTAACTCCGAAGGATGGTTGATTATTGCTGAAAAGATTGGTTGCAAATGGTCTATCTCGAAGAGGATTTGGGGACGATAGAAGTAATTGAGAAGTATCAGTAGTATGAGTAGTATTTTGTTGTAAGTTGACAGGGGATTCCAGTGATTTCAAGTAGTTTTGGTTATTGTTAAATGAGGCATTATAATTAATAAATCCCTCTGGAAAACTGTTGCCTTTCTTATCCATCTGATGAGACTGTGGTGCCAATCTATCCACAGAGATATTTGTAGGAGATGGTGAATCATGTCTAGAAGGTGCTGCTGGCAAATGTCTGAAGGGAGGTGTGTTGTTAAAGATTGCGCCAAGGGATGAACCGGAATCGGGATTGCCGGATTGTCCATGATTCAGGCCTGCTGAATCATTGGCTTCCAAAGCACCATTTGAAGACTTATTTGAATCCATTCAATAGTAGCCTGTATAATAATGGAACGGTTTGACCAATGAGGCTTTCTGGAACAAGAGGAAGATACATCATCGATAAGCTTAGATCTTACAGTATAAGAGCAATCTCAGCGTATCCTCGGGCTGGGGGAGGCTGGTGCAAATGGAAGAAGAGGCTGGTGAGGTTGTCCCGATCAGGAAGGCGCGCGGGAACGCAAAAACTTGAAAAAGGGCGACAAAAAACGACGCCAACTGTGGAGATATCGCGAAACGAGGAGAGGGGGATTGGTTTACGTCAATTGTTCAAATATTTGCATGTTCCTTCAGAAATAAATTTACTATAATATATGTCACTGTCACTGAGTGTCGCTGTCACTTTACTTTTTTGCCCTCGGACAATTTGTAATGTAGTCTTATCTTATCGTCGATGCTCGTGGACTGGTCTCGTAATTCGTCTCGTCTCGTCTGGGTCTGCCCGAATTGGTTTTGTGCTCAGCTCCTCTTTTCTAACTGTCTTCATTTGCCTTCCGTTCACCTTCATTTCCTTTTCTTCCCCTTCTCTTCTCTCTCCCCATCAATTGTTACTAGTAACAATACAACCTTTTACAACACTTTTACACTAACTCTAAACTACTCCCACTTTTGCAGATGAAGTTATCGTCCTCCATTTGCTTCTCAATTTTATCGTCATTGGCAGTCTCTAAGGTTTCTGCTTTGGTCATTCCTGACTTGGAAGCTATTCCAAATGCAGTTGCTAGAACTGCAGACTCATTAGTCGCCGAAACCGAAAATTTGGACCTTTCCTCAGTTCATGATACCAATGTTTTAGACTTCTCCTCTGTTCAATTATTATCCGAAGAAGAAGCTTTACCTTTAGAATTCAACAAAAATGCAATTCCAAACTCTGTCATTGTTGTCTTTAATGATAATATCACGGAAGAGGAAATGAAATTCCACCAATTATGGATCTCGGATGCCCAAGTCCAATCTTTCTCTAAGCTAAATGCTTTTGAACTCAACTCCTTCGAGGAATCAGTCCAAGTTCACAGTTTCCCATCTGTTAATGGTGGTATCAAACATACTTACAACTACCCTGGTTTCAAAGGTTACTCAGGTCTATTTACTTCAGAAGTTGTTAACTTGTTGAGACGTTCCAAAGATATCAAATCGATTGAACTAGATTCAATTGTTGAAGTAAATAAGGCCACTACACAAGATGGTGCTCCTTGGGGGTTATCCAGAATCTCCCATAGAAAAACTTTGGGACTAGGTAACTATAATAAATATCTTTATGATAATAATGCTGGTGAAGGTGTTACAGCTTACGTGATTGATACTGGTATCAATATTGATCATGAACAATTTGAAGGCAGAGCTGTTTGGGGTGCTACTATTCCAGCTGGTGATTCAGATGTTGATGGAAATGGTCATGGTACTCATTGTGCTGGTACAATTGGTTCTAAAGATTACGGTGTGTCCAAAAAGGCTAAGATTGTCGCTGTCAAAGTCTTGAAGACTAATGGTTCTGGTACCATGTCTGATGTTGTCAAGGGAGTTGAATTTGCAGCTGATTCCCATCTCAAAGAGGTAAAGAAAGGTAAATCAGGGTTTAAAGGTTCTACTGCTAACATGTCTTTAGGTGGTGGCAAATCACCTGCTTTAGATCTTGCTGTTAACGCTGCAGTTGAAGCAGGTTTACATTTTGCAGTTGCTGCAGGTAATGACAATGCTGATGCTTGTAACTATTCTCCAGCAGCAGCAAAAAATGCAATCACTGTAGGTGCATCAACTTTATCAGATTCAAGAGCTTATTTCTCAAATTATGGTAAATGTGTCGATATCTTTGGTCCTGGTTTAAACATTTTATCAACTTACATTGGATCTGATACTGCAACTGCAATTTTATCTGGTACTTCAATGGCATCTCCACATGTTTGTGGATTACTTACTTACTTTTTATCATTAGCGCCAACCTCAGATTCCATGTTTTCAACTGCTGCAATTACTCCAAAACAATTGAAACAAAATATTATCAAGTTTGGTACTAAAAACGCATTGAGTAGTATTCCTGACGATGGCACTCCAAACACTTTAATCTATAATGGTGCAGGTGGTGATATTAGTGGTTTCTGGAACTTGGAAGAAAGTACTATAGAAAATAATCCTGAAGATTTACAAAGATCAATCGACATTGCTTCTGAATTTGCAGAAGAACAACTAATGGAGACTAAGGCTGAAATTAACAATATTATTAATGATATTGTTCATGCAGTCGAAAGGGTAATTTCAGTTTAACTCTATTTTTTGTAGTTTTTGTCTTTGTTTGTTATGAACCATGAATCGGGTTTTTGGGTCGGCTTTACTTTACACATTTCTTTATTTTTTTTCCCCAACTATTTTTTTTTAACTATACACTGGCGTTTGATATAATTCATACACTTTTATAACATCAATTCATATTAGATTATTATCTAAATTATGTATATTATATTAAACGATTCCAAAAAATCTCCCTAACCTGTAAAATGTGTTTGCAAGTCGATAAACAACACATGTTACTTTGTAAACACCACAACCGTAAAGAAATAAAACTAGTAAATCCATCAATGCAACAATAATACTCAAAATACTCCATTTCCTCTTCGATTCTTTCGGTATGAATATACCTAATGCAAAAAGCAAAGGATAAACGAAATTTATTATAGGCATAGATCTGATCCATATAAGAACTGCCTTATGAAACTCTTGAACAGTTTGTGTAGTTGGAATATATTCTGCATATACCTCAAACATTTGAACAAAAGCTGGTGGCATGACATCAGACAACTTATCGAAAACGTCGTATCTTCCCAAATCCGATTTCAGTCCCTTAGATTTTTGCGACGTACCAATTTTCTTCTGGTATCCAGATAAACCATTATATCCTGGTTGCAAATATTCATTTTCCTCTAATTCGATCATATCAGCCATACTACTTTTTGTGGGTCCACGGTTGATGCCGTTTACACAATAGTATTCGTAATCACGCATTTTTTGAGCAAATTCTCTCTTCTTCAGCTTAATATGCAAAGCATCTCGTTCAGCTTGATATCTGATGGCCTTGATTTTCAATTTTTCATATTCTAGTTCTAGATATGGTTTCTTGCTTAATTCTGACCCTGACCCCGATCCCGATCCTGATGTTAATCTTTTATCCAGTTGTTTCTTTTTTGGATGATTTGATGATACTGATATCGGCATTGACTTTTTCAAACTTGGCATCTTATGACTTACATGTTTTGAATTTTCAAGGTAAGAATTTTTGTTCGATATATGCTTCTCTTGGTACATTCCGTCGTCGGATATCCATGAATCACTCTCGTAACCTAAGGCTGATGAATTATGCCAATTTGAATCAGCTAGTTCAGGTTCAGCTCGTAGATCAAAAGCTTCGCTCTGTTGAAGTGTTAATGGATTGTTGCTTTTAAAGCTACTGTTGTTTTTCAACTTCTGCACAAGATTACGTGGATTTAGTGCATGCTTCTTTTTGGACTTTGAATCAAAAATACCATGGTCGGCATCAACAACGTGCAATTCTTGACGTTGTTTTTCCGTTTGATAGGTATAATACTGAGTCTCGCTTTCATATTTTGAGGGTGATACTGACATGTTAGCTGTTGGTGAGTTAGGTGAAAGAAGAATAGACTACTGCGCTGAGGTCTATCTGATAAATTAATTCATACAACGGTGCGTGCACCAAGCCACGATACATAACCGAAAATTAAAGATCTATATTCCAGATTCGTATTCTAAAACTTTTTGTAAACAATTAGATAGTTGCTTACAATCAGCAATCTGAAGCGGTAAATGCTTGTTTTGATTACTTCATGGGCTCTGTTTTCAGAGAGAGGATGACAACAACTGACCAGTCACAAAAATCAATGATTCCAAAAATCTTTGTGATCTCTTAAAATTGTTTCCTTTAGTTCCACATCGTTTTCTATGTCAGCGAATGGACCAACCACTTCAACATCTTTCTGACCTGATCCGAAGACCTCTCTACATGGTAAACTCAGTGTCATATTTTCTTTATCATTTCCTGTAAGACCCAGGAGTGATTCTTCACTTAAACCATAGATTACTCGACCTATATTCGCCCAGTAAATTGATCCTGCACACATACAGCATGGTTCAAAATTTGTATACAGAGTACATTGCCAAAGATATTCTGGTGGATACATGTCAAATGCCAATTTGCAAAGTGTAGATTCGGCATGGTTCAATGTGTTAATATTGCCTTGTCTTATTAAAATCGTTTCGTTATCAGGACCAACTAATATTGATCCAAATGGATGATGTCCAGCAAGTTTAACCTCATGTGCAACTTCGATTGATTTTATCAAGTTTCTCCTAACTTGTTCTTTAGTTGGTTTGTCTCGTTGTGGAAACATCAAATTACTAGGGTTATTCAGCAAGAAAATCGTTTAGGAAAAAGAATTAGTGCGTTTTATCTTAGCCTAATAAAAGTTACTTATAAAGTCAATAAAATAGGTTAAATAATGTTTTGTTGCATAAGTCGTAAATCATAAAAATAAAGAAGGCAATAAATCACATTTAGTAATTCTTGCTGTTAGAGTTGGAACCAGAGAGAGTATCACCAATTTTTTGAAACATACCCTTGTCTTCTTCTGGTTGCATCTTACCCTTTGCTTGGTCAAACTTGTCACCAGCTTGTTCAGTGGTTTTATCCCAAGTTGACTTTTGTGACTCTGGTGTCACTGCATCGGAAAGTTTGTCGGAAAAGTTCTTTCTACCTTTATCAGCCATTTTGTAATCTTTGAGTGGATATTGAATTCACCTACTGCTTTACTCTACTTCACCTGGAAAAAACTCTCTTATATAGCATTTAATGAATTGTGGGACTTGTTAATTTACTAAGTTTTGTCCACTTTAAAGCAATTTTATCTACAGATTAATGACCCTGACGTAACTTGGGCTGGTGAATTTCTGATTTCCAGTATCGAATAGGATTGATAGAATGGATCCACAATAATCAGGTATTGATCAAATAGTAAATATATTGTAATTAAAGTGAAAGTTCTAGACTTTTTAAAAATAGTACTTAGTCTTATTTGGGGAAAGGATATTTACAGGGATAACGTTGATAGGAGATATTTTAGTGACTGACTGACTATATCTCTACACACGTTGTTTAAGCTCAACTTCTCCACCACCACAGCATCCACCAGTTGCAGGTCCTGCTTCTAAAGTTGACTTCTTTTTCTTCTTTTTGATATCTTCATTGTCACCAAGCTCAGTATCTTTGTGGATGTTTAACACGTATCGACTTTCTTCAGTGTCCTTTTTAACACCTTGGACAATATTACGTTTAAGAAAAGTACTTACTTGTTCAAGTAAATCAATTCTTCCATTTATATCAAGTTTTGGGTTAGTGGTTGAAATTTCAGACTTCATTTCTTCTTTTATTTTCGATCTTGCAGCATTCAAAGTTGCAATATCATTTGTAAATGCAACTTTAGTTGAACGAAGTGCAGCACGGTAGGCATTTAGCGCTCTTGTAGACATTTTATGTGATGAATGTAGTTTTCAAATGATAAGACTACACTATCACCTTGATTACAATTACAAAAAAAAATTCAGACGGTTTGATCATTTTTAGACACTCTCGAAAATTCTCTCTAATTTTGCACAATTCTTATTAATCATATAATATATATTGAAAACTAAATCTAAGTGCTTTTCAAACAAGACGTCGAAAGTAAAAATAATACCACAAAATGGATCCTCAACAATCCCGCAACTTGATTCCAAGTATATTAGTTATCCATTAAGTAAAAAAAAAGTAAACTCCCTCCGTCCGGGATCGAACCAGAGACCTCAAGATGTCTTTAAACCACTTTTAATGGTAACTATTACAGTCTCGCGCTCTTCCAACTGAGCTACAGAGGGACTTATACGCTTTTCAATATTCAAAATCTTTATTTTCGCTATATTGCACGTGACCGTGTCACGTGACTGTCCTTGTTAAGTGGTTGCTAACACCTCTTTTCATTTTGCTATGCATCAACCACCGTTGAAAGCAACACTTTCAATTTACATTATCATATATGGTATCTAGTTTTAGAAAAGTCTTGTAAATTGAAGGATGATTTCAGCTCAGTGAGCTAATCATCGAGATATTGAATTGGATCAGATATACAGTTTTAATTCTTATTTTCAGCTTTTCAGCATCTTTTCCGACAGTCTTGATAAAAGCAGAGATTAAGTTTAAAATATGTTGATAGTATGTCTTATAGGAGTTTTGTATCTTACAGAATATCAGCAGTTTGTTACTACGTTTGCTATGATTAAGCTTTCTGTGGTGCGGGATAGCAGCTTCAGCTGCAGTTGTAGCTATGATAGTTGACGATTCAACACTTGGATAAGTTCCATTTAAATTGTAATGCTGAAAAAGCAATAGGACTCTTAATCAGCTACTTTGATAAATTATTGACAAACATAATTTCAGAATTATTTAGTTTACCTATTACTTATAAATAAGGTTTATTCAAAAACAATAAGTTGTTTTCCTTTCTTTGAATTTTCAATTGCTTTCAAAAATGATTGCAAAAATTCTTCATCAGTGACTTTTGCTGAGTCGATTTTATTTTCATTGTATTTCGAATCTACTAAATCACCATCTTCCATAAGCTTAATAACAGCATTAATAGTTTCTACTCTAGTTTCAGGATGTCTCTTGATATTACCCGTAATCCAAAAGCCCTTTGCTGTCAAGTTTTTAAAAATAAATAATCCCGTTGGTAATGAAACTGGTTTCATGGACATAGCACCGTAAGTCAACATAGTTGCATCAGTGCCTAGTTTTCTGGCCAATCCAGTTGCACTTGGACCCCCAACACAATTTAAACCTAATTTGATCTCTTGACCATCTAATAGTTGCTTAACTACTTTACCAAAATCCTTAGATCCATTATCATCTTCGGTAATCACCTTAGTTGCACCAAGAGACTCTAATTCTTTGACAAGTTCATCAATATTGTCTCTGTTTCTCACAATGTTTAGTGATTTAAAGCCTAACTTTTTACCTATTTGAATAGCTGCCCTACCGACTTGGGAATTTGCTCCGTTTTGAATAAACCAGTCACCAGGTTGTAGCTTCACGAATTGAGTTAGCATTTGGTACGCAGATGATGGATTAACAGCAATTGTTGCAGCTTGAGTTTTACTGATTGATTTTGGCATCTTAAGTAAGTTCTTATCAGTAGTAACCTTGTGAGTGGTCCACGTACCAAAATTTACAGAGGCTGGGATACACCAGTCACCTTTTTCAAATCCTTTAACATTAGAACCAGTTGCAACAACTTTAAAAAGACCTTCATTACCTGTTGGCGCAGCTGCAGAATTAAGATTTGGTAAAGCATCAATGGAGATTTCTGGTCTCGATGGATAAACACCTTGAATCTGATTGATATCAGAAGGATTGATTGGACATGCAACTGTTTGAACAAGGACATCATCTGGCTTCAAAGAATCTATGTTGATATCATATGAATGAGCCTTTAATTGTTCTAGTGGTTCGCCATAGCTGTGATAGACAATAGAATGTGCCTTTACAGTTGACATTGCACGGACTGGTTGAGTTGAGTTACGAATAATAGAAGTGAATGAAGGGCGAACAAACATAATGATTCAGTGTGCGCTAATGGAATGTTAGGATAGAATCACACAAATTCAATGACCTGGTTTGAAGTAGAACGAGTTCTATACGGTCAGCAAGAAGTGGAGCTGTCTGAAAGCAAAGGTTGGAGAATGTGGAGAAGTTTGGTGATATTATGCTGAGGGCGAGAACAATGCTGCGGAGGCTATCTTCCGGATCTTCAACGAAACTGGTGCGGAGAAACATTAATTACTGTGTTATGGTGTGTGTGGTGTGTGTGTTGTGCAAGGACTGGGACTGGGACTGGGAACCTTGGACTGGAACTGGGAACCTTGGACAGGCTGCACGCTACACACAGAGACACCGACACTGACACCGACACCGTCAAGCTCACGATTGCAGAAGCTAGAAACAAGACTCTTTATGCCCCCAAGAGAAGGAAACTCTAATTTGCTGAGTTCGGTTTTTGCCAAGGCTCATTCAGCATCTGCTCTTTCTCTCGTTTCCAACCAGACTGTGCGTGGTGAAAACGACTATGCTAATGAAAATGAGCAGCCCAAAGAGTTTCCAGTTGATAAGGGTTTTCTGCCTATTGGTGTAGTTTCGAACAAATCCAATATTGCTACTTCCGACTCTTCATCAGACGACTCTGATGAAGAACTCAATAATTTGCCGCAGGTCGGTTATAAGGAGACTTCGAACTTGAAAAACGCTTTGTTAAACGTTTTTTCGATTAAAAACAGAATCAATGAAATTAAAGGCTTACAATTTCAGACAGAGAATGAACTGGGAACTTTGGTTAACGATTTTCACACCCACCCTGACAAAGAGGCAACAATCAAATCATCTAAAACCAAATCAAACCCTAATGTTTTCAAGAAGATCATTTCCAGAAAGGCAATGGTTCCAAAAATGAAAGCTTTTAAAAGAATAGCAGATGATCTGGAAGTTGAAGTTAGTCCTCTTCATGATGAAATTGAGCATGAACGGCTGATAAACACTGCTTGGAAAACTGACTTAGAGCACCTCACTACCAATCCGACAGCTCCTTATTCATCCCTTTTATCTAGAGACCATAATATGATGGTTCTGAATTATGATAATTTGAAAAAATTTGAGATCATCAACAAGGCAAATGAATCATGGAACAATAATAGAAGAAAGTCAAGCTCTTCAATGACTAACGACAGTTACAAATCCCTTAGTAGAAGAGGGAGTTTTAATAATCTTAATGGAGTTGGTAGTGGGAGTTCGGCTTATATGAGAAGAAGTTCTAGCAATACTTTACCACAGCTAAATATTCCTTGTCAAACAGCAAATCCATCAATTACTTTCACGAATCTCAATCGTGTTTCAAAATCTATAAAACCTCTCACAGCTCCAAATACCCCCCTTAATAGTTCAAGGAAGCGTAAAATAAATCATGATGAAACAGATAATGAAGATTATTTAAGTGACGATAGTACAATTTCTACATGGAATGGAACTTTCAATAATAAACGTCGTTTGGTAGGTGCTAGTGTTACGAACTCACCAAAATCTCCTGCAATTGATCCATTCCCTAGTCGACGAAATTCAGTTCTTTTGCAAACGCTGCAGAGTGCATCAGATAGTCTTGAGTCAATGTCTTTGAAGTAATTTTTTACATGTAAATCTTTTCTAAATCGTTTAAAGCCACAGTAAATTAGTGATCTCTAATTTGGAAGTCTGGAAAATGAGCGAAATAGAAAGTTTATTCGCAGATCTTCAACGGTTAAGCAAACCTTTACTTGTATGCACAATTTTGCACCTAGTCCTTCTCAGCTTAGTATGACTAAAGATAGATATTCGGAGACTTCATCATTATCCACTGTAAAGGATGAAGATGTGGGTAATCACACAATCAGTGAAGATAAATTAGCTATTTTGTCGCATGAAAAATCAACAAGCTCATTAATCAAGCATCCGAAAATCAAGTTAGAGCCTAGCCGATTTCCATCTTTAACATTTATTTCTACTACTAATCTGGATAGAGAGACAAGTATAAAAAATGCCAACTTAAAAAGTGAACTTATAGAAAGCCATATAGCACAAAATAAAAAATCCAAAGAACCGTTATTTGGTTCTGTTCAATTAACACCTACAGGGACCACTGCATCAAACACATTAAATTTAACTAACTCTCCTAATCTGAATTCTAACAATTTGCAAAGTGGCTTTAGTTATGTTAAGAAAACGGGTAGTTCTTCTACATTGCAAACGGTCTATACTGATGCGTATAGCAATATAGACCCATATGAAGGGAGATCGCATACCATTAATGGATCTCCATCGTTAAATCAAGTAGATTATGATGATTCTTATTCAGCGTATCAACAATCTATCAATTCAACATATCATGATGCTGCTTTAACTCAAAAGAATCGAAATTGGTGTAATTCTCAACATAATAAAAATGACCCGGAATCATTCATTTATAATGACTTGAACTCTGTTGATCCGATGAGTATCAATGATCCTAAAGGACAGAGGAAGATCTCAAACAATGTACTTTTTTCAAATAATCCATTTGCGAAGGAAAATAATCCTGCATTATCTGCTAGTCATTCCAGTGAACTAGATTTTTTAGATAACCGAACAATATCTACGGTTGTAACTAATAACGAAGGAAATTACTTTCATGGGTCTAAATCACCTGTTGGTAAAAGATACACATTTCAACAAAATCTTTCAGTCTCTCCGACTCACCATTCGAAGGTAAGGCAAGTATCACAGAAGCTATTTCATAACCATTCAGGGTCAAATAATTATTCTAGAATAAAGTTACCCAGTAAAAATCAAATTTATAACGAATATCGAACCTCTGAAGAAATCTATGAAGATAATGATGAAAATGTGGATGAACATACAGGTTTGACAGATGCAGAATCATTTTTAGCCCAACCTTTTAAACACAAGACAAGACGCTATAGATATCCAAGCATAGATAATATAAATATCAACAACAGTTATCCTGATAAAGGATATAATAGCATTCAGGATGAATATCATGATCCTGTTGAAGATTTTGAACATGTTAACAACAATATGAGTAAATCCTCTCCGCATGACTATAAATCAATGTACTATAAACAAAATTACCTTTTAAATTGTTTGATCACTTCTATTTACATATTTGTGATAATGATTTTGCTAGTATCATTTCTTAAGATTGTGATAATTCAAAATTTCGACAATGCTTTGAGTAAGTTTGAGGTGAATACTCTTGAGAATGTATTGATCAGTGATGAGATTCTTTTACTTGATATTAATTCACAAGCAATTAATTTTAATTTTCAAGATGTTGAAGTTTGGGATATAGATTTGGATGTATTTTTGGTAACTGATGAATCAAATTTAGATTTAAATTCTAATTTAATGAGTGGTAACGATATTACAATACTTTTAGGGAACTCAAACAAATTTCTCACCCCATTCCATTATGATGGATTATTGCATCTGACCAAATGGAAAGATGTTTGGAATTCTTGGAGAGGTACAGAGCTTGTGAAACCTAGTTATTCAACATCTCAACTGAAAATATACAAACCTGGACAAAACTTCGAATATCAAGGACATCAATTAACGAGAGCGCAATGGACAATGATATTGAATACACCATTTCGTATAATACTTCGAGGAAATTTGAAATATTCATTACCATTGTTATGGCAAGATCAATTTATTAGTTTATCAACTGAGATCGATATAACACCAAACAACAAATGAAATATATCAACTATTAATATATTCTATTAATTTTGACAAATCGCCACGAATTTTACGATCTTCTATTTTTTCAACACCTCTATTAATTCTAATTAATAATCTTTTATCTACTGCTGGACATAGATAATCATTCTTATCGTTAATTTTAGATAACAAGCATAAATCGCATCTTCTACCAGTTGGTGTACAAACACTTTGACCAAATCCTACTAATACTGGGTTAATCTCTAACCATAAATCTTTGTGATTTATTAACATTTTTTCTAATTCTTTCCTGACATTGTCCGGATTTTTCTCGTTGTGTGTCCAACCGAACATATTACATAATCTAACCATATGAGTGTCAACACTTATACCATCAACTTGTTTCCATGCACCTTGTAAAATTAAATGACCCATTTTATTACCTATTCCCTTTAATTTCACGAGTTCATTAATATTATTAGGTATATCATCAGCATATGATTCATGTAATACTTTTGTAGTTTCAGTTAAATAAACAGCTTTCCTAGAATGAAATCCAACTTTAAAAATCAATTTATCGATATCTGAAACAGAAGTATTCATTATTGCTTCAATACATAGGCCTTCCTTATATCCTTTATTCAAAAAATAATGATGTAAGGATTTCATAACTTCGTAGTTGACTTCGTCTTTAGTCTGTGAGGAAAACATTAATGTGACTAATAGTTGATAACGCCAAAACCTATCAATTTCATTTTCTTCCAGAGACCTAATTTCTTCTTCAAAGTCATTAATCTTACCAACTGGTATATCAAGTAATTCGCCTGTTTTTTTGAATTCTTTAGTCATCAATCTTAATAATCCTGGAATTTCCACACATCCAATAAGATCTACTGGAGTTGTAATCAATTTTCTCATCTCTTTGATTTTGTTATAAATGGGGAAGAAATTGTCTGGAATTTTTGGTTCATCTATCTCTAATTCAGGTTCCAGTT
Organism: Pichia pseudocactophila; assembly: GCA_039700735.1. Classification (NCBI taxonomy): domain Eukaryota; kingdom Fungi; phylum Ascomycota; class Pichiomycetes; order Pichiales; family Pichiaceae; genus Pichia; species Pichia pseudocactophila. Next base: position 58,262 of record JBBJZV010000055.1, read on the forward strand.
TAATATGTTTAATGGATCGCTTTGTAGGTGTTTTTATAGGTAGATCATTATTTTCTTCAAGTTTGACAATTGTTTTCTGAATCTGTTGAATTTCATTATCAAATTTTTTCAACTCATTTTCAAATGTTAAAGGTTTAACTCTGGAAGACCTTGTTTGCCTTAAGGATTGATTAACAAAATGTTTACTTTTAGACATTCAATATTTCAGAGCTCAATGAAAATATTGATTCTTCTTACCTTTTGTTTTACTTGAATAGAAAATAGAGCATATATGCCTTTGTCACGTGATGGGGAAGTAGTCTCAAACCTTAGATCTTAAAAACACCACCGTGAGATTAAGCACATTTTCATTTTAGTAAACATTTTTTGGGGTGGTAGCTCTGTCAACATTTCAAAGCGATTTTCTATTCACCACTATAAACGTATTTTTTAAACCTTTATAACTCCATCAGTTTAACAGTCATGAACTTCTAGCCTATCAGAATTGTCTCAATTTTACTTGAATTATAACATACTAAAGTTATAGAAAATTCGACTTTTGCACACTACAAATCACTTCAGACCTATAATCACATCAAGGCTGTGCATTTTGGGTTTCCTGATTCGGAAAAAGACTATTATGTAGCATCTCAGACCCTTTCGATAGTAAGCCTCACTATAAAATGTCAGCTGAGCACTCTTTATAATGTTATCTTATTGCTATACTTTTTCTCTTATTGTTATTACATTTCTATTTAAACTTGTTGTTTTCTTTTCAGTAATTTAGTGTACAAAAGAAACTTTTGGCAACCAATAGGTGCATACCCAATGCACTAGAACTGAATTTCTCGGAAAATGTGTCTACAAAACCTCTAGAAATCCGTTCATGGCCTTAAATTAGACGATGGCAGAATTATTTCGTGTTTTTTAAGCATCACAGTTTGTGATAATGGAATTAGTTGGAGAGATCTTTATGACTGGGCTACAGTCAGTCTCACCCCCACAGACCCCAGCTGAATATGCCATAGTAATTACAGCAGGTCTAGCTAGAGGAACATATACCATACATCACACATGGGAGAGGTGTCACAGTCACTCGAGCTACTATGATGCATTGAATTGTCATCATGCTGTTTATACAGCAGTTCTAGAGTGGGCGGTTGGTCTTTACACATTAGGTAAAATATCAGGCTGGTATAAACGTGATGAAACCTCAATCAACTCACACATACCTGTTAACGTTGGCAGAGTTAATGGTTTTTTACTCGATGTTTCAATAAGAGATTATATGGGAGAGGGGGTTGAAAAGACGTGATACCAAACTGAATTTCAACGTGAATGGTACCACTTATGTTTATGAGCCGTTTATGGGGGATGACTTATATAGTGGTAATATGAATCTTGTTTTATTGACTAATCATAAAAATACGGATCATTTTCCAATAACTATGCTAGAGGCTAATCAAAATGGTACGTAGTTGTTAAATTTTTTGGAACACAATACTTTGGCCAAGCGGGATGGGTTAGACGGTGACCAATATATTCAAGAATCTGGTGATCTTGTAGTTGAGTGTCAATAAATAAATGAATACAAGAAGTACTTGAATATAGTAAAGGTTGCAAGATTGCACCAATAGTCAATTAGAAGTTAATGAATTTTAAGATGAAAATGAGATTATGTGTTACTGTGTGGCATGATTAAGCTAATTGAATTCAAACTGTGAAAGTATTGGAATATGATCGCTTGGGAACTCTTCATTTGGAAAACCTTGAAAATTTTTAAGATAATTTGGATCAATATCACCTAAAACTTTTGTAAATTTTAGATTTTCGTTATTGTTTGCATACCAAATATAATCAATGACTTCTTTAAAATTTGGAGTGAATGTAGTTTTATTAAACAAACCTTGAGAATAAAGGTCTTTATATGGAGAGATGAAAGTACCAAGACTATTTTCAATTTTACCACTAACTTTGGGTCCATAATTTTGAGTAAAATTTTTTTCAGTTGGTTTATCCACAAATCCTTGTGACATAAACTTATAAACCATTGATTTTGGAGTTGAATTGAAATCACCTGCCATTATTATATTTGGACCAGTTTTATTCTTTATACTTTCATTCAATTCATCTTCGGTAATTTTAAGTACTCTCATTGCTGATTTTTTGATTAAATTTGTAAGTAACAAAACTTGCATCAATCTTACATCATCATGAGCGGGATTCCAATATAAATGAGTATTTGAAACAAATATTAGCTCACTTGTATACTTATGTTTTAAAACAGCAATTATAGCCACAGTATTTCTTGCATTTAATCTAGCTTCAGTGTCGATAGTTTGTTCAATTATAGTAGAATTTTTAAAATGTTGTGCAAAATTTATTGTTTCATAATTGACAAGTTCAAATTTTTCTCTATTGTAAAAGATTGATACACCATCCATCATATTTGTTGATTTTTTCCAATAAGCAGGTTTCGGTTTCTTTTGAAAAATAGAATCATATTTTTTATCTGCTAGAAATGATTTCCAATGATCTCTATAAATTTGATATTCCATTTCTTGGAAACACATGATATCAGATAATTTAGATAGATCTGCAAAACACTGATTCAACTTTTCGAACCTTTTGCTCCAATTGGTGTATTCATTTGGCAGATGGTTGTAAACTTGGTCCCAAACGTAATGCCTACTAAGGATGTTGTAAGATGAAATAGTGACTGCCTTTAACGGGTTTGTAACTTTTTCAAGTTTAATCAAAGATCTATGATTGAGTATTCTATTACTTATCGTAGATGTTACTGGTACGTATTCATCTTTGTTAACTTTCAGATTACGTAAAATATTTGAAATTGAAGAAGGTGAATTTTCGAGTTGTAAAATGGGTACTGTTGTATTTAGTGAAAGTAATGGTTTTTTAATGGCTGATATAAGCATTTCAGTTGGTTGATGTGAGTTAGACGAGTTGCAGTAGAAAGAAGTGGTTGAAGAGAGAGAAGAAGGTGAATATGAAAATGCCGCAAAAGCAGTAGTTGCAGTTGTTGTTCCAGTTGTTGTTCCAGTTGTTGTTGCAGACGTTGTCTGTGTCAGGTGCAGATCGCCCAATCTCCGTGTCTCGGCCATCGCGGTTCTACCGCCGGGCCAACTGCTACTCGTTGAAAGAACCCCACGTCCCAGCACAACTGCTACCACTGCCACCACTGCTGATGCCAGGGCTGCAAGTATCCACAGCAGGTGTGTCCTTAAGTGTCTTGAGTGCAGCATTGCAGACAGCACAACTCTTTCCCGGAACCCAAGTCGACTGGGGGTGCACGATATTGAACGGTTGACGTATTACTAAACCCCCCGCATCAAAAGCGTTGCGATCGAACAAAGAACAAAGAAAGGAAAAAGTTTTCTTCACCCCCCGCTTGGCTGCTGTTGCGTTAACTCCGACACAATAATTACTTACTAATTGATTAAATACAAAACAACTCACTATACATACATACAATTATTCATAATATATACTAGGTCTTTCTAGATCCACCTCCAGAACCAAAGTCGGCTCTCGTTCTCTTTCCATTCACTTGTTTCTTGAACTCAAATCTTGAAATCAAAGATATATGATCAGAAGGATATTCACTAGTAGGGAAACCAATAACTTTATTGGTATATTCTTTATCAGTTTCTCCAAGTAATCCCTTCACTGATAATGTAGCAGTTGAAAACCAAATATAGTCAATAACTTCTGTAAAAGTTGGAGTAAAATTGGTAAAATCAAGCTCTCCGATAACATCATATGCACTTCGTAAATGGAAAGGATGTGATAAACCTTCACTGGTATATTTACCATAGTCTCGATCTTTTAAATCTCCATGATCTTTAGATGAACCTTGAGAAATGAATTGATAAACTGCTGAATCAGTTTGTGAATTGAAATCACCACAAATAATTACTGGAACCTTGTTAATATCATCTCTACCATTAGTATATTTTTTAACAACAGTTTGTAATTCCTCAAGAAGAACTGCAACTTGCATCGCTTTCACATCATTATATTCTGGATCCCAATGTAAATGAGTATTAGCAATTACCAATTTTTTACCACTAGGAATATGCTGTAATATACTCACAGATGCTATATTATCTTTGTTCATAAATCTATTGAAAACATCATCAGTCTTTTTAAATTTTTCTTGACTAATAACTAACCTACCATATTCAAGAATCTTTTTATCAATTAATTCAAAAACATTTGTCTGATAAAAAGTTGCACAACCATCAACTCTCTTTGCAGCTTTCTCACTCATTGTTTTTGCACGACTCTTAGAATGAAATATACCTTGATATCCTTTACTTATCATTAATGGAACCCAATATTCTTCATAAGTTCTAGTTTCAACTTCTTGTAAACAAATAATATTGGTAGAATATGATAAAATCTCCTTGGTTAATTTATCACGTCTATATTCCCAATTAAGTGCCCATGATGGAGTATATTTATACATCTTTGGTGTAGCATAATGTTGGCATAATGTATTATAACTCATTAATGTAAATGAATTATTTTCCTTTGAATGTAAATCAATTTCAGTAACAACTTTCATTTCTTCTTCTTTAATCATAGGTTCTCCATCATCTCCTATTGTAATCCACTTTCTAGATTTTGGAGGTGGTAATTTAATACATTCATCCCTCAAATGAATTAATAAACCTCTAGTACCCTTTTTCGCTACAATTGAAATTATCTCTTGATCAAGATTAACATTACCTTCAATACCCATAAATTCTAATGAAACAAGATTACCAAATTCAGTTGGTATATTTCTAATATCATTATCAAACATGTAAAGGTACCTTAAATTAAATAGCATTCCTAATTGTGATGGTAAGGAAGTTAATTCATTAGCAGATATATCTAACACTCTTAAACTTTTCAAAGATCCAATCGAAGCAGGTAATTCCTTAATAGAATTTCCATTGATATATAATCTTCTCAAAAATTTGTATCTGAAGAGTTTATCATTTAATGCTGACATCATCTGCCCACTAAGATCTAAACCAGTCCATAACTGTGTATTATTTTCTTTGATTCTAATCCTTTGATCTTCCTCTTCTTCATCAACAGCATTGGCTTCTTGCGCACCTGTCTTTCGAGCAATAACTGCATTCGATAAAGTTGGAGTACTTACATTTCCAGCACCTTTTGAACTCTCGGTTTGCAATGCCACTTGTGTATTTGCAATCTCTTGTTGTTTTATTACACTTGTTAAAATATTTTTAGTAACGTCAATCAAAGTCAAATTATCCATAGAAGTCTGATCTGGTTGTTGCATTCTTCTAGATATACTCGCAGCTTGTCTAGCATAAAAATGGGATGCATTTGATTGTCTTGAAACTTCAGCTAGCTGTAATTGGTGACTCCAGTGAATAGAATGAGTAACAGATTCATCAACAAGTATGTTCTTATATTCTCTCTCAAAAACATTTAACTGTGACAGATTGGATATTTGCATTTGGGGCGTCATATGGGGCGTTCCTAAACCAATATCAAGATTTTGCTGTTGCAGTTGCTGTTGCTGCTGCAAGTGGTGCTGTTGTTGTTGCTGCTGCTGCTGCTGTTGTTGTTGTTGCTGATGTTGTTGTTGTTGTTGTTGTTGTTGTTGTTGATGCTGCAAAGCGGACTTCTGATTTTGTTGAAGCTGTTGTTGTAATAATTGCTGAAGCTGTAATTGCTGATGCTGTTGTTGTTGTGTTTGTTGTTGTTGTTGTTGTTGCTGCTGTTGTTGTTGCTGCTGCTGCTGTTGTTGCTGTTGTTGTTGTTGTTGCTGTTGTTGCTGTTGCTGTTGCTGTTGCTGTTGCTGCTGTAATCCAGACTTTTGCTTTTGCTGAAGCTGCTGTTGTAACAGTTGCTGAAGTTGTAATTGCTGAAGTTGCTGCTGTAAGCTGAGCAGTTGTTGAGTATTTTGGGGCTGGCCTTGGGCAGTTTGTCCCTGTTGGGGTTGCCCAAGTTGATGTTGCACTCCAGGGTTGCGAATATTCATAGACACATTTGGTTGTGATAACAGATTAGATGGGTTCATAGTAGCATCAACATGTGACTGGTATTGATCAGTGATTCCGATTGAACTCTCCAGATATCCCGCTTGTTGTTGATTCGAGTATTGTCCATTGTTAAACTGAGTGGAATTTCCCGCTTGTTGTGCATTCACTAAATTGGATCCTAATATATTTGGAGTCCCAGAGTTCTGCTGAAATTGAGATGCCAAATTCATAGTCTACAATACTTTATGACTCAGCTGTTCAATTTTGAAGAAGTTAAACGATTAGTATAGGTGAATTGTTATGAGCTATTCGACCAAAACAGAATGTTAAAATTTTTTCAGTTCAAAAATATCAAATCAAGTGTTCAGTTGATGAGTTTGCTAAATCTAGAATATGGGAACTGTTTTGCCATCCAGAGTTAAGTGTTACCAGTATACAACATAAAACTTGGGTGATTTGTTCACCTTTTCGCACTACAATAAAGATTTCCTTCCATGGGACGATCGTCGCATTCGTCATAACTATCCTAAACTATAAATATGGCAACTCTATCAGACTAGGTATTATAGCTCAACTTAGGTACTCCTAGTCCCTATTACATCTTATCGCAAGTAGTTTCAACCCATGCATCGCTACCACAGGTTCTGTTTCAATAATTTGAGGCTCTCCTTAGCTCTTCTACCGAATCGAAGAGGTAAATTAAGCTCCGTATCACTAACCTGACCTGATATAGCAAATGGTGAGGATATATTGGAATCGCTAACAGTTATAGAAGCTGGAGCTGTTAGTGCAGTTCTATTCGGATTCAACTCTGCTCTGCATATACCTTTGCCAGAGTTCATATACTCTTTCAATAATGAATCTTCGGGCAAAGATCTTTGTAATTTCTCAAAATTGATCCAATTGAGCAACAATACTTTGAATTTTTCACCTTCACTTTCGAACTCCTTACAAAGGGCAGTTGTTTTGAGACTAAAATTTCTAAATGCACCAATTCGTGGCCACAGAAACTTCCATAAGCTACTTTTTTCCTCGTCTCTGACTCTCTTGGTTGAAATGTTGGGAAGAATGTTGTTGAGGTTTTCCACGTCTAGCAAAAGGTAAAGTTGTAGATCAACCACATATTCCTCATCTCCGATTTTGAAAACGTAAAGAGGGCAGTATTTTTCTAACTCGCATTTATCTGACTTACCATCCAGACCAGCATACCTGAGTTCATATGGGTAGTAACTTCTGATTAATTTTCTCTTTTCTGACTCTTGTCTTACTATCTCTTTCCTTTTCTGTTCCTCTGCCTCGTGTTTTTGTCTGGATAAAACATCTTCTTCCCGTTTCTTTCTTTCAAGTTCTTCTCGTTCCTCGGCCTTTTTCTCTTCCTCTCTTTGTTTCTCAAATGCATCAATTCGTTTTGCAATTTCTTGTTGTTTCAACTTTTTTCTTTCGTTTCGTTGATGCTCAAGTGCTTCTCTGGCTTTCTTTGCCTCAATTTCTTTTAATTTTTTAGCATTGAGTTCTTCAATGGTAGGTTCTGGTACTTTTGCTTCTACAATTTCTTCCTTGACTGGTCTTATGTTGTTTTGAGTAGTTGAAGGAGATGTTGATCTTATATCTTCCTTTGCTATTTTAGCCCTCTTATTTGGATGAACGTCCCCGCTTCTGTTTGTTGATTCCAATTTATGTTCTTCAAAGGGTTTAATTTGACCACTATTATTTGATTCTTCATGAGCACGTTTATGAGTTGAATCTGATTCATTTTTATCATTTGAATCAATGTAAGAACTATCAACATATGAAACACTTTCATCGACTTCTTGGTCATCTGTTTCAGAATCGATATCATGAGCTTCTGTCTCCAAATCTCCATCAACTTCCATTTTATCACGTATACCATTCTCATTCATCTTTTGTTTTAAAAGTTCATATTCATCAGAGTTAGTTAAGCCTTTGCTCTCTAGAATAGCAAGTGCAGTTCTTCCCTTATTATCTTTTAAGCTCAAATCAACTTGATTTGAAAGTAATAACTTAACCATCTCCAAATGGTTATTCCCAACTGCATGCATCAAAGGTGTAAATCCAGACTTATCCTTATAATTTATGTCAGCACCAAAAGCAATTAGCAAGCTGGCTATATCAGGAAAACCAAGTTTAGATGCAAGTAGCAATGCTTCAGGTGGAATTTTTTTTCCGTTTGCACTAGAAACATAATTTAAAATGAAAGTAACATCATTTGCTCTGATTCTCTCATACAATGAATCTAAGCCACCAATCCTGAGAGTAGAATAGGAAAGACCTAACTCTTCATCAACATACTTTTTGTCTACCTTCTTCTTTGATGGTTTTGGAGCATCAAATTTCTTGGCAAATGTCTGTAATAATCTTTTGATTTTCTTAGCAGTTTGAAGGTTCTCTTCATTAGCTTTGGCTTGATTACTGTCAACTTCTTGGTCTTTCTCGATATCTGCAATCGTATTGTCTAGAATAAGAAGTGAATTCTCATTCTGAGAATTTTCAATCATGGGATTAGCACCATTTTTAAGTAGGTATTTGACAACTTTGTAATGAAGATTGGATACAGCATCAATTAAAGGGGTGTCTTTATCCATTTGTCCACTTTGTATATTTATATCAGCACCGTGTTTAATAAGTAGTTCAACTATTTCAAGGTGGCCTTCTAATGCGGCTTCGTGGAGGGGGGTAATGCCAGCAAAATCAGCATCATTCACGTTACTTCCTGTATTAAGCAATCGCTTAACTTCGTCAATATTACCCTTTGCGCACATCCTTTGGAGTTGTGTACGTCCAGATGCATCACGCCCTGAACGCGATGATTTTCTTTGCTTTGGAGACTGAGAACGAGATCCTTTTCTACGAATCTTTTTCATAGGTTTGGGTATCACTTCATCGGCATTGTCGTCAGATACATCATCAATAGACGATTTTTCTTGTAATAAACGATGTAACTTTCGACTCTTTTTTGAAGGAACAGGTAGTGTTTCTTCATGGTCAGTCTCTTCTTCTGATTCAACAATTTTTCGAGAGTCTAAATCCGTATGATGTACTCTCTTACTAGAAGTTATTATCTCATCTTCATCATCATCATCTCCATGATCATCATCTTTTTCATAATCGGTTTTGTTAGCAGAGGCAATTTTTGAATTTGCATCTTCATCGTCAGCATCTTCCCCTTGTCGAAACGCAGTTTTAACATTTGTGTCTGATTCTTCTTTTTTTATTTCCGTAGATATTATACATTTTGAAACTTCCTTTTGAGAAATATCAGATGTTACAGAATCATTAATCTTTGAAGATTTTTGATTCTCATTACTAAAAGTGTCCATTTCTGACCCTTGTTTAATGTCTGTTTTCTCATGAATCTTTCTCTCATCATCGGCATTGGCATCATCAGAAGGTCTCCGTGAGTTATTAGAACTTTTTCTTTCAAACAAATCAATACCTGTACTTGAAGTATCTGACAATTTTTCGGCTGCATGTTCAGAAAAAGAAGGCTCTGATTTTAATTTCTTCATTGGTTGTAGTTTTTTAACATCTATAACCTTTTTTTCACTTTTCTCCGCTTCTCCATGCAAAGTTGGGGATGTTGATTTAGATGTGCTAAACGGTTTCGTCTTAATAACTACTGATTTATCCTCATTGCTTCTTCTCCTGCTGCTAAATACATTGTTTGTGATTTTTTCTGCATCCTGTTTCGAGCCATATGAGTCGTTGTTATAAGAGCTAAAAGTGGATCCTGCTTCAGAGTATACGTGACCATATGCATGACTTCCATTAGGTTCGGTATAAGGTGGTTGTCGGTGCTGAAAGGGTGGAGAATGATGATATCTAGCGTTGGAATGTTGTGGTACTGGTTGTGAAGAATGATAACTGTTGTGCCTAGAGTAATTACCTCTATAGCTACCATGGTTATTATAATGACTTCGAGAATAACCATGTCCTTGATGAGGAGGATAAGCATGGTTGGGATTCATGTTGCGATTATTGTTATGATATTGAGCATTATTCCTATAGTAATCATTTCCCTGATTTGCATGATTTCCAGGTCCAGTAGCACCATATCTGCGGTAAGGATTATTGGACATGCTGAGTATTTCTGTTCTATTGTTGGTACGTCTGTGCTTTCGTTTAAACCTGCAAGCCAAGACTCCTATGCTTGAGAAGCTAGTCAAAATGTATTGATATAGAGTTTCTTGCAAATTACATTTCATCACGACGATATTTTCGTCGCGGCCATCCTCAATTTTCGTTGATATTTATCAAACTGTTACTGATTGATTATCTAACCTTAAACCCACCTGCGATTGAAAGATGAAAGGAAAAGCTTGGTCGACAATTGTTATCTTTTCACTCCCTGATGTCACAACCAGTTAATCAGCCATCTTTGGACCCAAGTCGCTTAAAGAAGAGAAGTAAAAGTGGATTGATCAGAAATAGGCAGATATATTCGTGCAAGCGTTGTTACATTGCTAAAAGGAAATGTGATAAGACACATCCCATCTGTTTGAGATGTCTCAAGACGAAGCATTTATGTGAATATTTTTCCACAATAGATAAACGGAACAGAGAACCTAAAGGTAACAAGTCGAGTAAATCTGTTGCAGAGATTCAAGCCACACATTTGACTGTTGAGGACACTCCTCCAAATGTTAAGCCATCTTTGAAAAATATACTAAACACCGAAATCAATCCCCAAGTTGGCAAGAAAGAAAATGACAACTTTACCCTTGTCATTAGTTCCAATGGTGAATACTCGAAATTTTTCCCCACTTCAATATTTCCCTTTCATGACCATCAATCCAATCTATCGATGATTTTAAACTTCAATGATATTGAAACAAGATCACATTCATTGTTTGATTTTTCAATGATTATAGAGCCACTATATGATTTGGATTCCATAAAGAAAATGATACCAGAAAAACAAGTTATGGATTTTTTGATACACCATTTTATTGAATCGATCTTACCCTTTGTTCCAATAGTTGATACTCAGGAGTTTCTCTATGAATATGAGCTGTCGTGGCAAAAGGCTGATGAGTTTGATGATAAGAACTTTCTTGTATTGTTGTTCTCAATTGTTTTTGCCAGTTGTACAAACATTATGCTTTTAAAAGTTTTAAAACAATTAGACTTGTTTGAAGGATATAAAGATAATAATTTATGGAGTATAGATTTTGAGAAATTGAGGCGGCATAGCTTTCAATGTATTCAAAATTTAACAAGAATGCTGAAATCGGATCTTACTCCCTCGATTTCAGTTATTGTTGGTCTCACCTTAGTATATTATTTGGGTTCATATAATGGAGCCAATGCTTCTATGCAAATTGCTGGATTGGTTAAAATTTCTCAATTTTTCGGATTACATAGAAGTTTGGTGTCTTCTTCTTCTGCACTACCGATGAGAGATGTAATCTATAGTTTTGTGTGGTACCTCGATGGATTAAGCGCATATTATAGTGGATTCCCTCCAAACATGAATTATGAATTTTTTCAATCGACACATCACAGTTTGGCCAACTCTAATGATATCAATATCATTTTTTTGAGGGGAAGGCTTCATAACACAAGAATTTGGAATGCTATATTATTTGAATTCAATAAAATCAATAAAACTAATGACATAGCATTATCAAGAATTGAAGAAATGTATAATGAATCTATTAATCAAGTTAACTCTGTTAATGAGTTGATTAAACATAATGAACAAGCATCTGATAGATATAAAATATTTTTGATGAGTGAAACCAGAATGGGTTTGAGGAAATCTGCTTTAATGATTCACGCATTAAGAAACAGTGTAGAAAACATTAAAATGGGAGACTATAAGAAGAATATAACATCAGACTTAACTCTTCAAGCTATCCTCTTAGTTAATGAGTCAATATATAGAGTCAGATTAGGTGCTGATATTATAAAGCAATCTATTTGGTTTTATCGATTTGCTATGCCGTTTCAGGCGATGTACATAATATTATCCCATCTTCAGACTCACCCAAACAAAGAATTAAATTTTTCCATGTTAGAAACCAAGTATGATTACACAATGATACCAGAATATTCATCATTCGATTACTTAAATGGTGACATTCGACTGAAGATTGTTGATTACGCAATTGGAACACTTTCATTTCTAATACATTTTTGGCCAGCTGCACAAGTGGATAGATTTGAAGCAATTGTGAACTTCCGCAACTATATTTTCGACCATACCAAGGATAAAATGGATTTAAGAAAAATTGATACTACACTCTCGCATAACAAACTAGATAGCCAAAAAGTTGAAGAGCCTATGCGAAACATGACTTACTTCAATGATTTTGACTTGTTTGATAAGATGATGATTGACCCAGCTATATGGGATGACAGTTCCATTTTTTGTATGGAACCCAAGACCTAAAAATCACCACATCTATTTTCCATATAACTTAACGTGCTACCCTGATATTCTATAAATTACTGTCGGATCTCATTGTACTATTACTAGATGTAGGTCTAGCTTGTGCGTCAAGGATCTGAAGAGAACGTCGAATCTCTCGACAGACGACAGACGCTGAATTTGCTAACTATCTCCGCCTCACGCGACCGATAACAACAGCTCGATTATGACACGATTTTCTAAAATCCGACACAGGCACGGCTGAAATATGCGGCAGCAGTATCTTCAACGTGCGGGTGAGAGATCCTCTGCCCACTCTGGTGCCGCAGTATAAATCCAGCAACGGGTCCAGCTTATCCTCCTACCTCTTTGAAGAGTGGAAGCCAAAATGACGAAAATTGTTGTGGTGGGTGCCGGTGTAATTGGATTGACATGTGCGCATGAACTACTCAAAGATCCATCGAACAAGGTTACTGTTGTTTCACAGCAGTTTCCAACAGATTTTGAATTCTCCACAATATACACCTCACCTATTGCAGGTGCAAACTGGCTATCCTTTGCAGCTGATGACGATACATTCACACAGGAAATTGATAAAGTCGGTTACAGGAAGTACAAAGAACTTGTGAAGCGTCCTGAATCTGGTGTCACTGCGAGGAAAGAATGCACGTATATTCCGTATGATAAATCAGGTAAGAAGTTCTACGATGGTCTGCCTTGGTTTTTGAAAAATGGTTTGGGAACACAATATGGTCTCAGGGTTTATGATAGAAGTGAATATGATACAACATTATTCTCCAATGCTTATGAATTTGACGGATTCAATATTAGAACAGGTTACTATATGACGTTCCTTGTTAATGAGATGTGGAAAATGAGCGGTAGTGCAGAAGCGTCTGATTCCAGATTTGGTATGGTGCGTAAGTCTATCAAGAAGTTATCAGATGCTTATGTTTTACATCATCTTGGTGGTGTGGCAGATATTGTTATCAACTGTACTGGATTTTTGGCCAAGCAGCTTGAGGATATTGAAGATGACGAGAAGGAAAGGATTTATCCTGTGCGTGGGATTGTTTTCGTTGCTGAAAACAATACAGGTATGAAGAAGAATACGCTGGTTGATATCTTTGATCCGGAATATCCTGATGAAAAGCTATATTTCATGCCAAGACGTGAAGGTGAATTAATTATGGGTGGTGTTTTCCAGGAAAATAACTTAAGCTCATACGTTGATCCTGCTTTCTTCAACAGGCTAGTGACACGTTGTAAAAAGTATTTAAGTCAATACAATTGGGATGATCTTAAAATTGTTAGAACCCAAGTTGGCTACAGACCTTTCAGAAAGGGAGGTTATCGAGTTGAAAGAGTGGGAAATATTGTTCATTGCTATGGTTTAGGACCAGCCGGTTTCCAATCCAGTTGGGGATGTGCTGAAAAAGTTGTTGGCTTTGTAAATGATTTCAAAAGCAAGTCTAAGTTATGACAGTTGGAAGTTGTAATTGATTTAATTAGTTTTTAAATCAATCATGTCTATTATTTTTTATTTTTGTATTTTATTATTTATTTAATTACTTAAAATAAACAAAGTAACTAGAATCATACCATTAATGCATCTGCTTGAGTTTTATAAACAGCATTCGAGACTTTAACCCCCCAATCCCAATCTTCATCATCTATATATTCTTGAGTACCATCTTCTTTAAACCATCTAATTTTCTTTGAATCGTGAGAGGGCCAACCTTCGATGTTCTTTTCAAAATTTAAAAATTGAACATATGGTAAAACCCATTTTTTCAGATGGCACTGCTCCTCATCTGTGTAACCCCTATAGATATTGTAGAACCAAACGGAAACATCTGCTCCGTGAGGTACTTTCCAATCTTTTTCTAGATGTTCATCCAACCATTTTGCTCTGTAACTGACTTTATAACGGAAAATATCATCTTGAGGGAAGCCACTGTCGACTAATTTATTGATGAATCCTCTTGCTGATGCGTAAACTTGACCTTCACCTACAATAGCTCCATACTTAACTCTCAATGCTTCCTTCAGTTCAGATTCTGGAACATGAGCAAAATCTTCCGGATGAGCCTGATATAAGTTTAATAAAGTTGGAACGACAAGTCTTGGATAGTAGTTTTCAACTTCTATTGGTAAATCTTCAGCGGTTTCTGGAGTGTTAAGTAATGAATACTTATAACATTCATTATCAACTTCACCATTCAAAATTCGAAGACCTTTCTCTTTACAAAGTTGACCAAATCTACCTGTGTGTAGATCAATAATAATTTGTTTTGTAATAAAATGTTCGTCCGTTACAGCTCTAAAAGTATGTAAAGTCAAAGTTGGAATGAAATCTTCAATAAAATCTGTATCTAAATTTCTCAGTTTGTCTAATTTCTCCATAGCAGAAAGATTTCTATCGATATTCAGCTTATCAATTATCTCGTCAAACTGATCTTGAGTTTCAGTGATTGTTTTTGGTTGGATGTAGACTAAATTTGAGAAGAACGCAACTTGTTTAATAATTTGAAGAGCTTCAGGGTGATAAACTTCATATGCTAGTTGGAAGAAAGTTGAATAGGAACCAGCAGAAATCCCACCAACGGTAATTTTTTCTGGATTACCACCAAATGCTCCAATATTTTTATAAGTCCATTCAATTGCCAGTCTTTGATCCCAGAATCCGAAATTTGAATTCATTTGGTTCTCTTCTAGTAACTCTTTGCAGGATAAAAATCCAAACATGTTCAATCTGTAACCTGGAACCACAAGGATAAATTTCTGTGTAAATTCATCGTCATCGAAAAAGTCAGGAGTATTGAAAAATTCAGAGTTAGGTGTATTATACTGCAACCAACCACCATGAATATAGATGAGAACAGGCCAACCTCCATCTGGTTTATATTTATCCGAAGCGGGGATCCAAATGTTGTTATATTGAATAACTTCCTCACTTGGAGATTTGAAGTATCTGAAATTTGGATTCTCCACAGATGGTTGTGGGCATTTCAGTCCAAATTCAGTATAGTCTCCATTGGAATAATCGTAGTCATCTGGCAGTTCCTTTGGTAGAGTGAATCTGTCCTTCCCCTTGATTGGACAAGCATATGGCACTTGTGCAAATCTGTGAACGGTTTTCTTACCACTCTTAGGACTTGTAAGCGTGGTACCTCTGAAAGTTCCCTTACCTGGAATATGCAAGGAGTAAGGTTCGGTGTGTTGTTTGGATAAGTTTTGGCCCATAAGTGTTTGGTTGCGAAAGAGCTTGAAAGCACAAGGCAAGGAAACGGACACCAAGTTTGCAAGTGCACAAGATATAAAGACACACTACGAGGACATCCGACGTTCCATATGTCCTTAGTCTTATCGGAAGAACAAGCCAGCTGCGGTTGTAACAGTGTCTGTGTCATGTCGGTAAACCCGCACAGCAAGTCGAATCAGAATCGGTTTGACACAATCTGTTTGACATGCAAGCTAAAGCCAAAGTTAAAGTTAAAGTTAAAGATAAAGCTAAAGCTGCTTCTCGCCCGCTTCTCGACCGCTTCTCACCCGCTTCTCACCCGCTTCTCACCCGCTTCTCGCCCGCTTCTCGCCCGCTTTTCGCTTCTCGCCCGCACCGTGGTCGAATGTTGGATTCTCCGTCCCCCAATGACTGTCCGTCCTCCAATGAGGGGCCCCCCTCTTATCGTGAGTTCCTGAGCTAGCTTGTTACTCGTTACTGGGGCACGGACAACTGTTTGTGCTTTGCGGTGGTACAGTGCTGCGATCGCCCGAACAATCGAATGTTGCATGGAAAACTGTGTGAGTTTTTGTTTAACTGTTAATCATGGATCGCACCCTAACCTCCTCAATTAGCATTGTTATCTTTCTCAAGTGGGGAACCTTGGTTCAACATTTTGCCCTTCATCTTAGTCATTCCGTATAAAAGCCCTTGTGATTCCTGATCGGGTTTCAAGGCATTCTATCCAAACTGTGACCTTTCACAGAATTATCTATCTATCGATATCTTCACACGATACAATGCCTTCTATCAAAAAATTATTTTCGTCATCTAGCGAGTGTGACAAAGATCCGGTAGAGGTACGCATTGATTCTGTTAAGAATTGGGGAAATACTAATTCGAGAATATTAAGTTTATAATAAATAATAAATAAAATATAATAATGTGTGAATGGTCTAGGCCGAT